>CM067167.1:236827987-236939848 GCA_034093135.1 Erigeron breviscapus | reverse complement strand
TCAGTTATATGTAAATTCAATTTTTAACTGAAAAGGCAAGAAATAAAGAAAATAGATACACATAATTGATACGTGTACTGATGGTGTAGCATTGGATATTTGAAATGCACTTCCACTTGCCATAAAGTGGCATTGACCATTGACCAACTATGAGTGGGTAGATCAACCAAGTCGGTCACGTAAATGTTTTATAATATTATTGTTTTCACCTTTTTGCCCGACCGAACGAATACATTTCCTCCGATGGGGATGGTCTAACTTAACCTAGAGCGATAAAACACATACCCCTACTTAGCTCCATGCTTCGAGAAAAACCAACTAACCCGGCGCCTATGAATACATGAAATATCTATTGGTGATCAAGACATTATTTGATCAATAAGTGTTGTTTTGTTTGTGTAATACATTTTCTTCTTAAGATATATTTGAAAATTTTACATCTTAATATCATAAGTATTTAAACCCTTAGTTAATTATTAATTAATATATAAACATGAGTATTTAACATAACTAAAGGTTCTATATTATTAGTATATTCATTGTTATTACAGTATTTATTTTCGTCGTCACCTCTATTTTCACTTTCAATGAAAATCTATTGTTTGCCATTCTATTTTTAATCTGATAACCCAAAATTAATTATTTAAAAAAAAAGATTTTTATCACTTAAAGAAAGTTACCACATGACAAAACGTTTAGAACTTTAACCAATCAAATGTTTCGGTTGATTCTATAGTGACATGCATAATAGTAAAACAAACTTTTGTTAAGGTTTTGATAGAATGACTGGGACATTTATCTCATATGAAAACATAAAAAACAACATTTACAATTATAACTAGTTATGTTACTGCAGGGCTTTGCCCTGGGAGACATAACGTTGTTTTCGGAAACCTTATACATGCGGGAAATACATTCTTTTGTTTTTTATTTAAACGTTTGTCTGGAAATGTATTGTCGTGTACAAACGTAAGATATAGTAATTTTTTACATGATCAATTGTATGAATAATTGAAGAAATAAAAAAAACAAATGCTAATCATGTTGCAACTATAAAATAAATGTGCCAAAACGGTGAAAAAAAGAAATGAAAACGCACTAAAATTGTATAATTATATGTAAAATACAAAAAGAAATGAAAAGTATCATATAAATCATTGTTGAAAATAAAAAGACAAATAAACACGGATACCATATTAACTTTGTCCAATAAATTGTAAAAAGCGGAAACAACTAAAAGAACGACAACTTAAATTAAAAATATGATGCAAAAATGGTTTTTTTGTTAAATTGGGCGCCCGATAAATAATACTAATTTCACAGAAAAACCACACTACAACGCCCATTAAAAAAATGGACCTAATTTGCTAAAGTTTTTGTAACTCTCGTAAGAAACTAAAATAGCATTTAATGATCAATAACACCCGTTGGAGAAAAAGACCCAAATCCCTATTAGAGAAAATGACTTGATTTGCAGCCGTTATTGTAATTCCCGTTAAACACCCAAACAGAAGTTAACGTCCGTTAACTTTTTTAACAATAAGGACTTTTATTACAAGAAATGTAACGACAGAGACTAATATTACTTAAAAGGTGTGTGACACGGAAAACAATACACGCTTTTTATATCTATATATACAGAATACAATATACAAATATAAACTTATTTATTGAAAATGACTTGGAAATAAATCTCACGATATTGAGAGGGTGTTTGTGATTGTGTTTTGAGCTGATTATCTGATTATTGCATTTGCAGCCCGACTTATGTCGGGATTGAGTACCTTGTTGTTGTTGTTGTTGTTGTAAATAATGAAAAAATATTTGGAAAAACAGGTAGGGACATACTTTTTCAAAACGCATAATCTATTTTATAAACGCAAAACACAAACACCCTCAGATCGATTTAAGCATACCCGATGAACAGGCCATAAAACTAGTTTCATGGTATATAACCTTGATATGATAGAGAAACCCAACATCAAAACATACATTTCAATGAGTCTGGATCCTTGAGAGATCAAATTTGTTATTCAACAAAGAGAACAAAAGAGAAATTAAAGTACGCATACATCTTAAATGAAATCACTAACAATGCCTTTGACGGTAAAGTATGCGTTTTGTGGGCTTAAAGATATATTTAGATCTATATACTGAGTGAAAGACGTCCCCTAAAAGACGAAATTGCAATACAGCAAACAGAATGACCGGAAAGGCAGCAAGACTACCAATGAGAATTGGCACCCATTTCAAGTTTTTGTGGTATATATAGTAGCAAGAAACTTGAACTAAAAGCAACCATCATGGTCATAATAGAGAGGAAGAGGCTTCCAAGACCGAACATCAGCTTTTTCGGTAGAGATTCCATGAAATCGCGTTCAGCATAACGAGAGGTGAGGATGGATAAGAACATGAGAACCGATGTTGAAGAGAATATTAAAGAAATGGCATCTGAGATTACAAAAACAATGAGGGCTGGATTCTGACGGAAAAAGGGAATACCAGTGTCTTGGTCATATCCACCAGGAAGTGTAAATGCAGCAGCAAATACTATGGTAGCTATAAGCGTACCAACTACCATACACTGTGCAGCTGTATCTTTCATCCATACCTCACTACTTTTAAGTAGTTCTTCATGCGTCTCTTTGAATATGTCCCTTGGTATTTTTTTTATCATCGTTTCTCCTTTTTCTAAAACTAGGAGGAATCATTCTCTCTACTTCCTGCAAGAAATACATATCAATTCAACATATTCTCAAAGACCATTAATTCCCGTGTAGTTTATTTATTTGTTATTAATACAAATCATTTTTTATGGCCTACAGTGTCATATTTTCACATATTATAATAACATAAGTATTGAATAAAGTTTTTTTTTTCTTCTTAATTTAGGGAGGAGACGTACCTCGAACCATAATAACTCTCGTTGCATTTGTAGAGCGACTCCTGAAACATTCTGAAATCGATTTTGTTTAGCACTTAACCCAACCAAGTGCAACATATTATTGCCTTGTTTGTCTTTTAAGGAGTTATTAGATTTTTGATGCACCCTATCTCATACAATAATTTATAGATTTCTGGTTGACGATGTTTGACAGCCATGTGAAATATACTTAGTCCATTGTCATCTACCTTCCATATCAGATCTGGATACGACTGAATGAGCTCAACTATGAATCTCGTGTTTCCAATTTTTGCAGCAAGAAATAGTACTCTGGATTTGTACCTTTTCTTTTTAATACCTTCCTTCGTTATAACTTCCGAAGGTGGCCCTCGCATTATATCATCGATTTCCTTCTTAGGCATTGTAGAAACTTTATCCCAAACTATTTTTAACAATTGAACTATGTCATTGTCCTTTTTAAAGTGCCCTGGCCTCCATGGAAAGACAGCCGAAACTGCAAAGCAAAAACCAATTATATCGTTAAAATCTAGCTGGTCACTAAAATCAAACCTGCTTCAGTTTACAGTTCATGTTAAAGATAGTTATGAAAAGACATAAGCCCTCACATATAACATATTGAATCTCCCTAGCTGTAACATTCGCGATTTTTGACTTGTTTGACTTGTAATTAACGTGATTAAACATGTTTAAATGTGATCTAATTTCACGATTTAGTGAAATATTATCGAATTCGACCCGTTGACTTGACGTATAACTTGACTTAATTCATCCTTGAATAATGAAATGATTGATTATTAATTGACGATTTTTATGACGTGTGTAATGCTAGTTGGGTATACTTTGACGTGTTAGTCGATTTTATGACGTAAGACGACTTGCGATTTAGTAGAATCGTAACCGGGTGATCCATGGGTCGACCCATGACCCATGAACCACCACCATTGACCCAACCTTATCCTAATCCCCCACCCAAGTCTTCCACTCCATTCATTCATTCAATTCATCCTCCAACCCTTTCTCTCTCTCACTAAATGTTAGACCAAACTCTCTCTCTCTCTCTAAATTCTTGGGTCATTAATTGTTACTTCAAGCAAGATTTGTAGTAGATTCATCATCATTATCATCACCTTAATCATATATAAAAAGTTGAAGTCTTCAAGTGTAAGGAAACTCTCCAATCGGGTCAAAAAATCGGATTTGGACTCTTAGTGAAGGATTTGTAAGTAAAATTCATCTCAAAACTACCATTTTATGTTTATAATCATGTCCTAAGTCTAACCTAAACAATCCTTGGTCAATTTTCGGGTCAAAAGCATCATGGGTCGAAATTAGGGTTTACAACTTGGGTAAATTAGATTAAATTCGGGTTTGAGCATTAAATTGAGTTATGGAACGATTTTATGAGGTGGGTTGGGTTTGTTTATGTTAGATATGCCAAACAATGTTCAAATTATGTCTTGGAGCCCTTCAAATCGAAATTTAGGTCAAATTAGGGTTTGAAAAGCTTAAATGGGTCATAAACGATTTTCGAGCTCAAAGTGTTGTTATAAGTCGGATTTAAGGAATGGGTTACACTTAATTATGTCTAATAATGTTTGTTCAAGCCTGATCTTGGTGTCAAAAATGAGTTTTGGAGTGAAATGGGTCGTGTTTGGCTTGGTTTCCTGCTGCACAGCGTTTTGGTTTTCTAGACCACCGTCTAAGATGGTGGTGCCACCGTCCAAGATGGTGGCTTGCATTTTGCTGTTTTCTGATCAGTTCCTAGCGGGCTTTTCTTCATCCTTGGATCGTGTCGGGCTTTCAAATGGATCCTTTCTCAGCTTTTATAGTCGCATATTCGAGTCTTAATCGTCCTCCAAAGCTAATGGTCACTTTGAAACCCGAGATGGGACCTTCACTTAAATTATATACATATATATTAAACTTAATAATGGGTTGGGACGTGTGACGAACTTTTGAACGACCTTAGACTCGACCCAAACTATCACTTGACTTTTCTTAAGTTGTATACGTGTCCCGGGAGTTAGTCAAGTCACGAGTTACCCTTTGAAAACCTAATTAGGGTTTAACTTGTTACATATTAATGTGTATATTATAATGATTTGATAGGTTGTGGACGTGTGGGGCCCATTACTCGCTATTAATCTTTTATTAACTCGACTTAAGCTTTTTTTGCCGATCAAGGTGAGTTTCGTATCTCCCTACTCAATTGAGATTCGGGCTGAAAAGTGTACATACTTGTTTGATTGTTGATTAATTGATTTATTGATCGTTCGATGGTTTGACTAAATGCTCGTTTGATTATGCTTTCGATTGTGAATACATGATGTGGTTTGGATAGTGTACATACATGGAAGACGATTATGCCTTCAATGAGTTGTAGATGTGGTGGGAAGGCTGCGGGTGACCCTATATATAAGCATCTATGATTCCTTGAAGGTATAGTCGTATGAAGTGTATGTGCATTGTGTTGTCGTTAACTAGGGACGTTATGTTATGATTCGTGACGTTGAATAACTAGATGATTGCTTGTATTTACGTGTTTGTACGTGTTTATGACGAGACGTTATGGAGTGTTAAATCCATATTATATACTTATTGAGACGAAAGACGTTATATTTATATATTATATAAGACGTGGACGGTGGATTGACGAATCCACACCCGATATGATCATGGCCACATTATGACGATATTATATTTAAAGACGTATATTATATATTATATAAGACGTGGATGGTGGATTGACGAATCCACACCCGGCATGATCATAACCGTGGATACGGGTTGTTTAACCTGCGTAAAGACGATATTATATATATGGACGATTATTGGACATTTACGTTATTGTATGGACGATATTATATATATATGGACGATTATTGGACGTTGACGTTATTGTATTGACGTTGCTATATTTATATTGACGATTATTGAACGTTGACGTTATTGTATTGACGTTGTTATATTTACATTGACGATATTTGAGACGTTGACGTTATTGTATTGACTTGTGCTAATGTAACATTCATGATTTTTACCGTTTGACTGTGCATGTAATTTGATTAACTATTTCAATAAACGGAAATTTGGACATAATTGTGTACATTTATCTGTAAATTGGGCCAATTATAATGTCATATTTGAACTTCTAGAATTAGGGCCATATTAGCAGACTATGAAATTAGCCCAGTACATGTTATGGAAATTATATATAGATGATAATTGAGTAACTATAGTAACAGGAAAAACGTATATACGAAACCTTAAGTATAATGTACGGTTCCAACAGTGTCGGTGAAACATTGTCGGTGGAACAGTGTCGGTGAAAAGTGTCGGTGGCTAGATGATAATTCCATTAATAGGACAAAAACCGACACAACCTTTATATTATATGAAATGATTTATCCATATTATGGATTTATAATAATTTATAAAGTTGTACGCTCGTGAATATTTTGTTTGTGTTATTAATTTCGGAATCAATTAACTAGCTAGATATATTGTACATACTAGTAAAATAAATATGCAATTGTGTACTTGAATTAGATAACTAATAAATATATAAATACATGTAATTGATTTATAACCACATAGATAAAAGTAATTATACTTATATAAACTAGTTACTACACTTAATTACACAAATAATAATCAAGAATCAAAGTTTAGAGTCAACCAAAGTCAATTAGTCAAGTCAAGCTTGTGTTCTTGACATAAACCCCACACAAACTAACCAAGACTTGGATTATAGCTTGTAATCATGCAATGAACATGTTCCTACTGAATTCTAGTTTGTTTTAAGGCCAAAGTTTCAGCCATTACACTCAAGGATGAGTTGTAAACACATGATGAACACCTCATGGCCAGGTGTGTTCTTGGCACTTAGTTGCAACTCTTGGGCTATATAAGCAAGCATTTGATGATCATTATATCATCCATCTCTGCTCTTTTCTCTCTCTTTCACATTCATAACACAAAACAATCAAGTTCATAAAGTCTTGGGTTCATCACTTGAAGTTTCAAGTTGAATTTAAGGACTCTATAGGACTGAAATTTTCAGTCATCTTGCAAACATCATAGAAGATTCATCTGGACGAATTAGGAGACGAATCTTATATTTTTGGAAGGTCCAAGTGTCAGTAAAATTTGATAAGAACGAAGTTTCTTCTGGTTTTGCTCAGAAGAGTGCCAAAAACGACGATTTCAGAACTGGTCTAATTTCTGACGAGGCTACAGGTTTGTTTTTTGTAAAAATCATAACTCTTTCATTAAAGCTCTTCAAGAGCCAACCTTACATTTTTGAAAAGTCCATTGAGTGCCAACAAATGTCTAGAACTGAGTTTTGTTGTATCTGGTCTTGTTGACCTCCCAAAGTCGTTGTCAAGTAGATGGCGCAAAGCTGGGAACATGCTGAAATTTCCCTATTTTGCACTTAGGCTTTGTGGTAGCTTAAAGTTGATCTTATACTTGTTCTAGGTACCCGGTAGTACATTTTGAGCATAGTAAAGTACTTTGCAAAGTGTTTTGAGCTGTACTAAGATTAACTTGTCACGAGGATTATCTGCTGTTCTGATTTGCCACTACAACTAGGTGAGTTTCGTAAACCCTCCCTACTCAATTGAGATTCGGGCTGAAAAGTGTACATGTTTGTTTAACTGTTGATTGTTGATTTGATTGATTGTATGATTGAATTGTTGATGTGGACACGTTAGCGCATTATTCATTATATAAGTCGCACCGTTAGCGCATTATTCATTATATAAGTCGCACCGTTAGCGCCTTGTTAATTATTAACTATGTAAGCCGCACCGTTGTTGAACGTTATTGATTGTTATGGAACGTTGTTGAACGTTATATGGAATCGTTGTTGTTGAACGTTGACTTGTATTGAATTGTGATAATGTGAAACCTTATAGGTTTTCCTTGGATGTGATTAGTTCTCCTAATCCTCACTTATTGTTAACGGTTGTTATCCGATATGGTTATTCCTTGTTACTTGTCCCTACGAACTCACCAACTTTATGTTGACGTATTTTAGTACACTTTTCAGGTAATCAGGTTACTCAGAGACAAAATGGATGATTTTGTGCTTGCATTGCTAGGATTGGACTAGCTTTGGACTTCTGGATCCGTGATCCTTATTTCCCTTTAACGGGTTATGCTTAGGATCAACTACTATCATTTAAACATTTCCATTTAATATTGATTGAGTGTGTATCTTTGATAGATGTTGATTATTGTATACATTTGAGTGAGTTTGTGGATTGTTTCAATCCTATGTTTTCATATAGTTTGACTCTACATAATTTCCATGTCGTGCTGTGCTTTTCTAAGTGATACCCCATGATTCCGCCATGTTGGGGTGTTACAGAATGGTTCAGAGCCGTGGTTGTAGAGAATTAGGTGGATTGACCTAGTCTATAGCCATTGCACCCACATTTCATATTAGCATGCATGATAGGAAATTTTGTGTGCAACGTGAACTGTATGATGCATAAAATGGTTTAAACTGAGTTCGTAGGTTACTCATAGAAAAGAATAAAGTTGACTAAGAACTATCGAAATAGAGATTTCTTTAATAAAAATTGGAGTCTTATACAACCTTGAGATACACCAGCTCACCCATTTGAACAAACTCTAAGAGAGGTATAAGTCGGAGTGCGCTAGCCTCCAAAAAGGGCGGGTTTTTAATTGCGTCTTCGCAAACCTTTGCCCTTGCGCTTCTTTGTGCGTTCAAATGGAGCTACCGAGCTCTCTTGTGTTACTAAGACTATAAAAATAAATTTTTTTAAACATTATGTTATGAAGATTTGCATGAGTCTTCATACATAAACTTTGATTCACATCAAATGCATTACACATTAAAGTTAAGTCATTGCCACCCACTTTGATGGACATATATGATAGTGTCGGGATACACCGTGAATTGTGGAATTATTGTGATAAACGTTGATATGTGGAATCTTGGAAGTATTTATTATTTGTCCCCCCAGCAAAATGATCTCGTGGATTGTGCCTCATGGATAAAGTATAGTAGTTAACCCGGTATGCTTAATGAGTGTTGGTTAGGTGGAGGGTTAGCCGCTGGTACACCCTGTATACATACCCGGTCAACACTTAGAGAACATATCGGAACAGTCTTGACATCCATTCAATATATTAACGGTGTGGAGGGTTAGCCGATGGTACACCCTGTATACAAACACTTTTAATATGTCGAATGTTGAAGTTAAGATCCGGACTATACTTTACCCACCTTGTTATGACTTGACCCATTTTATATTGTGTCGAATGGTTCGTGATTGTATTGTTAATTGTAAATTGTACGATTGATGAAGCCTTAGATTATTCCCCGTGGAGATAACTATATTCATGCAATGATTTAGAAGGACTTGATGTGGAAATTGTGTATTACTTGAAGGTAAATTTTGATATTCGGGTGTGAATTGTGAGACTTAACTTGTTAATATAATACGTGTGTTCAGGAAAGATGGTTAGAACAAGAAGAGCTAACACTAACTATAGGCGTCAAAATGAGCAAGAGGAGCCGATAGCTTCAAGAAGAAATTGTAGGTGGACGTAGTGGTAGAGGTGGTCGTGGAGGTAGAGATAACCGTGGAGGTCGTGGTGGCAGAGGTGGTCGGGGTAATCCTAATCCCCCGATAACCGCCGAGGTTGTCACACAAGCTTTAAATGATCTCATGCCGGATCTTGTGGCTCGAATTCAAACGGCCTTGAGAAATGTAAACGGACAAGAAGAACCAGAAGATGAAGCGGTTCCCGTACAAAATGAACAAGAAAACGTAAATGTAAACGGTGTAGGTGTAGGAGAAGTTTTACCTAGACCGGATTATGATGTTCGTCAACCAGGATGCTTGTTTAAAGACTTCAAACTTTGTGGAGCCCCGGAATTTAATTGAGAAAGTGGTGCTACGGGTTGCTTGGAATGGTTAGAGAGCATTGAATCTATCATTGCTCGAAGTGGTTGTGCCTACCACCAAAGAATCACTTATGCTTCCGGTATGTTGAAAGGTGGGGCTCTTGAGTGGTGGAACGAAGAAGTTGATGAATTGGGGATTGATGCGGCTAATAATCTTTTATGGGGAGAGTTCAAGAATATGATAACTACTAAGTATTGCCCGGCCCATGAACTAAGGAGATTGCAAGTGGAATTTTCTAAACTTGCCATGAAGGGAGGAGACTACGAGAGTTACACACGCCGTTTTGGTGGTAAGTTAAATAAGAACGATAACAAGAATGACAATAAAAGGAAGGATGTTGCCGAGTCAAGCGGCACCAAGAAAGATGATCGGCGTGATAATAAGCGCCATGGTCGTGGTGGAAAGGTTTTTGCAGCGGTAATACCAACAAAGGGTCCTCAACGGGTTGGTTACATAGGGGGTAGTCCTTTATGCCCTAGGTGTAATCGCTATCATTGGCCTACCATGAGGTGTGATGCTTGTTTTCATTGTAACCAACAAGGGACACACCTCAAGATTTTGTCCAACTAACCCCCGGAATGGTCCTTTAAATGTTGCTCCTCTTAATACTATGCGTCCCCCGATGGCCCCGGGTTCTTGTTATGAATGTGGTAGCCAAGACCACTACCGCAACCGGTGCCCAAATCTTATTGGTCAACAAGTCCAAGTGACCGTGCATCCTAACCAGTTGCAAATTGCCAGTCCGAATCAAAACCGAGGAAACCAAGGACAACAACAACCTCCTCAAGCTCCTCGCCAACAATTGGCCCCCCGTGGAAGAGCTTTTGCCGTGAATGCGGCCGAGGCTCGTAGTGATCCTAATATCGTAGCAGGTACCTTTCTCCTCAATCACCAATATGCTACCGTGTTATTTGATTCTGGAGCCGATTATAGTCTCATTTCCAATGATTTTATTCCGTTGATCGATGCTAATCCTAGCCCGTTGTCCTTTTGTTTTGAACTTGAAATGGTAAATGGTGGATTTTCTAGGATTAGTCAAGTTGTTCGTGATTGTGTGTTAGATTTATGTGATTACCCATTTTACATTGACTTAATGCCTTTTGATATTGGTAGTTTTGACGTGATTGTGGGTTATGGATTGGTTATCGGCCATGAACGCGGTAATTGATTGTGGTAGTCGAACTGTGAGGATTCCGTTAGAAAATAGGGAAGAATTAGTGGTTCAAGGCGAAACGACCGAACTATGGTATGGGAATGTATATAGTGTTAAGATCACAAAGATTGAATTGAAAACCGTGCCCGTAGTTAAAGACTTTGCAGATGTATTTCCGGATGACCTACCGGGTTTGCCTCCATCTCGTGAACTTGACTTCCGTATTGAACTTATTCCTAACGCTTCTCCCATGGCCAAAGCACCTTATCGCTTAGCCATGACCGAATTACAAGAGTTGGCCGCCCAACTCAAAGAGCTTCAAGACAAGGGTTTCATTCGCCCTAGTCAATCGCCTTGGGGCGCACCGGTTTTGTTCGTTAAAAAGAAAGATGGCACATTCCAAATGTGTATCGATTATAGAGAATTGAACAAACTAACGGTAAAGAATCGTTATCCTCTTCCTAGGATTGACGATTTATTCGACCAACTCCAAGGTGCTCGTTTCTTTTCCAAATTGATTTGAGGTCGGGTTATCATCAATTACGTGTTCATGAAGACGACATTCCAAAAACCGCCTTTCGAACGAGATATGGACACTTTGAATTTACGGTGATGCCTTTTGGGTTGACTAACGCACCAGCTGTGTTCATGGACTTGATGAACCGAGTGTGTCAGCCCTACTTGGACCAATTCGTCATTGTTTTCATCGATGAAATTCTCATCTATTCCAAGACCAAAGAAGATCATTTGGAACATTTGAAACAAGTCTTAGAGTTACTCCGGAAAGAAAAGCTTTATGCCAAGTTCTCCAAATGTGAATTTTGGCTTAAAGAGGTCCAGTTTCTTGGTCACGTAGTGAGCAAAGAAGGAATTCATGTGGACCCAAGTAAAGTTGAAGCAGTAAAGAATTGGAGACGACCTGAAACACCGACCGAAATTCGCCAATTTCTTGGGTTGGCGGGTTACTATAGACGATTTATTGAAGGCTTTTCAAAAATCGCCCAACCTTTGACTCTGTTGACTCAACGGGAAAGAAGGTTTGATTGGGGTGAAAAGCAAGAACAAACATTCCAATTGTTGAAAGACAAATTGTGTGATGCACCCATCTTGAGCTTGCCCAATGGAGCCGATGATTTTGTTGTATATTGTGATGCGTCCGGGCAAGGATTGGGTTGTGTCTTAATGCAACGGGATAAGGTGATAGCATATGCATCCAGACAATTGAAGGTGCATGAGAAGAATTATCCGACTCATCACTTAGAATTGGGAGCAGTGGTATTTGCTTTGAAATGTTGGAGGCATTACTTGTATGGCACCAAGAGCGTGATCTATACCGATCACAAAAGCCTTCAACATATCTTTCAATCAAAGCGATCTGAACATGAGGCAAAGAAGATGGCTTGAACTGTTAAGTGATTATGATTGTGCTATCCGGTATCACCCGGGTAAAGCAAATGTGGTAGCCGATGCCTTAAGTCGAAAAGAACGTATAAAACCAAGAAGAGTTAAAGCCATGAGCTTTACCGTGTTAAGGAGTGTTCGTGACTCCATTATTGAAGCACAAGAATTGGCAACTAGACCGGAAAACTTCATCAATGAAACCTTAACGGTCTAGAAGAACAATTTGATAGAAAGAATGACAATGGTTTGTATTTCGTTGATCGATTGTGGATTCCCGTTCTTGGAGGATGGCGGTTGAAATTGATGGATGAAGCTCATAAGTCAGCCTACTCGGTTCACCCGGGTTCTGATAAAATGTACTTTGGATTGAGAGATTTGTATTGGTGGCCGGGAATGAAGAATGACATTGCAAAATATGTTAGTGAATGCCTCACTTGTTTGCAAGTGAAAGCCGACCACAAGAAACCACCGGGTTTACTAGTCCAACCAGTAACACCGGTGTGGAAATGGGAAGAAATTGCTATGGACTTCATCACGAAGTTACCTAGGACGAGTAGTGGTCGGGACACTATTTGGGTGATAATTGACCGGTTGACTAAGTCGGCTCACTTCTTAGCCATCCGGGAGGACGATAAATTTGACACCATTGCACGTTTGTACATCAAAGAGGTGATATCCAAGCATGGAGTGCCGATTTCCGTGATATCCGATCGGGATGCCCGATTTACTTCAAAATTTTGGAAGGCGTTCCAGAAATCTATGGGTACTCGTCTCGGCATGAGTACGGCGTTCCATCCACAAACTGATGGTCAAAGTGAAAGAACGATCCAAACATTGGAAGACATGTTAAGAGCTTGTGCTATTAATTTTGGTGGTAATTGGGATGTGCATCTTCCTTTGGTTGAATTCTCCTACAATAATAGCTATCATGCTAGCATTGGAATGGCCTCATTTAAAGCATTATATGGGAGAGATTGTAGGTCACCGCTAGCTTGGGCAGAAGTTGGTGAAAGCCAACTCGTTGGGCCCGAAATTGTTATTGAAACGACGAAAGTGATCTCACAAATCAAAGAAAGTTAAGAGTGGCCCGAGAACGACAATTGAAATATGCTAATGTTAGACGACGACCCCTCGAATTTGAAGTTGGTGATTATGTTTTATTGAAAGTATCCCCGTGGAAAGGTGTGGTTCGTTTTGTGAAACGTGGCAAGTTGGGGCCACGGTACATTGGCCCGTTCAAGATCTTGGAGCGTATTGGTCCGGTAGCTTATCGATTAGAACTTCCTCAAAACCTGAGTGGAGTTCATAATGTTTTCCATGTTTGTAATCTTAGGAAGTGTTTGACCGATCCAACACTTCACGTACCCCTCGAAGAAATCCGTGTTGATAAAACGTTGAAGTTGTGGAAGAACCAATAGAAATTCTAGATCGACAAACTAGAAAACTAAAGAATACCCGATATACGATTGTCAAAGTGAGATGGCAAGCTAGACGTGGACCCGAGTTTACTTGGGAACGCAAGGACCACATGAAGTCTAAATACCCACACTTGAATAGAAAATAATCAATAGTTTTGTGTTAAGTTGCTCACATACAAATCATTAGTAAAAAAAGGGTAATGGGGGGAACCCTAGCCCCGGTACCACAATTGGATACCCATCGACCCATACAAATCATTAGTATCTAATAAGTAAATAAAATAAATCTTACTCAATGATAAGTTTTGTGAGTTTATAGCTCATTGGGTCTTATTTGTAGAAACCAAAATGAAAGCCATTCCTTTATTAGGTTCCAATATAAATAGTGACTAATGTGGTTGTGGTTATTGTCCTTCATCAAGTTCTTCATCATGTTCTATATCATGTTCTTGATTAAGATCCTGTAATATGCAATATCAAAATACAAGTACAATCACAACAGAATAAAAAGTCCATGTCTAGTTTACTTTTTATATTGCTCAAAAAGCTCAATAAAAATGCCAGTCAAGTCTATTGAGCTAAACTCAACTTTTTAGCTTGTGTGTTTCTCTAGTACAAGCCAAAGCATTACTAGATGTTGTTTGTTGCGTCTTAATAGCTATATATTCTATCGTTTATCCCAATAAAGTTGGAAAGAACGTATGTGCTTCATGACCTTAATAACTGTTAGAGATGTTGTCCTCAGATGTAAATGGGTGAGGAGCAAATATACATACCAATAAATAACCCGTATTTAACAGTTCTTGACTTGGCTCAAATTTGCTCAAATGATTACATAACTTAGCAACTCTAACATCATTGAATGTGTCACTACCAGTTTAAAAAGTCGTTAGGCATTAGTAACTAGTTATCACGGGACTCGTAACTTTCTGTTTTTCGACTACTATACTTATAACCAGGAGGTATAAACAGGGAATACTTAGCAAAAATTAGTATACGATTTATTATTTGGACTGGCTCGGGGGATTTACCTTAATCTGAATGGATTTCGAAAAGAAACACTATTTGCTAAACACCTCTTTGTCTAACAGAAAACTGGCACATAATTGACCCTTTCCTTCTCAATGTTACTAGACAGAGTAGTTCTTTTAGCTTTCAAGTTGTGGTTTGTTATTAAATGAATGGATGAATTGAAGAATGTTGTTTATAATACCAAGTTTGCCCGAGAATCTCAAAAAATTTAGCCTAGAATTTTGGAATTTGCAAGTCATACAACTTGTGTTACACTAGATACTCTGAACAACTCCGAATTTATATATTATCTCCCTGTTTTATGCTAGTATATGAATTATTAGTTACATAATAGTGCAACAAATCTCAACTAACAGTATCCAAATGGTATGATAAATCATAAAAACATAAGTATCCAATTGAAAATCTAATACTCGTATTTCACTAACATTTAAAAAAAAGAAACCCAAAACCTAGATCCGGATCATAAAATAAAATAAAATGAAACTAACCAGTTACCATCGATCTTATGAGTTGTGATAGCCAAAGGAGATAGCTGTTGTGAGTTGTGGCATTACAATGGTGGTAGATGATATGTATGTTGGTGGTTAGAGGAAAAGGATACAATGAGGCGAATGTGTATAGAATACAGAGAAAAAAGATGGAGGCGGTGGATTTTGTTCTAGAAAAGAAGCCCGTGCTAATTAAAATTTTCAAGGCCGCCAAACTAGTTCAAATATTTTAAAAACTAATGACTACGGAGTATCAATTTTTTACAAAGAAAAATAAATTAAAAATTGATCGAAAGACGTGTTTCTTTAAAACTGGTCTTAATTTAATGGGTTTAGAGAAGTGTTTCTACAAAACCGGTTTCCATTCAATGAGTATGGGAACGTGTCCCTTATAAAACCGATCTTGATTGATAAGATATCGGTTATTATTTCAAAACTGGTCTCCATTTGTAGCTATAGAGACGTGTTCTTTTTACTTGAAACCCCTTTTATATATAGAAACCATTTTTTATTAAAAACTGGTCTCCTTACCTTTTTTAAAACCAGTTTTTTTTAATTTTTTCAAAACTGGTCTCCATTTGTAGCTATAGAGACGTGTTCTTTTTACTTGAAACCCCTTTTATATATAGAAACCATTTTTTATTAAAAACTGGTCTCCTTACCTTTTTTAAAACCAGTTTTTTTTAATTTTTTCAAAACTGGTCTGTATTGGGGGTCTCTATTAAGATTTTTGTAGTAGTGACCTCATGGCCAAGGTGTGTGTTCTTGGCACTTAGTTGCAACTCTTGGGCTATATAAGCAAGCATTTGATGATCATTCTATCATCCATATATGCTCTTTTCTCTCTCTTTCACATTCATAACACAAAACAATCAAGTCCATAAAGTCTTGAGTTCATCACTTGAAGTTTCAAGTTGAATTTAAGGACTCTATAGGACTAAAATTTTCAGTCATCTTGCAAACATCATAGAAGATTCATCTGGACGAATTAGGAGACGAATCTTATATTTTTGGAAAGGTCCAAGTGTCAGTAAAATTTGATAAGAACGAAGTTTCTTCTGGTTTTGCTCAGAAGAGTGCCAAAAATGACGATTTTCAGAACTGGTCTAATTTCTGACGAGGCTACAGGTTTGTTTTTGTAAAAATCATAACTCTTTTATTAAAGCACTTCAAGAGCCAAACCTTACATTTTTGAAAAGGCCTTTGAGTGCCCAACAAATGTCTAGAACTAAGTTTTGTTGTATCTGGTCTTCCTGACTTCCCAAAGTCGTTGTCAAGTAGATAGCGCAAAGTTGGGAACATGCTGAAATTTCCTTATTTTGCACTTAGGCTTTGTGGTAGCTTAAAAATTGATCTTATACTTGTTCTAGGTACCCGGTAGTACATTTTGAGCATAGTAAAGTACTTTGCAAAGTGTTTTGAGCTGTACTAAGATTAACTTGTCACGAGGATTATCTGCTGTTCTGATTTGCCACTACAACTAAGGTGAGTTTCGTAAACCCTCCCTACTCAATTGAGATTCGGGCTGAAAAGTGTACATGTTTGTTTAACTGTTGATTGTTGATTGTATGATTGAATTGTTGATGTGGACATGTTAGCGCATTGTTTACTATGTAAGTCGCACCGTTAGCGCATTATTCATTATATAAGTCGCACCGTTAGCGCATTATTCATTATATAAGTCGCACCGTTAGCGCATTGTTAATTATTAACTATGTAAGCCGCACCGTTGTTGAATGTTATTGATTGTTATGGAACGTTGTTGAACGTTATATAAGATCGTTGTTATTGAACGTTGACTTGTATTGAATTGTGATAATGTGAAACCTTATAGGTTTTCCTTGGATGTGATTAGTTCTCCTAATCCTCACTTATTGTTAACGGTTGTTATCCGACACAGTTATTCCTTGTTACTTGTCCCTACGAACTCACCAACTTTATGTTGACGTATTTTAGTACACTTTTCAGGAAATCAGGTTAATCAGAGACAAAATGGATGATTATGTGCTTGCATTGCTAAGATTGGACTTGCTTTGGACTTTCTGGATCCGTGATCCTTATTTCCCTTTAACGGGTTATGCTTAGGATCAACTACTATCATTTAAACATTTCCATTTAATATTGATTGAGTGTGTATCTTTGATAGATGTTGATTATTGTATACATTTGAGTGAGTTTGTGGATTGTTTCAATCCTATGAATGCATATAGTTTGACTCTACATAATTCCATGTCGTGCTGTGCTTTTCTAAGTGATACCCCATGATTCCGCCATGTTGGGGTGTTACAGAATGGTATCAAAGTCGTGGTTGTAGAGAATTAGGTGGATTGACCTAGTCTATAGCCATTGCACCCACATTTCATATTAGCATGCATGATAGGAAATTTTGTGTGCAACGTGAACTGTATGATACATAAAAATGGTTTAAACGGAGTTCGTAGGTTACTTATGATTTGATGACTTGATTGTTATATGACAACTTGATGGACGTATATGATAGTGTCGGGATACACCGTAAATTGTGGAATTATTGTGATAAACGTTGATATGTGGAATCTTGGAAGTATTTATTATTTGTCCCCCCAGTAAAATGATCTCGTGGATTGCGCCTCGTGGATAAAGTATAGTAGCTAACCCGATATGTTTAATGAGTGTTGGTTAGGTGGAGGGTTAGCCGCTGGTACACCCTGTATACATACCCGGTCAACACTTAGAGAACATATCGGAACCGAGTCTTGACATCCATTCAATATATTAACGGTGTGGAGGGTTAGCCGATGGTACACCTGTATACAAACACTTTTAATGTGTCGAATGTTGAAGTTAAGATCCGGACTATACTTTACCCACCTTGTTATGACTTGACCCATTTATATTGTGTCGAATGGTTCGTGATTGTATTGTTAATTGTAAATTGTACAATTGGTGAAGCCTTAGATTATTCCCCGTGGAGATAACTATATTCATGCAATGATTTAGAAGGACTTGATTTGGAAATTGTGTATTACTTGAAGGTAATTTTGATATTCGGGTGTGAATTGTGAGACTTAACTTGTTAATATAATACGTGTGTTCAGGAAAGATGGTTAGACCAAGAAGAGCTAACACTAACTATAGGCGTCAAAATGAGCAAGAGGAGCCAATAGTTCAAGAAGAAATTGTAGGTGGACGTAGTGGTAGAGGTGGTCGTGGAGGTAGAGATAACCGTGGAGGTCGTGGTGGCAGAGGTGGTCGGGGTAATCCTAATCCCCCGATAACCGCCGAGGTTGTCACACAAGCTTTAAATGATCTCATGTCGGATCTTGTGGCTCGAATTCAAACGGCCATGAGAAATGTAAACGGACAAGAAGAACCAGAAGATGAAGCGGTTCCCGTACAAAATGAACAAGAAAACGTAAATGTAAACGGTGTAGGTGTAGGAGAAGTTTTACCTAGACCAAATTATGATGTTCGTCAACCAGGATGCTTGTTTAAAGACTTCAAACTTTGTGGAGCCCCGGAATTTAATGGAGAAAGTGGTGCTACGGGTTGCTTGGAATGGTTAGAGAGCATTGAATCTATCATTGCTCGAAGTGGTTGTGCCTACCACCAAAGAATCACTTATGCTTCCGGTATGTTGAAAGGTGAGGCTCTTGAGTGGTGGAACGAAGAAGTTGATGAATTGGGGATTGATGCGGCTAATAATCTTTTATGGGGAGAGTTCAAGAATATGATAACTACTAAGTATTGCCCGGCCCATGAACTAAGGAGATTGCAAGTGGAATTTTCTAAACTTGCCATGAAGGGAGGAGACTACGAGAGTTACACACGCCGTAGAGGTGGTAAGTTAAATAAGAACGATAACAAGAATTACAATAAAAGGAAGGATGTTGCCGAGTCAAGCGGCACCAAGAAAGATGATCGGCGCGATAATAAGCGCCATGGTCGTGGTGGAAAGGTTTTTGCGGCGGTAGTACCAACAAAGGGTCCTCAACGGGTTGGTTACACAGGGGGTAGACCTTTATGCCCTAGGTGTAATCGCCATCATTGGCCTACTGTGAGGTGTGATGCTTGTTTTCATTGTAACCAACAGGGACACACCTCAAGATTTTGTCCAACTAACCCCCGGAATGGTCCTTTAAATGTTGCTCCCCTTAATACTATGCGTCCCCCGATGGTCCCGGGTTCTTGTTATGAATGTGGTAGCCAAGACCACTACCGCAACCGGTGCCCAAATCTTATTGGTCAACAAGTCCAAGTGACCGTGCATCCTAACCAGTTGCAAATTGTCAGTCCGAATCAAAACCGAGGAAACCAAGGACAACAACAACAACCTCCTCAAGCTCCTCGCCAACATTTGGCCCCCCGTGGAAGAGCTTTTGCCGTGAATGCGGCCGAGGCTCGTGGTGATCCTAATATCGTAGCAGGTACCTTTCTCCTCAATCACCAATATGCTACCGTGTTATTTGATTCTGGAGCCGATTATAGTCTCATTTCCAATGATTTTATTTCGTTGATCAATGCTAATCCTAGCCCGTTGTCCTATTGTTTTGAACTTGAAATGGTAAATGGTGGATTGTCTAGGATTAGTCAAGTTGTTCGTGATTGTGTGTTAGATTTATGTGATTACCCATTTTACATTGACTTAATGCCTTTTGATATCGGTAGTTTTGACGTGATTGTGGGTATGGATTGGTTATCGGCCATGAACGCGGTAATTGATTGTGGTAGTCGAACTGTGAGGATTCCGTTAGAAAATAGGAAAGAATTAGTGGTTCAAGGCGAAACGACCGAACTATGGGATGGGAATGTATATAGTGTTAAGATCACAAAGATTGAATTGAAAACCGTGCCCGTAGTTAAAGACTTTGCTGATGTATTTCCGGATGACCTACCGGGTTTGCCTCCATCTCGTGAACTTGACTTCCGTATTGAACTTATTCCTAACGCTTCTCCCATGGCCAAAGCACCTTATCGCTTAGCCATGACCGAATTACAAGAGTTGGCCGCCCAACTCAAAGAGCTTCAAGACAAGGGTTTCATTCGCCCTAGTCAATCGCCTTGGGGCGCACCGGTTTTGTTCGTTAAAAAGAAAGATGGCACATTCCAAATGTGTATCGATTATAGAGAATTGAACAAACTAACGGTAAAGAATCGTTATCCTCTTCCTAGGATTGACGATTTATTCGACCAACTCCAAGGTGCTCGTTTCTTTTCCAAATTGATTTGAGGTCGGGTTATCATCAATTACGTGTTCATGAAGACGACATTCCAAAAACCGCCTTTCGAACGAGATATGGACACTTTGAATTTACGGTGATTCCTTTTGGGTTGACTAACGCACCAGCTGTGTTCATGGACTTGATGAACCGAGTGTGTCAGCCCTACTTGGACCAATTCGTCATTGTTTTCATCGATGACATTCTCATCTATTCCAAGACCAAAGAAGATCATTTGGAACATTTGAAACAAGTCTTAGAGTTACTCCGGAAAGAAAAGCTTTATGCCAAGTTCTCCAAATGTGAATTTTGGCTTGAAGAGGTCCAGTTTCTTGGTCACGTAGTGAGCAAAGAAGAATCATTTGGAACATTTGAAACAAGTCTTAGAGTTACTCCGGAAAGAAAAGCTTTATGCCAAGTTCTCCAAATGTGAATTTTGGCTTGAAGAGGTCCAGTTTCTTGGTCACGTAGTGAGCAAAGAAGGAATTCATGTAGACCCAAGTAAAGTTGAAGCAGTAAAGAATTGGAGACGACCTGAAACACCGACCGAAATTCGCCAATTTCTTGGGTTGGCGGGTTACTATAGACGATTTATTGAAGGCTTTTCAAAAATCGCCCAACCTTTGACTCTGTTGACTCAACGGGAAAGAAGGTTTGATTGGGGTGAAAAGCAAGAACAAGCATTCCAATTGTTGAAAGACAAATTGTGTGATGCACCCATCTTGAGCTTGCCCAATGGAGCCGATGATTTTGTTGTATATTGTGATGCGTCCGGGCAAGGATTGGGTTGTGTCTTAATGCAACGGGATAAGGTGATAGCATATGCATCCAGACAATTGAAGGTGCATGAGAAGAATTATCCGACTCATGACTTAGAATTAGGAGCAGTGGTATTTGCTTTGAAATGTTGGAGGCATTACTTGTATGGCACCAAGAGCGTGATCTATACCGATCACAAAAGCCTTCAACATATCTTCAATCAAAGCGATCTAAACATGAGGCAAAGAAGATGGCTTGAACTGTTAAGTGATTATGATTGTGTTATCCGGTATCACCCGGGTAAAGCAAATGTGGTAGCCGATGCCTTAAGTCGAAAAGAACGTATAAAACCAAGAAGAGTTAAAGCCATGAGCTTTACCGTGTTAAGGAGTGTTCGTGACTCCATTATTGAAGCACAAGAATTGGCAACTAGACCGGAAAACTTCATCAATGAAACCTTAAACGGTCTAGAAGAACAATTTGATAGAAAGAATGACAATGGTTTGTATTTCGTTGATCGATTGTGGATTCCCGTTCTTGGAGGATGGCGGTTGAAATTGATGGATGAAGCTCATAAGTCAGCCTACTCGGTTCACCCGGGTTCTGATAAAATGTACTTTGGATTGAGAGATTTGTATTGGTGGCCGGGAATGAAGAATGACATTGCAAAATATGTTAGTGAATGCCTCACTTGTTTGCAAGTGAAAGCCGACCACAAGAAACCACCGGGTTTACTAGTCCAACCAGTAACACCGGTGTGGAAATGGGAAGAAATTGCTATGGACTTCATCACGAAGTTACCTAGGACGAGTAGTGGTCGGGACACTATTTGGGTGATAATTGACCGGTTGACTAAGTCGGCTCACTTCTTAGCCATCCGGGAGGACGATAAATTTGACACCATGGCACGTTTGTACATCAAAGAGGTGATATCCAAGCATGGAGTGCCGATTTCCGTGATATCCGATCGGGATGCCCGATTTACTTCAAAATTTTGGAAGGCGTTCCAGAAATCTATGGGTACTCGTCTCGGCATGAGTACGGCGTTCCATCCACAAACTGATGGTCAAAGTGAAAGAACGATCCAAACATTGGAAGACATGTTAAGAGCTTGTGCTATTGATTTTGGTGGTAATTGGGATGTGCATCTTCCTTTGGTTGAATTCTCCTACAATAATAGCTATCATGCTAGCATTGGAATGGCCCCATTTAGAGCATTATATGGGAGAGATTGTAGGTCACCGCTAGCTTGGGCAGAAGTTGGTGAAAGCCAACTCGTTGGGCCTGAAATTGTTATTGAAACGACGAAAGTGATCTCACAAATCAAAGAAAAGTTAAGAGTGGCCCGAGAACGACAATTGAAATATGCTAATGTTAGACGACGACCCCTCGAATTTGAAGTTGGTGATTATGTTTTATTGAAAGTATCCCCGTGGAAAGGTGTGGTTCGTTTTGTGAAACGTGGCAAATTGGGGCCACGGTACATTGGCCCGTTCAAGATCTTGGAGCGTATTGGTCCGGTAGCTTATCGATTAGAACTTCCTCAAAACCTGAGTGGAGTTCATAATGTTTTCCATGTTTGTAATCTTAGAAAGTGTTTGGCCGATCCAACACTTCACGTGCCCCTCGAAGAAATCCGTGTTGATAAAACGTTGAAATTCGTGGAAGAACCAATAGAAATCCTAGATCGACAAACTAGAAAACTAAAGAATACCCGATATACGATTGTCAAAGTGAAAGAACGATCCAAACATTGGAAGACATGTTAAGAGCTTGTGCTATTGATTTTGGTGGTAATTGGGATGTGCATCTTCCTTTGGTTGAATTCTCCTACAATAATAGCTATCATGCTAGCATTGGAATGGCCCCATTTAGAGCATTATATGGGAGAGATTGTAGGTCACCGCTAGCTTGGGCAGAAGTTGGTGAAAGCCAACTCGTTGGGCCTGAAATTGTTATTGAAACGACGAAAGTGATCTCACAAATCAAAGAAAAGTTAAGAGTGGCCCGAGAACGACAATTGAAATATGCTAATGTTAGACGACGACCCCTCGAATTTGAAGTTGGTGATTATGTTTTATTGAAAGTATCCCCGTGGAAAGGTGTGGTTCGTTTTGTGAAACGTGGCAAATTGGGGCCACGGTACATTGGCCCGTTCAAGATCTTGGAGCGTATTGGTCCGGTAGCTTATCGATTAGAACTTCCTCAAAACCTGAGTGGAGTTCATAATGTTTTCCATGTTTGTAATCTTAGAAAGTGTTTGGCCGATCCAACACTTCACGTGCCCCTCGAAGAAATCCGTGTTGATAAAACGTTGAAATTCGTGGAAGAACCAATAGAAATCCTAGATCGACAAACTAGAAAACTAAAGAATACCCGATATACGATTGTCAAAGTGAAAGAACGATCCAAACATTGGAAGACATGTTAAGAGCTTGTGCTATTGATTTTGGTGGTAATTGGGATGTGCATCTTCCTTTGGTTGAATTCTCCTACAATAATAGCTATCATGCTAGCATTGGAATGGCCCCATTTAGAGCATTATATGGGAGAGATTGTAGGTCACCGCTAGCTTGGGCAGAAGTTGGTGAAAGCCAACTCGTTGGGCCTGAAATTGTTATTGAAACGACGAAAGTGATCTCACAAATCAAAGAAAAGTTAAGAGTGGCCCGAGAACGACAATTGAAATATGCTAATGTTAGACGACGACCCCTCGAATTTGAAGTTGGTGATTATGTTTTATTGAAAGTATCCCCGTGGAAAGGTGTGGTTCGTTTTGTGAAACGTGGCAAATTGGGGCCACGGTACATTGGCCCGTTCAAGATCTTGGAGCGTATTGGTCCGGTAGCTTATCGATTAGAACTTCCTCAAAACCTGAGTGGAGTTCATAATGTTTTCCATGTTTGTAATCTTAGAAAGTGTTTGGCCGATCCAACACTTCACGTGCCCCTCGAAGAAATCCGTGTTGATAAAACGTTGAAATTCGTGGAAGAACCAATAGAAATCCTAGATCGACAAACTAGAAAACTAAAGAATACCCGATATACGATTGTCAAAGTGAAAGAACGATCCAAACATTGGAAGACATGTTAAGAGCTTGTGCTATTGATTTTGGTGGTAATTGGGATGTGCATCTTCCTTTGGTTGAATTCTCCTACAATAATAGCTATCATGCTAGCATTGGAATGGCCCCATTTAGAGCATTATATGGGAGAGATTGTAGGTCACCGCTAGCTTGGGCAGAAGTTGGTGAAAGCCAACTCGTTGGGCCTGAAATTGTTATTGAAACGACGAAAGTGATCTCACAAATCAAAGAAAAGTTAAGAGTGGCCCGAGAACGACAATTGAAATATGCTAATGTTAGACGACGACCCCTCGAATTTGAAGTTGGTGATTATGTTTTATTGAAAGTATCCCCGTGGAAAGGTGTGGTTCGTTTTGTGAAACGTGGCAAATTGGGGCCACGGTACATTGGCCCGTTCAAGATCTTGGAGCGTATTGGTCCGGTAGCTTATCGATTAGAACTTCCTCAAAACCTGAGTGGAGTTCATAATGTTTTCCATGTTTGTAATCTTAGAAAGTGTTTGGCCGATCCAACACTTCACGTGCCCCTCGAAGAAATCCGTGTTGATAAAACGTTGAAATTCGTGGAAGAACCAATAGAAATCCTAGATCGACAAACTAGAAAACTAAAGAATACCCGATATACGATTGTCAAAGTGAAAGAACGATCCAAACATTGGAAGACATGTTAAGAGCTTGTGCTATTGATTTTGGTGGTAATTGGGATGTGCATCTTCCTTTGGTTGAATTCTCCTACAATAATAGCTATCATGCTAGCATTGGAATGGCCCCATTTAGAGCATTATATGGGAGAGATTGTAGGTCACCGCTAGCTTGGGCAGAAGTTGGTGAAAGCCAACTCGTTGGGCCTGAAATTGTTATTGAAACGACGAAAGTGATCTCACAAATCAAAGAAAAGTTAAGAGTGGCCCGAGAACGACAATTGAAATATGCTAATGTTAGATGATAATTGAATAACTGTGGTAACAGGAAAAACGTATATACGAAACCTTAAGTATAATGTACGGTTCCAACAGTGTCGGTGGAACAGTGTCGGTGGAACAGTGTCGGTGGAACAGTGTCGGTGGCTAGATGATAATTCCAGTGTCGGTGGAACAGTGTCGGTGAAACAGTGTCGGTAACAGTGTCGGAAGAAACGTATATGAGAAGCCTTAAGTATAATGAACGGTTCCAACAGTGTCGGTGGAACAGTGACGGTGAAACAGTGTCGGTGGAACAGTGTCGGTGAGAACAGTGACGGTGAAACAGTGTCGGTAACAGTGTCGGTGGAACAGTGTCGGTGAAACCTTAAGTATAATGTACGGTTACAACAGTGTCGGTGGAACAGTGTCGGTGAAACAGTGTCGGTGGAACAGTGTCGGTGGAACAGTGTCGGTGGAACTTGTAACAGGAAGAAACGTATATGAGAAGCCTTAAGTATAATGAACGGTTCCAACAGTGTCGGTGGAACAGTGACGGTGAAACAGTGTCGGTGGAACAGTGTCGGTAGAACAGTGACGGTGAAACAGTGTCGGAAACCTTAAGTATAATGTACGGTTACAACAGTGTCGGTGGAACAGTGTCGGTGAAACAGTGTCGGTGGAACAGTGTCGGTGGAACAGTGTCGGTGGAACAGTATAATGTACGGTTCCAACAGTTTCGGTGGAACAGTGTCGGTGGAACAGTGTCAGTGGAACAGTGTCGGTCAACAGTGTCGGTGGAACAGTGTCGGTGGAACAGTGTCGGTGGAACAGTGTCGGTGGAACAGTGTCGGTGGAACAGTGTCGGTGGAACATGTACGGTTCCAACAGTGTCGGTGGAACAATGTCGGTGGAACAGTGTCGGTGGAACAATGTCGGCGGAAAAACGTATATACGAAACCTTAAGTATAATGTACGGTTACAACAGTGTCGGTGGAACAGTGTCGGTGAAACAGTGTCGGTGGAACAGTGTCGGTGGAACAGTGTCGGTGGAACAGTGTCAGTGGAACAGTGTCGGTGGAACGTATATGAGAAGCCTTAAGTGTACGGTTCCAACAGTGTCGGTGGAACAGTGTCGGTGAAACAGTGTCGGTGGAACAGTGTCGGAAACCTTAAGTATAATGTACGGTTACAACAGTGTCGGTGGAACAGTGTCGGTGAAACAGTGTCGGTGGAACAGTGTTGGTGAACAGTGTCGGTGAACAGTGTCGTAACAGTGTCGGTGGAACAGTGTCGTGGAACAGTGTCGGTGAAACAGTGTCGGTGGCTAGATGATAATTTCATTAACAGAAACGTATATGAGAAGCCTTAAGTATAATGAACGGTTCCAACAGTGTCGGTGGAACAGTGACGGTGAAACAGTGTCGGTGGAACAGTGTCGGTGGAACAGTGACGGTGAAACAGTGTCGGTGGAACAGTGTCGGTGGAACAGTGTCGGTGGAACGTATCATACGAAGCCTTAAGTATAATGTACGGTCAACAGTGTCGGTGGAACAGTGTCGGTGAAACAGTGTCGGTGGAACAGTGTCGGTGGAAACCTTAAGTATAATGTACGGTTACAACAGTGTCGGTGGAACAGTGTCGGTGAAACAGTGTCGGTGGAACAGTGTCGGTGGAACAGTGTCGGTGGAACAGTGTCGGTGGAACAATGTCGGTGGTTAATGTCGGTGGAACTTAAGTATAATGTACGGTTCCAACAGTGTCGGTGGAACAATGTCGGTGGAACAGTGTCGGTGGAACAATGTCGGTGGTTAATGTCGGTGGAACAGTGTCGGTGGAACGTATATACGAAACCTTAAGTGTCGGTGGAACAGTGTCGGTGGAACAGTGTCGGTGAACAGTGTCGGTGGAACAGTGTCGGTGGAACAGTGTCGGTGGAACAATGTCGGTGGAACAGTGTCGGTGGAACAGTGTCGGTGGAAACAGCGTCGGTAACTGTGCTAACAGGAAGAAACGTATATGAGAAGCCTTAAGTATAATGAACGGTTCCAACAGTGTCGGTGGAACAGTGTCGGTGAAACAGTGTCGGTGGAACAGTGTCGGTGAACAATGTCGGTGGAACAGTGTCGGTGGAACAGTGTCGGTGAAACAGTGACGGTGGAACAGTGTCGGTGGAACAGTGTCGGTGGAACAGTGTCGGTGGTTAGATGATAACAGTGTCGGTGGAACAGTGTCGGTGGATAATTGAGTAACTATGCTAACAGGAAGAAACGTATATGAGAAGCCTTAAGTATAATGAACGGTTCCAACAGTGTCGGTGGAACAGTGACGGTGAAACAGTGTCGGTGGAACAGTGTCGGTGAACAGTGACGGTGAAACAGTGTCGGTGGAACAGTGTCGGTGGAACAGTGTCGGTGGAACAGTGTCGGTGGAACAATGTCGGTGGAACAGTGTCGGTGGAACAATGTCGGTGGTTAGATGATAACAGTGTCGGTGGAACAGTGTCGGTGGAACAGTGTCGGTGGAACAGTGTCGGTGGAACAGTGTCGGTGGAACAGTGTCGGTGGAACAGTATATACGAAACCTTAAGTATAATGTCGGTCAACAGTGTCGTGAACAGTGTCGGTGGAACAGTGTCGCTGGAACAGTGTCGGTGAAACAGTGTCGGTGGCTAGATGATAATTTCATTAATATGATAATTGAGTAACTATGGTAACAGGGAAAAACGTATATACGAAACCTTAAGTATAATGTACGGTTACAACAGTGTCGGTGGAACAGTGTCGGTGAAACAGTGTCGGTGGAACAGTGTCGGTGGAACAGTGTCGGTGGAACAGTATAATGTCGGTCAACAGTGTCGTGAACAGTGTCGGTGGAACAGTGTCGCTGGAACAGTGTCGGTGAAACAGTGTCGGTGGCTAGATGATAATTTCATTAATAGGAACAAAGCCGGGAAAGTGGGTGGAACAGTGTCGGTGGAACAGTGTATATAATAGATGATAATTGGGTAACTATGGTAACAGGAAAAACGTATATACGAAACCTTAAGTATAATGTACGGTTACAACAGTGTCGGTGGAACAGTGTCGGTGAAACAGTGTCGGTGGAACAGTGTCGGTGGAACAGTGTCGGTGGAACAGTGTCGGTGGAACAGTGTCGGTGGAACAGTGTCGGTGGAACAGTATATACGAAACCTTAAGTATAATGTACGGTTCCAACAGTGTCGGTGGAACAGTGTCGGTGAAACAGTGTCGGTGGAACAGTGTAGGAGACGAATCTGAATTAGGAGACGAATCTTATATTTTTGGAAAGGTCCAAGTGTCAGTAAAATTTATAAGAACGAAGTTTCTTCTGGTTTTGCTCAGAAGAGTGCCAAAAATGACGATTTTCAGAACTGGTCTAATTTCTGACGAGGCTACAGGTTTGTTTTTGTAAAAATCATAACTCTTTTATTAAAGCACTTCAAGAGCCAAACCTTACATTTTTGAAAAGGCCTTTGAGTGCCCAACAAATGTCTAGAACTAAGTTTTGTTCTATCTGGTCTTCCTGACTTCCCAAAGTCGTTGTCAAGTAGATAGCGCAAAGTTGGGAACATGCTGAAATTTCCTTATTTTGCACTTAGGCTTTGTGGTAGCTTAAAAATTGATCTTATACTTGTTCTAGGTACCCGGTAGTACATTTTGAGCATAGTAAAGTACTTTGCAAAGTGTTTTGAGCTGTACTAAGATTAACTTGTCACGAGGATTATCTGCTGTTCTGATTTGCCACTACAACTAAGGTGAGTTTCGTAAACCCTCCCTACTCAATTGAGATTCGGGCTGAAAAGTGTACATGTTTGTTTAACTGTTGATTGTTGATTGTATGATTGAATTGTTGATGTGGACATGTTAGCGCATTATTCATTATATAAGTCGCACCGTTAGCGCATTATTCATTATATAAGTCGCACCGTTAGCGCATTATTCATTATATAAGTCGCACCGTTAGCGCATTATTCATTATATAAGTCGCACCGTTAGCGCATTATTCATTATATAAGTCGCACCGTTAGCGCATTATTCATTATATAAGTCGCACCGTTAGCGCATTATTCATTATATAAGTCGCACCGTTAGCGCATTATTCATTATATAAGTCGCACCGTTAGCGCATTATTCATTATATAAGTCGCACCGTTAGCGCATTATTCATTATATAAGTCGCACCGTTAGCGCATTATTCATTATATAAGTCGCACCGTTAGCGCATTATTCATTATATAAGTCGCACCGTTAGCGCATTATTCATTATATAAGTCGCACCGTTAGCGCATTATTCATTATATAAGTCGCACCGTTAGCGCATTATTCATTATATAAGTCGCACCGTTAGCGCATTATTCATTATATAAGTCGCACCGTTAGCGCATTATTCATTATATAAGTCGCACCGTTAGCGCATTATTCATTATATAAGTCGCACCGTTAGCGCATTATTCATTATATAAGTCGCACCGTTAGCGCATTATTCATTATATAAGTCGCACCGTTAGCGCATTATTCATTATATAAGTCGCACCGTTAGCGCATTATTCATTATATAAGTCGCACCGTTAGCGCATTATTCATTATATAAGTCGCACCGTTAGCGCATTATTCATTATATAAGTCGCACCGTTAGCGCATTATTCATTATATAAGTCGCACCGTTAGCGCATTATTCATTATATAAGTCGCACCGTTAGCGCATTATTCATTATATAAGTCGCACCGTTAGCGCATTATTCATTATATAAGTCGCACCGTTAGCGCATTATTCATTATATAAGTCGCACCGTTAGCGCATTATTCATTATATAAGTCGCACCGTTAGCGCATTATTCATTATATAAGTCGCACCGTTAGCGCATTATTCATTATATAAGTCGCACCGTTAGCGCATTATTCATTATATAAGTCGCACCGTTAGCGCATTATTCATTATATAAGTCGCACCGTTAGCGCATTATTCATTATATAAGTCGCACCGTTAGCGCATTATTCATTATATAAGTCGCACCGTTAGCGCATTATTCATTATATAAGTCGCACCGTTAGCGCATTATTCATTATATAAGTCGCACCGTTAGCGCATTATTCATTATATAAGTCGCACCGTTAGCGCATTATTCATTATATAAGTCGCACCGTTAGCGCATTATTCATTATATAAGTCGCACCGTTAGCGCATTATTCATTATATAAGTCGCACCGTTAGCGCATTATTCATTATATAAGTCGCACCGTTAGCGCATTATTCATTATATAAGTCGCACCGTTAGCGCATTATTCATTATATAAGTCGCACCGTTAGCGCATTATTCATTATATAAGTCGCACCGTTAGCGCATTATTCATTATATAAGTCGCACCGTTAGCGCATTATTCATTATATAAGTCGCACCGTTAGCGCATTATTCATTATATAAGTCGCACCGTTAGCGCATTATTCATTATATAAGTCGCACCGTTAGCGCATTATTCATTATATAAGTCGCACCGTTAGCGCATTATTCATTATATAAGTCGCACCGTTAGCGCATTATTCATTATATAAGTCGCACCGTTAGCGCATTATTCATTATATAAGTCGCACCGTTAGCGCATTATTCATTATATAAGTCGCACCGTTAGCGCATTATTCATTATATAAGTCGCACCGTTAGCGCATTATTCATTATATAAGTCGCACCGTTAGCGCATTATTCATTATATAAGTCGCACCGTTAGCGCATTATTCATTATATAAGTCGCACCGTTAGCGCATTATTCATTATATAAGTCGCACCGTTAGCGCATTATTCATTATATAAGTCGCACCGTTAGCGCATTATTCATTATATAAGTCGCACCGTTAGCGCATTATTCATTATATAAGTCGCACCGTTAGCGCATTATTCATTATATAAGTCGCACCGTTAGCGCATTATTCATTATATAAGTCGCACCGTTAGCGCATTATTCATTATATAAGTCGCACCGTTAGCGCATTATTCATTATATAAGTCGCACCGTTAGCGCATTATTCATTATATAAGTCGCACCGTTAGCGCATTATTCATTATATAAGTCGCACCGTTAGCGCATTATTCATTATATAAGTCGCACCGTTAGCGCATTATTCATTATATAAGTCGCACCGTTAGCGCATTATTCATTATATAAGTCGCACCGTTAGCGCATTATTCATTATATAAGTCGCACCGTTAGCGCATTATTGCTAAGATTGGACTTGCTTTGGACTTTCTGGATCCGTGATCCTTATTTCCCTTTAACGGGTTATGCTTAGGATCAACTACTATCATTTAAACATTTCCATTTAATATTGATTGAGTGTGTATCTTTGATAGATGTTGATTATTGTATACATTTGGTTTGTCGTAAAATTTCTCAAAGTTTATTAGGTTAACAAGAGATAAAATAGTCAAAATATGTGATTTTAGTAATGTAAAAATGAGAGAATAACCCTCCAAACTAAAGGGTGGTATATGTAAATTACATACTCAAAAAGAGGGAAAATCGAAACCTTTAAACCCTAAAAATCAAAAACCCAAATTCACCCTGAAAATAAAGAAACTGGTTAGGGTTTTACTTAAACCCTGAATACCATCCATCCAACCCATCATGGCCAGGCTACTTCGTAACGTATCCCTTATTAAACGATCCCTTTGCTTTTGTCAGGTCATTTTCATAAAATACATTAATATTTTCTTTATATTCTTTCTATTTTATGTAAATATTAAGTTTTTTTTTATCATACACGTCTTTCGGACATTTTAGTTGTATATTGTGGATAAAATGCAACCAATTTATGATATGTTGTTGCCAGTCATGTCACAAGAACAAGCAATAATATAATATAAATATGTTTAAGTGAACTTTTAATTGGGGTTACTGTATGATTATATATTATCCTCTTTTATTTTGTCTAGGGCGGAAATTTTTTGGTTCTTTATTTGTATAAAGTTCGTAAATGTAAATGTTCTGGGGAACATATATGCACTCTGTCTAAAAAGGATGGAAGTGAACATATTAGTATTGCAACCTCATTTGACTTGTAGGTAAAAAGAAATCAAAGTCCGATGGAAGTGATTCAGGTGATGAACATCTGTCTAAAAAGGATGGAAGTGAACATATTAGTATTGCAACCTCATTTGACTTGTAGGTAAAAAGAAATCAAAGTCCGATGGAAGTGATTCAGGTGATGAACATCTGTCTAAAAAGGATGGAAGTGAACATATTAGTATTGCAACCTCATTTGACTTGTAGGTAAAAAGAAATCAAAGTCCGATGGAAGTGATTCAGGTGATGAACATCTGTCTAAAAAGGATGGAAGTGAACATATTAGTATTGCAACCTCATTTGACTTGTAGGTAAAAAGAAATCAAAGTCCGATGGAAGTGATTCAGGTGATGAACATCTGTCTAAAAAGGATGGAAGTGAACATATTAGTATTGCAACCTCATTTGACTTGTAGGTAAAAAGAAATCAAAGTCCGATGGAAGTGATTCAGGTGATGAACATCTGTCTAAAAAGGATGGAAGTGAACATATTAGTATTGCAACCTCATTTGACTTGTAGGTAAAAAGAAATCAAAGTCCGATGGAAGTGATTCAGGTGATGAACATCTGTCTAAAAAGGATGGAAGTGAACATATTAGTATTGCAACCTCATTTGACTTGTAGGTAAAAAGAAATCAAAGTCCGATGGAAGTGATTCAGGTGATGAACATCTGTCTAAAAAGGATGGAAGTGAACATATTAGTATTGCAACCTCATTTGACTTGTAGGTAAAAAGAAATCAAAGTCCGATGGAAGTGATTCAGGTGATGAACATCTGTCTAAAAAGGATGGAAGTGAACATATTAGTATTGCAACCTCATTTGACTTGTAGGTAAAAAGAAATCAAAGTCCGATGGAAGTGATTCAGGTGATGAACATCTGTCTAAAAAGGATGGAAGTGAACATATTAGTATTGCAACCTCATTTGACTTGTAGGTAAAAAGAAATCAAAGTCCGATGGAAGTGATTCAGGTGATGAACATCTGTCTAAAAAGGATGGAAGTGAACATATTAGTATTGCAACCTCATTTGACTTGTAGGTAAAAAGAAATCAAAGTCCGATGGAAGTGATTCAGGTGATGAACATCTGTCTAAAAAGGATGGAAGTGAACATATTAGTATTGCAACCTCATTTGACTTGTAGGTAAAAAGAAATCAAAGTCCGATGGAAGTGATTCAGGTGATGAACATCTGTCTAAAAAGGATGGAAGTGAACATATTAGTATTGCAACCTCATTTGACTTGTAGGTAAAAAGAAATCAAAGTCCGATGGAAGTGATTCAGGTGATGAACATCTGTCTAAAAAGGATGGAAGTGAACATATTAGTATTGCAACCTCATTTGACTTGTAGGTAAAAAGAAATCAAAGTCCGATGGAAGTGATTCAGGTGATGAACATCTGTCTAAAAAGGATGGAAGTGAACATATTAGTATTGCAACCTCATTTGACTTGTAGGTAAAAAGAAATCAAAGTCCGATGGAAGTGATTCAGGTGATGAACATCTGTCTAAAAAGGATGGAAGTGAACATATTAGTATTGCAACCTCATTTGACTTGTAGGTAAAAAGAAATCAAAGTCCGATGGAAGTGATTCAGGTGATGAACATCTGTCTAAAAAGGATCTGGCCTTAAAGCAAGCAATTGATCAGATTAACACCTCTCATGGAAAGGGGTCTATCATGTTTCTTGGTCAGTGTGCGTCTCCCAGACAAGTCCCGGTGGTATCCACGGGATCTTTTTCATTAGATATAGCACTTGGAGTTGGCGGGTTTCCAAAGGTTATATGCTTTTCAGTTTTAATTACTTAGAATTAAGAATGTATTCATGGATTTATGATCTTTATTGTGATTACTAAGTGCTTTTCGCTAATGCAGGGACGTGTAGTGGAAATATATGGTCCCGAAGCTTCTGGAAAGACAACTCTTGCTCTTCATGTAATTGCCGAAGCGCAGAAGCAAGGAGGTTAATGTCTATATGCTTGATTAATATATATGCTTAAGTCATGGCTATTGGGAAAAATAATTATACATGTTAAGACTTAAGAGGTGGCTTTACAGGCTGCAGCATGTCTTGTTTGTGTAACTCAAGGCATCAACATGCATATACAATTGTTAATTTGTAAAAAAATTTAGTCTCATCAACTGTAAATTTTCTATCTGGCCACGGTGCATTCTATGGAAAGTCAGTTTTCTCAGTTATCTGTTGCAGGTTATTGTGTATTTGTTGATGCTGAGCATGCTCTTGATCCATCATTAGCTGAAGCTATTGGTGTGAACACCCGTGATTTGCTTTTGTCACAGCCAGATTGTGGTGAACAAGCTCTGAGTCTTGTAGATACCATTATCAGAAGCGGTTCAGTTGATGTTGTTGTTGTGGACAGTGTAAGTAAGGTCTCTCTTCAAGTATTTAGTTGAATTGTTTGGAATATTTTCGCAGATCTAGCAGGATCTGTTCCTATGGTTTATGTTTACTTTCTTTTATCATCCTGTAATCAAACAAAATGTGTCTGGTGCCTTTTAGTGGCATCTTTTAAACGAATGCAAGCATTTCTTGATTTTTTTTATATGGTATATTAATGTCTATCAGGTTGCTGCCCTTGTGCCTAAAAGTGAACTAGATGGTGAAATGGGTGACGCGCATATGGCAATGCAAGCTAGACTTATGAGCCAGGCACTTCGTAAATTGAGCCATTCATTATCTACGTCACAGACTATTTTGATATTCATTAATCAGGTACCAAATATCCGTGTTACACGTAAGTGAACAGAAAGGCACATCCATGTTGCCATACGGCTGTTTCGACCCATTTAACTATAAACAGGTCAAGTTGAGTCATGTGCTATCTCCAATGAGTCAAATGGGTTAAGCTACAAAACTTGCCCAAAAAAGAAATGGATGAAAGTCATCTTAAGTGTATTCAAATTAATAACACCCCTATGAATTGATTTATCAAAAAGCTGGCCTGTTATCATAACAAAGATAATTTTACGGTCATACAATTAATGAATCTTAGTAAAAGTTAAAACAAAGAGGTGTTCGTGGGTTGGTCCAACACTCCAACCTGACCTGTCCGAGCTGACCTGTTACCCAACTCGTCTATTGTGCCACCTCTGTCTTATTTAAATAGAAGATGGAATGTGGTCCTGAGTGACCATAAATTTTAACTTACAGTGTTTATGATTTTAGTACTAGAAGTTAGCATAAGTGTTCTTGCTAACTTGATAATATGCCGAGAGTAGCAACATAGTTCTCATATTGCTCATTATTTCAAGATGTTTTAGGGTTAGTATAACACGATTTGCATTGATATTATTTTCATGTTACTCAGGTAAGGTCAAAGCTTGCTACTTTTGGTGGATTTGGTGCACCCTCGGAAGTGACATGTGGTGGAAATGCTTTGAAATTTTATGCTTCAATCCGCTTAAATATCAGGAGAGTGGGGCTTGTCAAGAAGGGAGAAGAGGTATTACTTTTCATTGATTATTCAAGGGCGTGTTTGGGATTGCTTATAAACAGTGCTTATGGCTTCAAAGTGTGTTTGAAATAAGCATCATATAACCAGCTTTAAAAAGTGTTTTTTTCTAAAAATAAGAAAAAATGTAACAGCTATCTAAACACTATTTACGTTTTTAAAAACACAATAAGCCATAAGCACTTTAAATGTAGTAAATTTTATCTACCAACTTTTTGTATATACATTGTGTTTATGGCCTGCTGCTACTATTTACTGATAAACACTGTTAAAGATAAGATGAAATACTCCTTATATGGGTCTTGGGCAGGGGAGAACTTGATAGAATGGAAACATAGAGAAATGATGTAGACCTGGAAAAACAGAGATTGAACCCGAGAAGTAGTGCATCTTTTAAATACAGATACTATTAATAAAAACTTGAATTCAAAAAACGTTAGAACAATCATGTATGGATAAAAAGAAGAAAAACAATCTGGGAGGATGATTTACGTGCAATACCGCTTACAAATCATAACTTATTCCTGTTGAAAGTTACTTCAGGGGTACATAATGCCTTTTTAACGAGTTTGGTATTCTCAAAGCTAAAGTATATGGGGTTGTACGGTTCAAAATATGGAATTGCTTCCCATGTTTCAGCTAATCGTTTGACATTGAGGGTATCAATGAGATGATCCCAGCCTTCCAGGTTTTACATGGCCATGACTAAATTGGTTTCTAGATGGTTGGTAATGGCTGTTCGGAAAAAAAAAAAAGAAAAAAAGATGGTTGGTAATGGATTGGGATAAGTGGTGATATAACAATGGTATCATATGTTGGTGGTCCTCCTAAAGTGTGTTTATTCTGTTAAATGTATGAACATGATATTTTAATACTTTTTAATTTCGATTTTATAAATGAAATAGTTTTTTGCTACAAAAATCGATATCAGTGGGTAATTAAATTCATTTTTATTGCCCTGAATAACACAAAAGTACAAAAGAACAATTATACATTTCCATTTTTTTTGCATTTCCGATATATGGATTACCTCCAACCAAACACTCCTTTGTTCCTTAGATTGTCAGGGGGACACGTGTTACAGACTTACTCTCGTCTTGTCTAAATCATGTTTCTTCTTGAACACGTTCCAGATTTGGAGTCCTTGTGCTGTTCAATTTATTTAGATTAATGAGTATGATTTTTTTTCTCACTTCGTTTTGTCTTACAGACGCTAGGAAGTCAAGTTCTGGTTAAGATTATGAAAAACAAGCTTGCTCCACCTTATAGAACCGCACAGTTTGAGCTCGAGTTTGGCAAGGGTATATGTCGTGAATCAGAGCTTATAGAGTTAGGTCTCAAACACAAATTCCTCATGAAGGCTGGAGGTGCATATTACAGCATGGGCGATCTGAAGTTTTGTGGAAAAGATGCTATAAAACGTTATTTGGCTGAAAACCTAAATGTGCGTGAGGAGTTGGAGACCAAACTCAGAGAAAAGCTCGTGGATGAACCCAAAAAGGAAAAAGATTTAGAAACAACAGATACCGAAGAAGACATTGTAGCACCTGATGCAACAGATGAAGAGGTAGCTGCAGTGGAGGCTTGAAGTGGAAATAGTTAATTTAACCTCATATTGTAACTTGTTCTCCCTTAATTTTCTGCTCGAACTGGTTGTACGTGGCTTTTAAGCTTTGAAGGGAGAATTTAAATGTTACAACTCTTTCGGCCAAGGGGAAGATGCTTCAAAAGTGACTATAACTCACGGTCACTTAGAGTGACCATGCACCCTAATCCGGATTGTAAGTATAGAAATTTTGTGTATCATGTGTTATGCTGAATTTCTTGAAGAGAAATTTTTGTTGCTTAAATCATATTTAAGATTTTGTTGCTTAAAAGTTTAAGAAACAAGATTCACTCCCAATTACATAAAATTAAGAGCTGAAATTGTTGTAAATCGAGTTCAATTCCCTTCTCCCCTTGGATGTTTAGACCCACACATATAGTAAGCGTTGAAGGAAATAGTGTGTGTGTGTGTGTGTGTGTTGTTGCTAATTAGAATTGTGATTGATCTTGATTGTGTTCAAGTGCTTGACAAACCTTGATTATTATAAAAAGCTTTTTCTTGGATTTTTTTTTTGAAGAACGTATGAAATGCCCTATCATAAAGATGAGCAACGTAAAACAAAATAAATAATGATTGTAATCAACAGAGATCACCGTGCAAGTTAACATAAGAATGATTACTTAAAACTTTTACACCCTCATTTCTTTACACCTGAAGCAGTAAATCTGTATCTACACATTATTGATATGATGATGGTTCAATAAGCTTAACCTTTACAATTCCTTGATTCATCGGGGAGTTGCGTCATTTTGATCATCATCTTGGCATGTTTCAAGGTAAGCTTCTTCATCCTGCATCAACACCCAAAGAATAACATGCATATCCATCATCCATGGCATACATACACTAAATTAGCCAACACATAACTGATTTCATGTTTACCTCTGCCATTTCATATCGATCATCTGAATCAGATTCCGTATCTGTATCATCTTCCAGTCTTAATCTCAACGTCTCTTCATCAATTTCATCAATAGTCTTCATATCCTCCTGCAAATCCAATTGCCAAAGAGTCAATTTACCAATATGTCGTTGTAACATGTAAGCTACAGGATTGTAGAAGTCATACAAGTTCCTGCTTCAGAATCTCAATTCTTTCCGATAACTCCGACATATGATGCTTTAAAGCCTGTACGTATTCAAACAAAGAAGACAAAATGTTACTACTTAGAACTTCAGCAGTAAGGGCAATAGTTCATAACAAGCTTTTGTGTGAGGTGACATATGAACTTTTTTTCCCATCGTAAACATTATCACTAGAGGTGGCGAGATGGACAAATGGGCTGGTGGGTAATGAGTTCAGCTTGAAAGTGGTAGGTCAAAACAGGCCGGGGTTTGGTTGACCCCCCAACACTTTCGTATATGCATTGAAAATAGATTTTGGGTAACTTTCGTCGTGTTTGACCCATTCGGCTTTAAATTAAAAGTTTAAATTGATACGTTTAAGGTAAAACATAACCCATTCATAAGTACATTGCTTGAAGTTGCCTGCAACCTTACCTCACGTCTTTGCAGTTCAATTGCACGCGCTAAAGCTTTCCTTCTTGTCAATAGATTCTTTGGCCTTATTGCTTTTGGGCGCTCGTAATTCTTTCCACGATAGACTATAATGGCATAACCTTTGGTGGTTTTGTCTACTGACACTAAAACTCCACCACTTTCTGCCTCAAGAGAAATGGCAACATGTTTGACATATGCAAAGCTCTTTCGCTCCACCATTATCTTGACCAGCTCCCGGTACTTCCAATGTAGGTGCATATTTTCAACTGTACCATCGAAAATACCTCGCCTCCCTAAAATGACAAATCTTTTTAATCCCTTTCCAAACGAAATTGAAAAGTTACCATAGAATACTGTAAACAGAGACATTTTTTACCAAGCTCCAAGTATGGCTTCATACTCAGCCCTAATTTACGAAGCGAGAACCTCTCCTCATCGGTTAAGGTTTCCAGATCAGTAGGAAGTTGTGATGGTCGTAAGTACTCTTGAACTTTTGCCAAGGCCTTCTCAGCCTTCTTTATCTTTCCTTTTGCCTGCAATCACAGTGTACAATGACTAAAATGCCCTCCAAAATGAGATAATGGAATCTTGAGAACCTAAACTTATGTTATTAATCTTTATAAACTAAAGGACCATCGGAAATGAGATAGTGGAATCATAAGGACCTGAACCAATATAATTGCTCTTCATAACCATGACAATGGGCAAATAATTAATTTCATTGTAGGGATGGTATAAACTTACAACAGCTAGCTTCTTTTCAAGAACTTTGACAAGAGAAGCATGTCGGGCAACAGCTGAATCCCTTCTCATTTTCTCTATTTCCTCACTGCTAGGCTCATTTCCCCATCTTGAGGTTGCCGCCATGGTTTCTGAAAGGGTCCCAGCAACTAATGGACCCTTAATAGTGTTTTTAGTAGTCAGATCAATGAAGGTTGAAGCCTTTTCTCGTGCATTATCTTCATTGTCTTGGCGATTAATACTTAGATCTTGTGCTTCATTCAATGTCCTTGTGACATTAGAGGGTAAAAAGTCGTTACCCCTGTAAAAAACGATATAGTCTTTGTTCCTAGAGACTAGGGTCCCTCCTGTCAATCTCTGAGCCAAATAAGCTAAATGGGTACATTACTAACATTAACAGGAGACGGCAAAGAAATAAGCATTTTGGATATCTCACCTTGAGCTCTTCTGCCATTCTGTCATTACAAGTGTTGTGCACGCCACGCTTGATGGCTATCTTTGCGATGGCACTTCGTTCCCACAGCTTCGTCATAGCAACCGCAAGACCTTGCAGATCTCTATTTCTTCCTATGGCAAACAAGCAGAAGAGTACAATTAATAATAGTGTAAATTACCCTTTACTAAAAGAATAAGGAATTCATCAGGAATCGAGTATTGACCAAAACACCATGAGGGTCAATTTTCCTGTCTAAAAAAAGACATGAAACTCATCAAGAAGCAAGAATTGACAAAACACGACGAGGGTAAATTAGTACACGTACCAAGTGCAAAATGTGGAGGCATTGTTCTTGCAGTCCTACGGAAAAAGGTCATCTCTTTATCTCGTAAGCCAGGTTTTGTCCCATACGGGAGAAGTCTAAAAGGTCTTTTGTATCCTTGAACTAAAGAAGGAAGCAAATCTGCATCAACAGGTAATGGCTCACGGCCGGACCAATCCTTAAATCGAGGACCCAGTCCATCTAAAACAAGGTTAAGCTCTTTTAAATCTAATAATTCTTCTTCAGTAAGATCCTTTACATATCGGCCGGCATAATTCGTAGATGATTCGTTTTCTGTATGCACTGATTTATTCTCTGTGAATGATTGCACACATGGAAGTTTGTAAGCCATTCCTCTAAATAATACAGCTGAACTGCCTGATCTCCATATCACTATGCCACCCGTTCTACTCTGTTGGCATGTAAAAGCCGAAGCAATAGCAAAACTCATCACAATAAATCCATCAGAGGAAATAAGAAGGTTTGACTTACTAATGTCAACGGGATTATCTTTCAATTTCAATGTAGATTAAACTATAATAAAGTTTCAATAGATTCAGCTAAGAACATAAAGCTTATAAACAAAAACTTTGAATAGTATATTTATGGTGTAAATTTGTATGGAAATATGGATTTCTATTTCATTTGTCAGCAGTTTCACCCCAAAAGTTAAAAGCAGATGTCAAAGCTAAAAAAAAATTAGGCATTTAGCTAAAACTTATTAACCGCTGTCTAAGCTAATACACACCTAATAGCAAAAGTTGCAAAACTATTCATGATTGTTTTTTGGCTTTCAGAAACGGAATAAGCTAATACGCACTTCCAAACACCTTCTAAGAACTTACAATCTTGAAAGGCAATAGTCATAATGTGAAATGTGAAAGCTAAAAGTATACACGAAGAAGGCTAATTAACACAGAGTTACTGACCTCTAAACTTTCATGGATTCTTTTGATGTTCAAGGTAGAAGGTCCTTTAAATTTCAACTTAACAACCTCATCCTTTTCCCATTTTCCATGAATTGCATCCACCAATTCCTGTGTCACTCCAGCTGCACCAACTCTAAATCTTTCCACCATTCTCGCTGCCTTGTTCCTCAATCTCTTCAACTCGAATTCTGGTATCATTTTTTCAGCCAAAGGCGTATTACTACTTCTTTGAAACAAATCTTTCTCTCTTTCCCATGGAACCCTCTCACTCATTTCGCCTTCTGCACCATTATTTTCATCATCTATAACAAAATCCCTTTCAATTTTCTTTACATAGACCCCATCACTCACCGACGAGTTACTACCGATACTAGACTCACTATATTTTTGCAAATTCCCATCATCAAAATCAAAACTTTTTATCTGGGGTTCAGTTTTCCTAACCCAAGGAGCAAACTTTACACTTTTAGTAGCATCAAAACTCACTGAGCCATCCCCCAACGTCGAAACGAATTCATCATCAAATTTAACCCCATCACTATCTTTTTGTAAATTCCCATCATCAAAATCAAAACTTTTTATCTGGGGTTTAGTTTTTTGAACCCAAGGAGCAACCTTTACCTTTTTTACATAATCAAAACTCACTGATTCATCCTCAAACGAGTCACTACCGATTCTGGACTCATCTAAAATCCCATTTCCTTCTTGCAATTTGATTCGATTTTTTGGTTCTTTTTGTTGCTGTGTTTGTATATCTTGTCTTTGCCATGGAAATTTGTCTTGTAATATAGTTGGTTTCTTTGACCATTTTTCAAGAACTTGGTCAGAAAAACTAGGCCTGGGTTTCCTTTGGGCTTTTTTCTTGTGTTGGATTTCAAGCTGAATTATTTGATTACTAGAAAACAATTTGAAGTTTGGAGAGTGTATTTTTCTAGTAGTTGTGTTGGGAAAATTTAGTTTGAGTGAAAATGGTGAAGATGATGATGAACAAGAAGCCATTGATGAAATGGGAAAGACCTCTGTTTTGTGTGATAACTTTACCATGATAATCCAGTATTGGGCTCTATGTAATTTGATGTAGGCTAGAGTTTCTAATGGATCATAGCCCAGTTTGGATTGGGCTACTAATTTATCACAACAAAAGGGCTTTTTATACAACAATGAGTTGGTTTGTTGGTTGTTTTTTTTGTTCAATTGTTTGTAACTTGTACGATTGTCAGAATGGATTTTCTCGAATCATATTCATTTACTCTTTACGTTTCATTTTAAATATTTTAGATTAATTTTTTGAGTTTTTTTTACTTCAATTTTGATCATAAATATTTTGTTTGCGTTATATAACACTTGATATAAAATACATAAATGGATTGATATTAAATATATTTTTTATTAATATAACTTCATCAACTCCTATATAATACAAACAAAAATATTTGCGGTCAAAATTAAAAGGAAAAAAATCTTTAAAAGTCATACTAATACAATTAAAAGTTTTTAAGTTATTTACATATAAATACCTAACGCTAAAGCTGACATTTTAATGTTTTAACAAGATATATCATATTATATGAATCTGATTCAAAGACTTATTCATTCCATATAATTTAAAATGCATAATTTAAAATGCATATATGCATTTACCCCATTTGTTTATTAACTTGTAATATAAAATGTTTTACCTAGACATGTTTGGCAAAGCCTTACTTTATTACCATTAACTTTTATCTATTCGATAATAAAAATAAGAGATTAATGCTTAAAATGAAAATGAATTTTAATCAAATTTTTATTGATAGGAATGACTTAATAAAATCATGTCTCATTAAATGACTTAATAAAATCATGTCTCATTAATGATTTAATAGTTAATATATTATCTTATATGTTTTATTTTAATATTTATTATTTTACACTAACCAATCTTCATGTTAATAATCAAGTAGTAAATAACTAGATATATTACCTCTCATTTTTATACCTTGTGTTGCTTACAAATAAGGGTGTAAATGAGTCAAGCCTACTCGATACTTATTCGAATTTGATTCGTAAAAAGCTCGTTTCGAGCCGAGCCTAAACGAGCTCGAGTCGAGTTCGAGCTTAGCTATTGACTCGTTTAGTAATCAAGCTCGAGCTCGAACTTCGAATACATAACTCGATTAAGCTCGCGAGCCTAAACGAGCTTTCATATATAATATAATTATTTATATATATACATACATATTATATTAATCGAGCTTTCAAATACTAATCGAGTCGAGCCTAAACGAGCTTTTTTCACGAGCTTCAAATAATCGATCTTAGTTTTGATCACTTACCGAGCTCGAGCTAAGCTCGAATTCGTTTAGTTTTTGACAAACGAGCCGATCTCGAGTCGAGCTCGAGCTTTCTTAATACATCACAAGCCGAGCTCGAGTTTAAACGTTAGGTTCGAACGAGCTCGATCTCGAGCTCGAGCTTCCAAAACGGTCTCGAGCTCGAGCACTGCCAAGATCGGGCTCGGCTCGACTCGTTTACATCCCTACTTACAAACGTAGCATAAAATATGATATAACAAAAATCATTATTATTAAATATACACATTGTGACATCCGGCAAATTCGGGGTCCGTTTGACTTGGAAGAAACCACTTTCCTTGACCATACAATATGACGATATATAATGAATATGTATATACTCATATATATATAAATATCTATACTCGAATGTGAAACTATGTGTTAGTTTATTTTTTTATTTTTTACGTGCAAGTAACTTATCGGTAAAACGTTAACTAGTATATGTACATATCACTTGATCACCTTTGTATGAAAAACATTAGAAATGAAATATTAGATTAAAGAAATGATTATTTTGTTTAGTGATTATAATGATAATCATATGTTGTAATAATAATAAACCTTATGCTAAAATACTATACCTTAAATTAACCTACTAATTAAATAATTCTACTACTAACTAAGCTAATAAAAATAATTAAACTAAATTACACTCCAAGCCCTCCAAAACCCTCTAAATTTCGGCCTCACTCCCTCACCATACTAACCCTAACTATATAAACACACTAATCTATTACATTTCAACCCTAATCACATACTAAACTATTCTTACACTCTAAAACACACACTCCTCCTTTCTCTCCCTCTCAAAACCTACGGCCCCCACCACCCTATAGGGCTGCCGCCCCTTAACCACCACAAACCACCATCAAAACAACCTTATATCATCCTAATAACAATCTATTGTGGTTTAAGCATCTAAACTTGAAAGATCTAAAGCATAATAATAAGGTTTTTATAAAAGAAAAGTATCTTTCTTCTTCCTTCTTACTTGAATTCGAAATCAGCCCCTAAACTCCATAAAACACCACTTTCTAATCATCTACATCAAACAAACAACTCTTGGATTAGATCTAGCAAAGAAACAAGGTAGGACAAAACACGAAAAGGTCTCCTCTTCCCTTAATAGGGGCTGGCCGATTTTTGTAATGGGTGTAAACCCACATATTTGTCTTTCATTTCATCTTCTAAATCCTCTTCAATGATTTGTCTATGCATCCTTGATGTTTGGCCTTTGGGTTCAAACCTTTAATCATTGTTTAAGACAAGAGAAGGATGGATTTAGTTACTATTATATTACTAGTATATCTTAAATTATTTTCATTGGGATTCATCACCAAAAAGTTTATTATTTTTATTCTTTATTAGATCCAAGTTGATTTATTCTCTTGTTTGTATATTCCTTGTTCTTTGTTTGTATATGATAAAGAATGTTTGGATCTAATGATTGGATAACATAAGAAAAATCAGAAATGTAAAGTAAACTCTTGGACTCATTAACATGAGTGAGGATGTATTGATTTTATACTTTTGTTTAGATCTATACATGTGAAAGAAATTCCAAAAGATTGTATGGTTTCATATGTTAAGTTCTTACACTAGTATATAATTAATACTTCCATCAATCATGTTATATCACTTTTGTATTAATACATACTTGGGCACTTTAACTACAAGTGTATTGCACACGCGTGAGTATGAGCACAAGTATGTAATTATCCAAAAGATGCATATGTGTATATATGTTTTATGCTTATATGTTTCCTCTAGTGCACTTGGGAAAACACCTACCGATTGTATGGTCTTGGGTGCACTAGTGTGTTCATGCAAACGATTATACCTACCCGAAACACCACATCCTTGAATGACGGGAACCGGTGTCATGTATGGTCTCGTCGGCATCAACACGTACATATAAATATAAAGTATATATATATATATATATATATGTTTAATTTGGAAATAATACAAGACACTTTTATAAGATCTACATTTATTTGTATATATATATATATATATATATATATATATATATATATATATATATATATATATATATATATATATATATATATATATATATATATATATATATATATATATATATATATATATATATATATATATATATATATATATATATATATATATATATATATATATATATATATATATATATATATATATATATATATATATATATATATATATATATATATATATATATATATATATATATATATATATATATATATATATATATATATATATATATATATATATATATATATATATATATATATATATATATATATATATATATATATATATATATATATATATATATATATATATATATATATATATATATATATATATATATATATATATATATATATATATATATATATATATATATATATATATATATATATATATATATATATATATATATATATATATATATATATATATATATATATATATATATATATATATATATATATATATATATATATATATATATATATATATATATATATATATATATATATATATATATATATATATATATATATATATATATATATATATATATATATATATATATATATATATATATATATATATATATATATATATATATATATATATATATATATATATATATATATATATATATATATATATATATATATATATATATATATATATATATATATATATATATATATATATATATATATATATATATATATATATATATATATATATATATATATATATATATATATATATATATATATATATATATATATATATATATATATATATATATATATATATATATATATATATATATATATATATATATATATATATATATATATATATATATATATATATATATATATATATATATATATATATATATATATATATATATATATATATATATATATATATATATATATATATATATATATATATATATATATATATATATATATATATATATATATATATATATATATATATATATATATATATATATATATATATATATATATATATATATATATATATATATATATATATATATATATATATATATATATATATATATATATATATATATATATATATATATATATATATATATATATATATATATATATATATATATATATATATATATATATATATATATATATATATATATATATATATATATATATATATATATATATATATATATATATATATATATATATATATATATATATATATATATATATATATATATATATATATATATATATATATATATATATATATATATATATATATATATATATATATATATATATATATATATATATATATATATATATATATATATATATATATATATATATATATATATATATATATATATATATATATATATATATATATATATATATATATATATATATATATATATATATATATATATATATATATATATATATATATATATATATATATATATATATATATATATATATATATATATATATATATATATATATATATATATATATATATATATATATATATATATATATATATATATATATGTATCATGAGCTTATATAGATGTATACTTCTTACATTCCTAGCATTGTTATTTAACAATGGCTACATTCATTGTGGTAAAGCAATGGTTAACTTATGGCTTGTGGTTCATGGCTAAACGTTTTATTAAAACCTAAGGAACTCACCAACTTTATGTTGACACAATTTAGTATGTATTGCAGGTGATTAGATGTTGTCATGCTCGGATTGCTACTTGTTGTTCGCTTGTTCTTGTTGAATAAAGACCCTACCCACCATGCCTTCTAGTGCTCCATCTTTTGCTAAAGGATATGGATTCGTAGTTCATATGTGTTTTCTTAATCTTTTTCAAATCAAGACTATTTCGATTTCATGTAATGTATTTGGATCTTGAATAATTATGTTTTATAAAATGCAAGTTTTCAAAACGACTACGTTTTAAGTCGTTCATTATACTCTTGTGTTGTGATATTATGGAAGTCACGCCCCACCCGTTGACCCGTATTTTGGGGGTGTGACACACATCTTGTCATGTATTGTTATCTTCTTTTTCTTAAAAGTCAGAAATTTTAGATTTTTTAATACTTAGTTATGATGTATATATGTTATTTTAACGAGAGACGAGAAACGAATGTTCCCTACTAAAACAAAGTTGTTAATCTTTGAGAGACGTACATGGAAGGTCACAAAATAGATTTAGTATACATTAATTTATAAAACATTAGTATAAATGGTGTGAACATAATAAAAACAAATGATTGTCATAACACATCACTCAAAAAAATCATTATCAAATATACAATCAAAAAAATCCCGGAACCACCTATGAACGTTCACATGTCACATGGCATATCATGTTGTGCACCCAGCCGACCTCTCCTGTCATATGCAAACCAAAAGTGATGTCCTCTATTCTCTCACCCTCAAATAGGTTTTACTACCTAACACACAAAATATAGGTAAAAATAATATATTGTTAGATTGATATATGAAGATTATGTGATTTATGTCGGACACATACATTTAAAAGAAAAAATATGCAATTATAGAGAGCTAACGTGGTAAAGGGAGTCTCTCTAGGGCCTATGGGGATTGAATTTTGGGTGACCCAGGTTAGAGACTAAGGTGACAAGGTTTTATTTTAATATATTGTTGTGCATTTGGACGGACTATTAAAAGATTTTTCTCTTACTAGGTATTGGGTGATGGCACTCTCTAGCATAGACCTGATTAATACAACATAGTCTAGACTTTCCGTTGTGATATTCGATCACACCGGCTGTTAAAAAATATATATATAGGGAGCTAACAATCTACTATGAGTGGTGCTAAAACTAACCATTTTTATTAATTAAGTTAGTAAGTTTATATGTATAATCATACCAATTATATAAAAAAGATATACTAAAGTTAATAATAATAATAATAATAAATCAATTGCTTCAAGCAGGGCCTTCAAGCAGGGCCGGATTTGGACATGTACAACCCGCGCAAACGAGCAGGGCCCAATATTTTACAGAGGTCCAAAATTTTACCGGTTCAACCATATATATGAATAAACAGAAAAGGATATTACAAAATGTTATATTTAGCCTATTGGTAAATTTTTTCTTCCAATTCTTAAGCACAAACCTAGTATAACTAGTGTGATTTTCTTTTAATTACATAGTCTTTTCCTTTTGTTTCTAATAAACTGTCAAGAGTGTTTATTATTAATTTTTTTTGTTTATTTATCATTATAATTACTTTATTTTTAGTTTATCATTATTATGAAATGATTTTCTTATCACTCTAAATAAACAAAAAGAGTATGAACAATCATGACTTACGTTTTAGAGATTATTAAAATATGTGGCCCATTTTAATATAAAACAGGGCATTTAAAACCATGAGACGCCCTGCTCCACACGTCCATCTAAAGTGTCTCCCCACCTGAATACAAATGATGTAGTTGTATAAGTGATATAAACTATTGAAATAGATAAAACTGCAAAATGTCAAGTCGAAATGTAGTCATTATTCTCGTTATTATTGTTTTTATAGATCTTTTTGTTGCCCGCAAACATATATGGTATATTGGTATATCAGTGTGTCTTATTTAGTTGTAATGTATGCTAACTGGTCGTTCAATTAATCTCTCAAAGGTAGGTCCTAACTTATTGAGCAAATTCTCAAAGTTACGTCTCCCATAGAAATGAAACGTTGAGACAAAGTTTGGTTTGTATTTTAAAATGACGAGTCATATCGCAATGTGGCGGCGATAATGGTAGTGGCGCGGGTTGGTGGTGACGGCGGCGACGGGTGGCGGCGGCGGTGGTGAATGTAAAAGTAATTGATGTTAAAGAAGATATTGTAGTTATTTTAAGAATTGAGAGATTTATGATGTAAATTAATTCATTAAGCGTATTATAAGTATATTAGATAGAAATGTTTAAGTTAATGAATAAAAGAGATGAGTATTTTGGTTACTTCAATTCCTTAATTGAGATTTTAAAAAAGAGGTTGTTGCTTTATTATAGATTATAGATATAGATTATAGATTATGTAAGAATAGATTAATAGATAAAACAAATAGACAAGATTATAGATTATAGATATAGATTAAAAAATTATAGATTATAGATTATAGATTATAGATTATAGATTATAGATTATAGATTATAGATTATAGATTATAGATTATAGATTATAGATTATAGATTATAGATTATAGATTATAGATTATAGATTATAGATTATAGATTATAGATTATAGATTATAGATTATAGATTATAGATTATAGATTATAGATTATAGATTATAGATTATAGATTATAGATTATAGATTATAGATTATAGATTATAGATTATAGATTATAGATTATAGATTATAGATTATAGATTATAGATTATAGATTATAGATTATAGATTATAGATTATAGATTATAGATTATAGATTATAGATTATAGATTATAGATTATAGATTATAGATTATAGATTATAGATTATAGATTATAGATTATAGATTATAGATTATAGATTATAGATTATAGATTATAGATTATAGATTATAGATTATAGATTATAGATTATAGATTATAGATTATAGATTATAGATTATAGATTATAGATTATAGATTATAGATTATAGATTATAGATTATAGATTATAGATTATAGATTATAGATTATAGATTATAGATTATAGATTATAGATTATAGATTATAGATTATAGATTATAGATTATAGATTATAGATTATAGATTATAGATTATAGATTATAGATTATAGATTATAGATTATAGATTATAGATTATAGATTATAGATTATAGATTATAGATTATAGATTATAGATTATAGATTATAGATTATAGATTATAGATTATAGATTATAGATTATAGATTATAGATTATAGATTATAGATTATAGATTATAGATTATAGATTATAGATTATAGATTATAGATTATAGATTATAGATTATAGATTATAGATTATAGATTATAGATTATAGATTATAGATTATAGATTATAGATTATAGATTATAGATTATAGATTATAGATTATAGATTATAGATTATAGATTATAGATTATAGATTATAGATTATAGATTATAGATTATAGATTATAGATTATAGATTATAGATTATAGATTATAGATTATAGATTATAGATTATAGATTATAGATTATAGATTATAGATTATAGATTATAGATTATAGATTATAGATTATAGATTATAGATTATAGATTATAGATTATAGATTATAGATTATAGATTATAGATTATAGATTATAGATTATAGATTATAGATTATAGATTATAGATTATAGATTATAGATTATAGATTATAGATTATAGATTATAGATTATAGATTATAGATTATAGATTATAGATTATAGATTATAGATTATAGATTATAGATTATAGATTATAGATTATAGATTATAGATTATAGATTATAGATTATAGATTATAGATTATAGATTATAGATTATAGATTATAGATTATAGATTATAGATTATAGATTATAGATTATAGATTATAGATTATAGATTATAGATTATAGATTATAGATTATAGATTATAGATTATAGATTATAGATTATAGATTATAGATTATAGATTATAGATTATAGATTATAGATTATAGATTATAGATTATAGATTATAGATTATAGATTATAGATTATAGATTATAGATTATAGATTATAGATTATAGATTATAGATTATAGATTATAGATTATAGATTATAGATTATAGATTATAGATTATAGATTATAGATTATAGATTATAGATTATAGATTATAGATTATAGATTATAGATTATAGATTATAGATTATAGATTATAGATTATAGATTATAGATTATAGATTATAGATTATAGATTATAGATTATAGATTATAGATTATAGATTATAGATTATAGATTATAGATTATAGATTATAGATTATAGATTATAGATTATAGATTATAGATTATAGATTATAGATTATAGATTATAGATTATAGATTATAGATTATAGATTATAGATTATAGATTATAGATTATAGATTATAGATTATAGATTATAGATTATAGATTATAGATTATAGATTATAGATTATAGATTATAGATTATAGATTATAGATTAACTAGAAAAAGAGTTGCAGATTTTTGTATCATCTTCCTTTACCGACTATGCGAAAGACCTTTTTATAGTCAAGGTGCATGGTCCACGCGAGTGTCAGTGTCCTCAATTTCCATTTAATTACAACCTACCATTTAGATCAAACATTTACCCTTGTGTGGTACAAATAAATCAAATTAAATTGGCGCAAGAATAAATACTTTTGAAATCATGATGTAACGACAAATTCTTTTTTTTGAAAGGCAGCAACGGATAAATGGTTAACACCCCATATGCGGATGCGCTCACACCGGTTCGACTCCTGGCAATGCCCTAAAGGGTTTGCTTCCCATGTGTTAGATGAGTATAGCATTGCTAAGGTCCCCTCACCACATTTGAATGTGACATGATTCGAACCTGGGACCCCAGGAAGAAACCACATTGTGGAAAAGCCCCTGACCACTGGACTAACACCCCAATGGCTGTAACGACAAATTACAAAGGAATAACTTATTGACGAAAAATCACTACTTACCAGTCCAATCCAACTCTACTTAGATGTCCTACCCAAGTACTTGATAAAAAAAAATTAATAACTTTTCGGTCCAAAACATAACGACTAATTATTAATAAAAAAGTTAAAAACCCGTTTTCCTTAAAAACGAATCTTTATAAGACAAAGTCTCGTGTGATCATCTCCAAGTCAATTGGGCTTAGACCAGTTGAGCTAAACCCAATTGACACAACTTTAGTTCTAAAATGAGAGTTTGTAAAATTGGTATACCCGGCACCCAAGCACTTTGGCTTGGTGACAAACCACCTAGACCGGAGACCCCAAATCCGACCTTTGCTTATGTGTCAACGCACCCTAGTTTCGGTGAGTGGATATTAGCTCTGTTTTCGTTGTTTTATAGTCGGTGGTTTTAATTTCCCGTGTTTGTTAGCCGTGATGTCATTTTGTGACGTTAATTGAAAATTTTAACAATAATTAGAAGTGACGTAATGAAGAAAGTAAAGTGATATTGTTAGCAGATCGACGTATGTCAGTTTTAAAAATAAATTAAATAAATGACGTAATGAAATAAGTGAAGAGATATTGTTGGCAGACGTGTGTGAGTTGATGTGTCCTTAAGGCATCTCCAATGTAGATTTTTACAAAGCTTTTTGTAAAGCTTTTTACTATTTCATCAAGCTTTTGGACAAGTTTTTTATCATTGGAGTGAAAAGCTTTTTTAGAATAGGTTGAAGAATTTCAAGTCTTTGAAAGAATTTTACACTCTCTCTCTTCTTTATTTCATAATTAAAAAGTATGTAAAAGACTTTTTTGAGGTTTAACCATTGGAACAATGACTTGATGAAAAGCTTTTTAAAAAAAGATTTTTGACCATTGGAGGTGCTCTTGGTATGCTGAACAATAAAATTGATGAAAGTATAAACCATCATCAAAGGTGTGTCATTAGCATGCTGGAAAAAATAAAATTGATAGAGAGGAAACTATTATCAAAATGTAACTGTATTCACAATATAAGTCATCCAGCTAGTAATGATACATATGGAAATTAAACTACAATACAAGAAAAATAAACAATATTTCAAGTTGCACCACCTTCTCCAAGCACCAAAATGGCAAATTCTCATAATTTTTGCTTAGGTTATAAGCTCTAACATTGACTTTTCAACGTTTGGTTGTACCTAATAAGTGACTCAAGACGTTGTAATTTAAGTTGTTGCTTAAATTTGCTAATGAAATCATCAGCTTTTGCATCAACTTCTTCATCAACCACATGATTTCGTCTTTCTCTAGTAGTCGCTGGTCGTCTCAAGTCAACGTCCTCATCGTCGTCGTCAGCCATTTTCATCTCGCTACGTGACTTTTTTATTTCCACTAATAACTTCTGCCTCCGGGGTGGCTTCTCGGACTTGGTCCTTGTCACAGGTGGATGGTCACCCGGAATGGGATCATTTGGATATGTATCCACATTTTCAGGTTGAGCAGGAGGAGGGACTTGTTGGAAAGGGCAAGACATTTTAAATGATTTGACTCGGTCTAAGAACGAAGGAGCTCGGGTGAGTTGACTCGGTGAGTTGGACATTTGTTCGGACTCGGTGTGAAATGTGTCATCATTGTAAATAGATGAGAACTTAATAGACTTGACTCGTTCCAATAGTGAAGGAGCACGGGTGAGTTGAGTCGGTTGAGCTACATAAATGGACTGAGCGAGTCTACTCGATGAAGAGTAGTTTGGTGTTTTGGATGGGGACGGTGGATGGGATGCATACTCGTGATGTGGTGCTGACGTGACAGTACAAGATGACAGGTCATTTGTTGCGGATATAGTGGTATAAGATGATAGATTGATGGATCTAGCTCGATCAAGGAAAGAAGATACTCTAGTGATTCGAGTTGATGAAAATCTCCTTGAACTTGATCATCATGGCTTTTGTTATCATTGTTGTTTGAAGCTATAAGAAGGGTGCCAATAATAAGATTAGTAACACAAAAAAGGATAGTAGGAGTAAACCAAGAAGCCATAGTAGTCCACATGGAGACAATCAACAAGGATTCACTATTTCCTACCATTTTGAAAAATTAATAGTATGTTGAAAAACATGCAGAGATTGGAATGTATTTATACACACTCCACCCCCTCACAGTTTATTTAATTCTGTTTTTTAAAGTTAAAAGATATTATAGCTTTTTTTAATTTCATAATAATCATGGACGAGTTTTTTCATCTTTATTTTTCTTTTACACTATTGTCGTTTTGGGGTCTAAGTCGACAGCACATACAAATCTGAAAGAAACACCATGTGCTATATCTTTTAAATCCTTTAAATGTAAACACAGTTATTAGATTATGATTGGCTTTAATAATTTTTTATTCTTAATATGTGATTATTTGTTAGGAAAATAATCAAGTAAATGATTGATTAACTTAATTTACTTTTTAAATTTTTTAAACTATATTTTACATTAAAATATTATACCCCGTATACTAATTTTATTTTGTTGCAGATGGATCTAGTTGCCTTAATTATGGACAAATAAGAGAATAACCATTTTTTTTTATGTGAACAGCTTATTTATATTGTTATGCATATGATATGATAAAACTAGTGAAGAAAGATTGGTTAATTACCATGAAAAAATTCAACATAAGAGTTTTATGTGTAAAAAAAGTAAAGGTAATAACCGGTTCATGACAATATATTATGTGGAATTTCTTCATGCTTGAAAGTTAACGCTTTATATTTCTCCAATATATTTGTCAACAACAATAGCACGATACCCGCGCAATGCGGCGGTGTGGTGGTGAGGGCGACTGTTGTTAGTGGAGACGGCGTTGAGTGGTGTAAATAATTGATGTAAAAGTTTTTGATGTAAATGGTTAGTGGAGATATTTTAAAAGATAAAAGAGTATTAGTGTAATTTAATCATTAATGATACATTAATCAATTCTCATATCTTAAATATGCAATTTTTTAGTATACATAGTGTAATCTTTATAAGATTGTATAGATAAGATACCAATAAGGCAATAATACCAACAATATGGCTGAGAATCTCATCATAGTGTCACAAGTTAACAAGAGATATCATAAATGTTCAGCCATAAACACACTTTTAAGGTGCAGACGTATCAAACTGTTAGTATATGATCACGTAGAAATGAACGTATGTCCAGAAATGATTTAAGCCTACGGGGTCACACGTCTCGACACAAATGTATTTAATATTAATTAATATATTGAATGTATTTAATTAATATGATCACGATTTTAATTAACGAGTGGTCGTTAAAAACTAACGGTTACTAGCTAACGACGTTAGTTAAGAAGGATTAATTTGTAATTAGGAAATTCTAGAAGTTTCCTAATTATGAAATGAAGGGGCCGGTTTTATTGATGGATATTAATCCATTAATTTAATTTGTTTTTCTTATATACTAATCCTAGTTTATATCTAATACGAATCCTAATCTATGTCAAATACGAAAAGGGTTTTGGATATAAATAGGAAAAAGAAAAAGCCCTCATTACTTCCTCTCCTTCCTCCTCTCTTGGCTTCGGCCGATCTCTCCACAAAAGAAAAGGGTTTTCGCTTTTGGTGTTTAACAAATCAAGGAGACAAAGCAAACGTTGCGGTTCGTGATCAAGTACTAGCATACGTGCATTCACGTGTCGTGTGTGCAATCGTAGAGAAGTTTATTTTAAACTTTCATAAAGTTTCTTGATTTATTCTCATCAATTTAAGGTACACGTTTTCTATCTTGGTTAATTAATTAACTACATAGGTTTTATCTTCCGCTGCGTGCTTTGTGATTTGATTTGATAAATTGTTATATAACCCAACAGTGGTATCACGAGCCTACTATGTATGTTTTTTAATTACCAATTAAATCAAAACTTGAAGGGGGGTTAGGGTTTTGATCTTCAAATTTTCGGATATATATATATATATATTTAAATTGTTTTGTAATTTAAATTACATTATTTAATATAGAGAACACAAATATATATATATATATATATATATATATATATATATATATATATATATATATATATATATATATATATATATATATATATATATATATATATATATATATATATATATATATATATATATATATATATATATATATATATATATATATATATATATATATATATATATATATATATATATATATATATATATATATATATATATATATATATATATATATATATATATATATATATATATATATATATATATATATATATATATATATATATATATATATATATATATATATATATATATATATATATATATATATATATATATATATATATATATATATATATATATATATATATATATATATATATATATATATATATATATATATATATATATATATATATATATATATATATATATATATATATATATATATATATATATATATATATATATATATATATATATATATATATATATATATATATATATATATATATATATATATATATATATATATATATATATATATATATATATATATATATATATATATATATATATATATATATATATATATATATATATATATATATATATATATATATATATATATATATATATATATATATATATATATATATATATATATATATATATATATATATATATATATATATATATATATATATATATATATATATATATATATATATATATATATATATATATATATATATATATATATATATATATATATATATATATATATATATATATATATATATATATATATATATATATATATATATATATATATATATATATATATATATATATATATATATATATATATATATATATATATATATATATATATATATATATATATATATATATATATATATATATATATATATATATATATATATATATATATATATATATATATATATATATATATATATATATATATATATATATATATATATATATATATATATATATATATATATATATATATATATATATATATATATATATATATATATATATATATATATATATATATATATATATATATATATATATATATATATATATATATATATATATATATATATATATATATATATATATATATATATATATATATATATATATATATATATATATATATATATATATATATATATATATATATATATATATATATATATATATATATATATATATATATATATATATATATATATATATATATATATATATATATATATATATATATATATATATATATATATATATATATATATATATATATATATATATATATATATATATATATATATATATATATATATATATATATATATATATATATATATATATATATATATATATATATATATATATATATATATATATATATATATATATATATATATATATATATATATATATATATATATATATATATATATATATATATATATATATATATATATATATATATATATATATATATATATATATATATATATATATATATAACCGTATAATATTGGAAGCTGAAATCTTTACAGTAGATGCTTGACTCATAGGGCTACAACTTTTATGTTTTGTGCTAAGCCCAGTTCGGCCTTCTTAAGGGCCAGATTTGGTCGTGAAGCTGCTGGATTTTCCAGATCAGCATCCTGTTTTATGGTAGATAAATTTGTTATAGATATTTTGGCTTACGCAATCAAGGTAACTTGATGTATGTGGTCTCTTTCCATATGAAAGAGGAGCCAATCTTATACCATAGTGACCAAATTAGGTTGATTACCTTAATTGTTAAGTTGTAAATTTAGTAAGTTTAATTTTGCCTTTTTATGAAAATTGTGTGCAAAATTGTTTTTGGAAAAATAAACTTGACTAAATATATTGAAATAAGATTTTGTTTATAAAATTGGTGCCCTAAAATCAAAAGATACACCGGCTCACCCATTTGAACGAACTCTAAGAGAGGTATAAGTCGGAGTGCGCTAGCCTCCTAAAAGGGCGGGTTTTTAAATCGCGTTTATCGCATACCTTTGCCCTTGCGCTTCTTTGTGCGTTCGAATGGAGCTACCGAGCTCTTTTGTATTTAAAGGCAATAAAAATGAGTTTTATAAACATATTATGTTTAGAAGATATGCATGAATCTTCAAACATACCTTTTTGATCACACATCAAATTGATTGACCCAATAAACTTAAGTCATTGCCACCCAACTCGTAAAGGACACTTGTGGCTGTTGTTTTACTCACTGGTACACAGTGGTGAAATGGCAGTTGCATGGCAAATCCCACTCACTGGTACACAGTGGTGGACAAATTTGCGCGTTCTTGGTTGGACGACTTAAAGCGAGTTAAGCGGTGAGACCTTGACCCGTGGCAAAAGATGGGACAAAACATGACTACAAATCACTTGATGAATCAAGTGTGATTTGTAGGTCCTATTCTTACTAGGAATTGCACATGAAATGCAATTACTGCTCGTCACTTACCTTTTGAGTGCAATCATTTCTAGCAGATCAACTGATGAAATGATTGTATGTCAATTGGATCCTAGCCTTAATGAAATTAATTGTTTATTTGATAAACATTGGGTAATTGATTTCTTAAGGATTTATTATCGAAAATACTGATTTTTGAACTTAATCTGTTTTGTAGATGGCAATGAATCCTTCCACAAACACCAATGCTTTTCGGCAAATGTTTGAAAGAGAAAAGCTTAATGGATCAAATTTCAATGACTGGTATCGTCAACTGAGAATTGTTCTAAGAGTTGAGGAACGCATGGATGTCATTGAAAGGCAATGGCCAACCGAACCAAGTGCTGAATCCACAGCAGCTGAAAAAGCTGAATATAGGATTCAGTACACTAGATTCAATGAAGTTTGTTGTTTGATGCTTGCGAGCATGTCTCCCGAGCTTCAAAAACAATTCGAACTCTACACTCCATATGATATGATCACAGAACTTAAATCCTTGTATGAAAAACAAGCTGGAGTGGAACTGTTCGACTTAGTCGTGGAACTTCATGACATGAAACTTGAATCTGGCAAATCGGTTAGCAGTCATGTGCTCAAGATGAAGAGCATTTTTGACAAATTGGATTCGATGGAGTACGCTTATCATAAAGAGGTAAAAGTTGGCATGATTCTCAAATCCCTTACGAAGGAATATGAGGGTTTTGTGCAAAACTATACCATGCACTCTATGAAAAAAGCGTCAATGAACTTCATGCTATGCTCATTGAATATGAGAAGACGATTCCAAAGAAGGCCAATGACCCAAATGTCCTTATGATTAAGGGGGGTCGGATCCAGAAAGCTAAGAAATCGCACCAAGCTAAAGGCAAGTTTGATGGTAAAGGCAAGGGTAAGCAAGCTGCTTATTCCCCCAAACCAAAGAAACCCCTCCGGCTAAGAAAGAGCATCCGGCTAAAGACCAGACCTGTCATCATTGTAATGAAGTCGGGCACTGGAAGAGGAACTGTCCCAAGTATCTTGCCGAGTTGAATGTGAAGAAGAAGCAAGCAAGCGTTGCTAGTACTTCAGGTATCTTCACTATTGAATTATTTTCCTTTACTAAGCGTAAATCATGGGTTTATGACACTGGCTGTGGAACTCATATCTGTAATGAATTACAGGCTCTTAGGAAAAGGAGGAAGCTGAAGCCCGGAGCTTTGCAGCTGTTCGTGGGCAATGGTCTACCAGCACCTGTTGAAGCTATTGGAGAATATCATTTAGTTCTTCCTTCCGGTTTAATTATTGTTTTAGACAATTGTCATTATGCACCTTCTATCACTAGAGGTGTAGTTTCAGTTTCTTTGTTGAAAGACAACGGTTTCATTAATGTTTTTAATGATTATGGCATTTCAGTTTCTAAAAATAATGTTCATTATTTTGATGCTATTGCTTGTGATGGTATTTATGAAATTGATATGCGTGGTTGTGTTTCAAATAATTCAATGTATAATGTTAGCAAAAGAGCCAAGACTAACTTGGACTCTACTTATCTGTGGCACTGTCGTCTTGGACACATTGGCAAAAATCGCATTGAAAGACTTCAACGTGAAGGGATTTTACAATTAAATGATGAATCATTTGATAAATGCGAGTCATGTGTTTCCGGCAAAATGACGAGAAAACCTTTTTCGCATAAACCGGAGAGGGCTAAAGATCTTCTTGGACTCATTCATACCGATGTTTGCGGCCCATTTAGACATGTGTCAAGAAAAGGAGCTAGCTACTTCATAACTTTTACGGATGATTTCAGTCGTTATGGTTATGTTTACTTGCTTAAACATAAACATGAAGTGTTTGAAACATTCAAAGAGTTTAAAAATGAAGTAGAAATCAACTCGGAAAGACCATCAAGATTCTTCGTTCGGATCGAGGTGGTGAATACTTAAGCCAAGAGTTTAAGGATTATCTGAAAGCGTGTGGAATTGTCCAACAGCTTACTCCTCCATACACTCCTCAACATAATGGAGTGTCTGAAAGGAGAAATCGAACCTTGCTGGACATGGTGAGATCTATGATGAGCCTTACGACTCTCCCATTTTCGTTTTGGGATTATGCTCTTGAGACTGCTGTACGCATTCTCAATATGGTTCCAACCAAGAAGGTTGACAAGACACCATATGAATTATGGCATGGAAATGTTCCTAATCTGTCTTACTTAAGAGTCTGGGGATGTGAGGCACTTGTGAAGCGCGATACGCCTGACAAACTTGAACCCAGAACTACTAAGTGCATCTTTGTCGGATACCCTAAGGAAACGATGGGTTACGACTTCTATGATCCCGTCAAAAACACTGTTCGCGTTGCTCGATATGCTGAATTCTTTGAAAAGAAATTAGTTCCAGAGAACAGTGGGAGGATTGTAGAACTTGATGAGATTCAAGAGGAAGATGTGTCACCTTCTGAAGCTCCTAGCAATCATCAACTTGGGGGGAAAATGTTCAAAGTGATGAACCTCAAGTCGATGATGATGAAGCGATTCTACTTCGTAGGTCCGAAAGGACAAGACGTCCTACTGACAGATTATGTCTGATGGTAGAAGAAAACGTTTTAGGAGATCTCGATGAGCCTCCGAATTTCAAAGCTGCATTATCAGATCCGGAATCTGAAAAATGGCTTGAAGCTACGAAGGTGGAAATGAAATCCATGAAAGACAATCAAGTCTGGAGCTTGGTTGATCTTCCACAAAATGCTCAAACTGTTGGGTGTAAGTGGATCTTCAAGAAGAAGACGGACATGGATGGAAATGTACACACCTATAAAGCTCGTCTCGTGGCGAAAGGTTATACTCAACGTTTCGGTGTTGACTATGATGAGACCTTTTCTCCAGTTGCGGACATTAGAGCTATTAGGATTCTCTTAGCCATAGCTGCGTACTATGACTTTGAGATATGGCAAATGGATGTTAAGACTGCCTTCTTAAATGGTTACTTGGATGAAGAAGTCTATATGGATCAACCTGAAGGTTTTATTGATCCAAAAGATCCCAACAAAGTATGCAAGCTTCAAAGGTCCATTTATGGACTAAAGCAAGCATCAAGAAGTTGGAACAAGAGGTTTGATGAAGAAATCAAAAAGTTTGGTTTTGTTCAAAACCCCGATGAGCCATGTGTATATCGCAAAGCTAGTGGGAGTAATGTTACTTTCCTTGTCTTGTATGTTGATGACATATTGATCATAGGAAAACACATTCCGATGTTGCAAGATGTAAATCCCATCTTGGAAAGTGTTTTGCCATGAAAGATTTAGGAGAAGCGACATTTATTCTTGGAATCAAGATCTACCGAGATAGATCAAAGCGATTAATTGGACTAAGTCAAAGTGCTTATATTGATAAGGTCTTGAAGCGATTCAAGATGGAGAATTCTAAGCGTGGGTTTACACCTATGCAAGAAGGACTTAGTTTATCTGTCAAACAGGGTGCTACTACACCTAATGAGGTGGAGCGTATGCGAAGAGTCCCTTATGCTTCGGCTGTGGGATCTATTATGTATGCGGTTAGATGCACTAGACCCGATGTGGCGTTCGCGCAAAACATCGTTAGCCGATATCAACAGAATCTAGGTGAAAGTCACTGGACTGCTGTTAAGAGCATTCTGAAGTACCTACGGGCTACTAAAGATATGTTTTTGGTGTATGGAGGAAATCCAGACTTGGAGCTCAAAGTGACCGGATACTGTGATGCTGGATTTCAAACTGATAAAGATGACACGAAGTCTCAGTCAGGATTCGTCTTCGTTCTTAACGGAGGTGCTGTGGATTGGAAAAGCAGCAAGCAAAAAACAGTTGCCATGTCTGCAACAGAGTCTGAGTACATTGCCGCCTCAGAAGCCGCAATGGAAGCAGTCTGGATAAGGAAGTTCATTAGCGGGCTTGACGTGATCCCCTCAAGTGACTTACCCACTGATATGTACTGTGATAATACTGGTGCATTAATCATTGCCAATGAACCCGGAGTTCAGAAAGGTGCCAGACATTATGCTAGACGATATCACTATGTTCGTGAGCGGATCGAACTAGGTGAAATCAAATTACTCAAAGTTCACACAGATTTTAACTTAGCTGATCCTTTCACAAAAGCTTTGTCTAGGCCCAAGCTTGAAAGGCATGCCGAGGGCATAGGACTTAAATTAGCTAGTTATTTCATGTAAATCTGTTGTTTCGGTATTTGGATAAGGGATGTTAAACAATTTATATTTTTGATAATGAAATAAAGTACTTGATATGTTTGATTTCATTTAATATTAATTGTATCCTATATTTGCATGTTTAATCCTTGAATATTTTAATAAATATTCTAAATTGTCCATTGTCGATTAATTATATGGGAATATAATTAAACTAAGACAAATCTGAGCGATTGGTTATATTCTTGGAATATATAATGGATGGTCCCACCAAACTCACATGATATCCATAGTTGATGCATATCGGACTACCCCACTAACGAATTCATCACTTTATGGATCAACGTCATTAAGTGAAATTCGTAAATGGTTACTTTATTGATCCTTTGACTTGAGATACAACAGGTCAGCATGTATGGATTGCACTTACTTGATATAGTTCTAACTCTCCTGAATAAGGGAGTACATAAAGGGCTATTATCAGAAAGTGTATTGAAGTATGATGACTGACACGTGTAGTCAATACAGGATTTGTTCCTTCAACTTGAAAGTTGAAGTATGATACCATTGGCGCCCTCATTAGGACTAATTAAGATGTTTGCATGGCCGTGCCCAAATAAATCCAGATGGTTCTCGATTATATTTGGTAATCTCTAATTAGTTATGGAATGAGAAACAGAATCGTTAAATCATGAAATGACATTGATCCGTATTCATGTTTAACACGGTATTTGAACAAAGGGATAATAAATGCCTCAACCATTTAAATATACTTTAAGAAACTATACTTAAATATTTCTGGGAGCATTGGCGTGTTGCTAGACGCTAACCAATGTTATTACCTTCATTTGTTACGAGCTCAAGTGGGAGCTGTTAGTATATGATCACGTAGAAATGAACGTATGTCCAGAAATGATTTAAGCCTACGGGGTCACACGTCTCGACACAAATGTATTTAATATTAATTAATATATTGAATGTATTTAATTAATATGATCACGATTTTAATTAACGAGTGGTCGTTAAAAACTAACGGTTACTAGCTAACGACGTTAGTTAAGAAGGATTAATTTGTAATTAGGAAATTCTAGAAGTTTCCTAATTATGAAATGAAGGGGCCGGTTTTATTGATGGATATTAATCCATTAATTTAATTTGTTTTTCTTATATACTAATCCTAGTTTATATCTAATACGAATCCTAATCTATGTCAAATACGAAAAGGGTTTTGGATATAAATAGGAAAAAGAAAAAGCCCTCATTACTTCCTCTCCTTCCTCCTCTCTTGGCTTCGGCCGATCTCTCCACAAAAGAAAAGGGTTTTCGCTTTTGGTGTTTAACAAATCAAGGAGACAAAGCAAACGTTGCGGTTCGTGATCAAGTACTAGCATACGTGCATTCACGTGTCGTGTGTGCAATCGTAGAGAAGTTTATTTTAAACTTTCATAAAGTTTCTTGATTTATTCTCATCAATTTAAGGTACACGTTTTCTATCTTGGTTAATTAATTAACTACATAGGTTTTATCTTCCGCTGCGTGCTTTGTGATTTGATTTGATAAATTGTTATATAACCCAACACAAACCACATAGGCTGCCATTTTGGAGTAAAATAAAAATGTCATTAAACAGTCACACATGTTGTAATCTCTGTTCAGTTTCTAACTTAAAGTAGAAACTAATATTAGTAATAGTAAATAGTGATTAGTAATAATACTGGTTATGAGAAATATTTTAAATAAAAGAAATCTTAAAATATCTGTTGATCAATTCAAAGTTTCATTCGGTATATATATGATAGTTGGTCCAGTGGTTGGTGAGTTCCTTGGTGACATCTTTGTCCCAAGTTGGAATCCCACGGCCAGCTTTGATATATATTAGAGGTCCCTCTATGAGGACTTGGTCTAGGTATACTCAGGTTCAAATCTGAGGGGGCACGGTTTACCTCTATTAATTGTCGTGCCTTCAGGCGGATTAATAGGGAGTTTTCCTCCCATTGGGTTGAGGTCTGGTGTATGGGGTGTTCTAGCATGGGCCCGATTAAGACAACATAATCTAGACCTCAAAAGTTGAAATTCGCCGTTCCAAAAAAAGGTATAGGCGTATAGTAGCATACAACCGAGCATCTCGCGTTGATTTTTAAAGTCAACCCAAAAATTATTTTCTTTCATTTCTAATCTGACACGTACACGTTAATATACGAGTAGATGAGTAATAATTAATATTTTCACGCCTACAGTTTAAAACTAGCAATTAAAGTGTGGCCCAAGCGATGATTTAGACTAAGAGGAGTAACCCGTTCCTTCTCGAGATCATTAGCTTGTGAGTTTGTCATATTATTATCACTTCGGTATTTCGAAAACAATACACCAACCAATATATTTTACATTTAGAAAGTGATAAATCCTCTTAAAAATTAGCCTAAAAATCCTCCTAGAATTATAAGAATGTGACATGTGGTATCCATTAATTATCTTTCCTAATTTTGCCCCCTGATTTTTCCATATGTCATCATCTCAATGTTAAGAGGATTTTTAGACTATTTAGTTAGGAGGATTAATCATTTTCCTTCATTTATAAATAATATGTATATATATATATATATAGAAAAGGTTCATGTGAGAACCATTTGAATTGGAAGCACCATGAGAACTTCTAAATTATAACATGATGTTCATATGTGAATGTATAAGTGAACAAATTCGTTCACATATGAATATATCAGGTTATACATAATAATTACTATGTTCATATGTGAACAGTTAACATTAACTTTACCCTATATATATATATAGAGTTGTATTCATGAGAAACCACCAAAATTGGTGAAACCCAAGGGCTCAATCTCAGCCCTTGGATCAACAATCATCAATGGTTGGGATTAAAAATAAACTTACACATGAAAGTTTCCATCTCCGGCGGTCAGCTCCGGCGACATCATCCATCATCTCCGGCGGCGGCAATATCTCAGGAGACATCTCCGGCGATTATCAATTTCGTTTTCCGGTAGATACGGTACGGGCGTTGCCCTCATCCGTTCTAAACTGGTTGTCACCGGACGCATATGAGAATCGTATGGATTTGATGGGCGGCGATCCAAGAGATGGTGGCGGTTTGATACGGTACGGGCGTAGCCCTTGATGCCGGCGCCGGCGCCGTGGTTGTCTCGCCGGAGAAGGAGGAGGAGGTGGCGGCGGCGCCGGAGAAGAAGAAGGAGGTGGTAGCCGGCGGCTGTCTCGCCGGAGAAGAGAAAGAGGTGGTGGCCGGCGGTTGTCAAGAAGGAGAGGAGAGGGGAGAAGAGGATTAATCTCATCCATTGATGAGGATAAATCAAGGGCCAAGATTTGGTCCTTGGATTTCACCAAAAATTATGGTTTCATATGAACAATCCTCATATATATAATATATATATAATATATTTAAGGGTAAATGAGTGAGAACTCTCTGGTACCATCTAGGTACCCAGAGCGCATACCGTATAGAACTTATGTCCGATGAAGAACCATCCTCATACATGAAGCACAAGATATATTTTTTCACTTGTCTTTAGCAAGATTTATATGTATATCTATATAATAGATTGGTGCCCGCGCAATGCAGCGGCGGTAACGGCGACGGTGTGGTTATTAACGTAAAAGTAATTTCATTGCGGTCGGAGATGTGATGAATTGTTGCATGAGATATGAAAGGGGGGAGGGGGAAGAATTTGAGTTAAGGTTTTTGCTATGTGTTTCTGCGTGAGGGAGAGATGAATGTTGAATTTTTTAAGGGCATTTTAGTCACAGTCTATAAAATAGAAATAAGATGTATTAAGATGGAGGGTAAATGTGTCATTTTATGTTCTTAAAATTAAGGAGGGGGAGGGGGAGTTTGTTTTATAAAGGAGTATAAAGGACAACATCGGAACCGACGAGACAAAATGATTTCGTTAGTTAAACGACACGTCAAAACTGAAGAGGCAATCAACGATGTGGTGGCACTTGTGTGACACAACCGACTAGCAAAACCAAGAAAATCGTTAGCACGAGCCTCGGATTTGCAAGTACTCCGGTTATAAAAAAAATTCATGATATATAGCAATGTGAATATGTAATCTAGTAATCCGTTACTTGTAATATATTGTAGTATCGATTATATTGGATTATTTTAGTATTGAATTAAATATGGAATAATGAATTTTTTTTCCATATTTGAATTTTAAAAAATCTTATTTTATTTTTTAGTTATTAAATAAACGAGTTTTGTCCACCCGGGCGTTGCCCCGGGAGACATTATGTATGATAGCGTGTAAAGTTATAATGTGTTCTCATAAACATTTTATCAATAATACGATATAATGTATTACGAACGTACAGCGTAGCAATATGACAATGACAATAATAAGAATGACACATATGCGTTGCCACGGTAGACATAACATCTATTGTATATCATAATATGTAAAATCATAATGTGTTTTTGAAAAAATTACATCGGTAATAATAATATAGTGTGTTATGATTATAAAGTGTATAAATAATAAAGATAAGTATGACAATACTAAATATGACAGCAAATTCTGAATCAAAGAATAGAAATGAATTATTGCATATATAACAATGATAAAATTTACAATAAATTATAAAACAATAATAAAATAATAAATGCATATAATACTCAAAGAAAAAAAAGACTATAAATCTGCCAGGCCCAAAATTTAAAAATTTGAAATTAGCTAGGCCCATTGCTTTCTTTTTACAACAAAGAATAGCCCAAAATTTTAGGAGCCAGCCTGTTACTGTAGTTTGCACACAAAATCATGCATTTGATTTTAATATATATTTTTTAATATCCAATCTCACTCAAATTCAACAAATTATTCATTTCATTGAAATTAACCTTTCAGTTTATGTTTTATGTATTGAAATTGAACTTATGTTCATTGTTTTTAATAGCATATTATATATATATATTCCTTGATTTATTTATTGTTACATGGTTGCATGATTTAGACATTATTAAAAAAACAGGTTATATATATTATATATAAACATATATTCAATTATGATGTATATATATATATATATATATATATATATATATATATATATATATATATATATATATATATATATATATATATATATATATATATATATATATATATATATATATATATATATATATATATATATATATATATATATATATATATATATATATATATATATATATATATATATATATATATATATATATATATATATATATATATATATATATATATATATATATATATATATATATATATATATATATATATATATATATATATATATATATATATATATATATATATATATATATATATATATATATATATATATATATATATATATATATATATATATATATATATATATATATATATATATATATATATATATATATATATATATATATATATATATATATATATATATATATATATATATATATATATATATATATATATATATATATATATATATATATATATATATATATATATATATATATATATATATATATATATATATATATATATATATATATATATATATATATATATATATATATATATATATATATATATATATATATATATATATATATATATATATATATATATATATATATATATATATATATATATATATATATATATATATATATATATATATATATATATATATATATATATATATATATATATATATATATATATATATATATATATATATATATATATATATATATATATATATATATATATATATATATATATATATATATATATATATATATATATATATATATATATATATATATATATATATATATATATATATATATATATATATATATATATATATATATATATATATATATATATATATATATATATATATATATATATATATATATATATATATATATATATATATATATATATATATATATATATATATATATATATATATATATATATATATATATATATATATATATATATATATATATATATATATATATATATATATATATATATATATATATATATATATATATATATATATATATATATATATATATATATATATATATATATATATATATATATATATATATATATATATATATATATATATATATATATATATATATATATATATATATATATATATATATATATATATATATATATATATATATATATATATATATATATATATATATATATATATATATATATATATATATATATATATATATATATATATATATATATATATATATATATATATATATATATATATATATATATATATATATATATATATATATATATATATATATATATATATATATATATATATATATATATATATATATATATATATATATATATATATATATATATATATATATATATATATATATATATATATATATATATATATATATATATATATATATATATATATATATATATATATATATATATATATATATATATATATATATATATATATATATATATATATATATATATATATATATATATATATATATATATATATATATATATATATATATATATATATATATATATATATATATATATATATATATATATATATATATATATATATATATATATATATATATATATATATATATATATATATATATATATATATATATATATATATATATATATATATATATATATATATATATATATATATATATATATATATATATATATATATATATATATATATATATATATATATATATATATATATATATATATATATATATATATATATATATATATATATATATATATATATATATATATATATATATATATATATATATATATATATATATATATATATATATATATATATATATATATATATATATATATATATATATATATATATAGATAGCTCGTATCTATACAAGTCAATATTTAATATCTATTAAAATAACTAAGGTCGCGTTTGGTTCGCGGAATGTTTTTGAAAGGAATGGAATTTGATGGAATGGAATGGAATTTGATGGAATGGAATTTGATGGAATGGAATTTATGAATGGAATGGATTTGATGGAATGGAATGGAATTTGATGGAATGGAATTTGATGGAATGGAATTTGATGGAATGGAATTTGATGGAATGGAATGGAATTTGATGGAATGGAATTTGATGGAATGGAATTTGATGGAATGGAATTTGATGGAATGGAATTTGATGGAATGGAATTTGATGGAATGGAATTTGATGAATGGAATTTGATGGAATGAATTTATGGAATGGAATTTACATTCCAATTCCATCAAATTTCTTCAAATTATGCCAACCAAACGCGTCCTAAGTTTATACCTCTTAGAATTTTGTATTACAATATTACTTGTAAGTAGGGATGGTTTTCTTTAGAGTAGGGCTGAGCTTGGGTCGGTTTTGACCCAAAACCGAAACCCAAACCGATTAATTCGGTTTTTCACTTTTCGAAACCGATTACTTCGGTTTTTCAACGGTTCGGTTTTTCGGTTTTTGCTTCGGTTTGGGTCGGTTTCGGTTTGGATTCGGTTTTTTACTTTTCGAAACCGATTACTTCGGTTTTTCAACGGTTCGGTTTTTCGGTTTTTGCTTCGGTTTGGGTCGGTTTCGGTTTGGATTCGGTTTTTCACTTTTCGAAACCGATTACTTCGGTTTTTCAACGGTTCGGTTTTTCGGTTTTTGCTTCGGTTTGGGTCGGTTTCGGTTTGGATTCGGTTTTATAATATATGAAGCTCATTCAATCATTTACGAACTTGTAATGAGAAAAAACAATAAAAGACAATGCTCATATCCATACTCTAATAATGAAGATAATATGGAGTTGTTGCAAAAGTTGCAGACTTTTTTCAGTTTCAACGAAGAAGATGGAATCTTTTATAGTCTTTTATAGTTTAAACCTTATATTTATTTAAGTATTACAACTTTAACCCTACAAGTTGCATTCTTACTTTCCTGGTTAAAAGAATTTATATTTTGGGTATGTTTGGCCAAAGTAGCTGTAGCTGTAACTTTTAGTTGGAGCTGTAAGCTGTAGCTTTTAATCAAAGCTGTTAGCAGGAGCTTTTATTTTTTAGAGATGTTTGGCATGTTAGCTGTAGCTGTAACTTTTAGTTGGAGCTGTAAGCTGTAGCTTTTAATCAAAGCTGTTAGCAGGAGCTTTTATTTTTTAGAGATGTTTGGCATGTTAGCTGTAGCTGTAACTTTTAGTTGGAGCTGTAAGCTGTAGCTTTTAATCAAAGCTGTTAGCAGGAGCTTTTATTTTTTAGAGATGTTTGGCATGTTAGCTGTAGCTGTAGCTTTTAGTTGGAGCTGTAAGCTGTAGCTTTTAATCAAAGCTGTTAGCAGGAGCTTTTATTTTTTAGAGATGTTTGGCATGTTAGCTGTAGCTGTAATCTAATAGTATAAAATGACGAAAAAGGACAAAATATTATAAAGTAAAAAAGTCACCATAAGTAACTTAAAAAAAGAAGAAGTTAAAAGCAAATGCAAACATAAAAAGATATTAAAAAATCAACGACGTCGTGCATTCCATATTAAAGCAGCAATCTCATCTCGAGTATGTTTCATCTCATTAGACGTTCCTTCAAAAGAGTTTTCGAAGTTTGTTCTATGCCCATAAACATCACGAAGTTCGTCATTCGGTATGTAATTTGGATGTTGTTCCATCACTGTGAACATCATGTCTTCTTGAGAACTATTACGAATATAGTTATGCAATGCAAATGTAGCCATAATAATATCAATTTGAGTTTTCACGCTATACTTGGGCATGCAATCAAGTATTTTCCATCTTTTCTTTAGACTTCCAAAGGACCTTTCAATATGACTTCTTAAAGATGAATGACAACGATTGAAAGCTTCTTTCTTATTTGTTGGCGGCTCATGTTGAAATTGAGATTGATGATATCTTGTCTTAGAATATGGAACAAGATATCCTTTTCTATCCGGGTATCCTTTATCAACCAAATAGTATTTACCTTGTGAAAACGTTAAACATAAAAATAATAAGCCTATAATAATCTATAAATTAATAATTAAATAATAACATAATTATGTATGAGTTTAGTTACCATCAGGTGGCTTTGGAAAATTCATTGAGGATGTGTTTGTTGCGTGAAGAAAAACACGTGTGTCATGTGCTGAACCCTCCCATCCAACGGACACAAATGTAAAACACATATCAAAATCGCATGTTGCCATTACATTGAAAGTAGGTACTCCTTTTCTACCTATATAAGGTAGTTGTTGACTCCCAGGGATGCACGCCCCTATATGTGTACCATCAATACATCCAATGCAATTCTATACAAAATATTTAAAAATATAATAAATTATTAACTTATAGTATGACATCTTAAAAACCAGAAAAAACAATACACAAATAAGTTCGCACTTTGAAATACGGCATGTATCGTTGGTCATTTGTGAGTCCCAAATATAGATGAATAACAAACCGACTGGCAAGTACAACTGATCTTGATGGACAAGTTCAGTTTACGATCCAGATATGGATAACAAGAAACAATTGACTAGATATAAAATGTAAGAACAAGTGGCAGAAACTATATAAGGATATATATAAATATAATCAAGTATGTAGCATTGAGACACGTTGTTTTCTTTTCAATGTATTTGATTTATTGATGTATAAACAAATACAAGGATTGTTGCGGAACAAAGATAAACACCCAAGTGTAAGTATCTAAACAATCCTGAAATACAAGTGATCTAATTAACTTGGAAATACTCGTAAGTTTACTTAGAGTATATCTCACAAGTTGCAATGCTAAAGTTTCAAGCTCTTTGCAAGTTGTGAGAAGACTTTGTATTTATAGACCAAGTCCATGATGATGTGGACAAGATCGTACAAATGTGGTTGTGAGCATTTAAGGAATTAAACCATAATTCCTTACATGCTGCACTTGGAAGAGTATATAAGTCACTTGATGTGACTTATAGTACTAGGTTCCAGCCTATACTTTGTACCTTTTGTTAATAGATAAATCTATTAACCGGATAAAGGTGTAAAGTAGAAAAGTCTTCCTCGTAATCAGTGTAAAGTGTTGTAAATACTTTACACTGAGATGCTTCAGTCTTGATCTGGTAGAATCACTCTTTTGCTCGCTTCTGAGATGATTCTCTTCTTCATACTTCAGTCTTTGACTTCAGAATGAATGCTTCAGATTTATCTCGATCTGAACTGAAGTGAAGCTTCAGTGAAGGAATTCTGAGACACCTCAGAATTCTGTACAAATGTCTTCACTAAACTTCAAGCTATTTCTGAACAAATTATACTTGGTCGATTTCCGACCTAACAAATTCCCCCTATTTGTTCTGAAATAGTGCATGCATCTCAGACTTCTATCTATACATGTTTGTAAGTCTGAAATGCAAGTTTTTGTTTAAGTTGTAAAATTTTTCTTAAGTACATCTTATAGATCATTGATGTCTCAGAATTTTACTTGTGGTTATTCTAACTTAAACTTATCATCTACTTATTGATTACAACATGCAACATATATATACAAACTGAAATGATAGTTACAAATGTAAATTCTTTACAAGTACATGATAGTCTGAAAAGAAAACTACTTCTTGGCAGGCCTTGAACCAGAAGGTGCCTCAGTAGGTTTTCTCTTCAGTGGAGAATGATCCTTTTTGCCAAACAATCTGCTTTCAATTTCCACCTTGGCTTGCATCTTTTGTTGTATTCTTGCTAACATGCACCAGTCAAGGCAGATTTTGGTTTCCCCTTCAGAATCTGGATCATCTCCCTATGCTCAGAAATCCCAAACTCGTGCACTGAAACCTGATGGTATTCTTCAGCTGCCCTTCCTTCTCTTTTAACAACCAAGTCAAAAAGCTTCAATCCATCAGCTTTTGCTACTTCCATATCAACTATCTTGGCTGGATGAGATCGATGCTTCATATAATGCTCATATTGATCCCTTTCATGTTTTCTTTGAATTTCAACAGCATCATCAGACATTGGTTTGAAGGTAGAAAGATCAGCATCACGAACACTCTTTCTTGATGATCTAGGTCCAGTCACTTTGGGTTTAGAGGTTGGTCTGAGCAACTCTTTCTCAACATTCTGAACTTCGGCAGAATTTCCTTCCTTTTTATCGCCATTTCTTTTTCTCTATTTTTCTTTAAGTCTTCAATGGACAACTTAAAGGTCAGACTTTCCAACTTTTGTTCCAGAGGAGAGTAGTTCATCCCACACTCATATTCTAGCATATCAACTATAGCCTTTTGCACTCTTGGGTCATTTTTGATTTTCTGATATCTTTCCAATGATAACCCAAGAGCTGCAGCATCTATGTGATCAAGGGTCCCCATCTTTAGATGTTGTTCCCTTTCTCTTTCTTTGTTCTCCCTCCACATAATGAATTGGTTAGAAACCTACTTTTGCAATGTTTCCAACTTCTTACTATCAGCTTCAAGATTATGTAAGGGATAACCTTGCTCGTCTACATTTTCACCAACAACGATTCCAGAACCCTTAGCACTTTTCTTTGGTTCTTCTACTTGAACCTTGCCTTTTCCCTTATCCTTTTTCTGAAGTTGTTCCCCCTGAACTGAGGCACTACCAGAAGGTACCTCAGTTTGCTTCTTGGTTGCTTCAATTATCTCTTGAGTACTAGCAAGCAAACCAATAGGCACACCACTTCCCCCTTTGGGAATCTCTGAAGGCAATCTAGCATAAAGATCAACAGTAGATTTAATTGCCTTCAGTGGTTCCCAACTTTGTTGTTCTAGGCACTCACAAATACCTTTTGCCATTGTAGCAAACTGAGCCTTTAGTCTGAATGAAGAGCTAAGGTTCAGTGCTTCTTTATCTTTTAAGTCCTTCAACATTTTTCTGTCTTCTTCAGTGAAGGAAGCAGGGGGAGGAGGAGTAACAACATTATCTTTCTTCAGAAGTGTTAGAATTTCATCTAACTGCTTTGACTGATTCTGAACTGAACCTTCAAGCCTGGAAACTGAATTTTTTACTTCATTGACAGCCTTTTCCACCTTGTCATTTGTGTCTTTGGTCAGTTCAGCAATCATCATTCTAACCTCTTCACCAACTTTCTGACAGACAGAATCTGAAATCTGAGCAGCTAGATTCTGAGATAGCTCAGACTTTAGATCTTTCACAATACCAGCACTAATAGAAGTCCCAAGTTCTTTCTCATTGACACTTGGCTTCTGAACCAACTCATGAACTTCATTTCCAACTGCCATAAACTCTTGCTTCAACAACTCAACACTAGATGTCAAGTTCGCAACCACCGAAGCTTGCACATCTCTCTTTGTCAACCTGAAGGCTTCTCTGATTGCAGAGCTCACCTTGTTGCAAGTCATCACCAGCTCATTCAGCTTCCCAACCACTAGTCCTTCATTACCAGCAACTTGGTCAACTCAGTTCCAAGGAACATCTGAGCACCTTTCATATCAGCCAAGGAACTAGTGTTGGCAGTTAGAGATTTGGTTAAGTCCTCCACCCTTAAAATAAGGCCTTGGACTTCGGTTTGTGTTTTCTCTAACTGTGCTTCTATATTCAAAGGAGGTGGGGGTTGTGTAGAAGCAGGAGCCACAAATGGTAAACTTCCAAGCCCTTTAAGTACTTTGTTCATTTGAATGTCAGTTGGACTCTCAGATTCTGTCTCAGAATCCAAGTCCTTCTCTGAAGGGGCATCATAGTTGATTGGTGGTGGTATGTTGTGAATTTGGGGATGAAGAAATTGAAGTGATGGAGTGAAAGATGGATCGGTTACATATGCGGGAGTGGTACCTGGTGGAAAGATTGGATTTTGGTGAGATGGTGGTGGTGGAACATAAGGCTCATTTTCTTGTTCTGGTTGGATTTCTAGGGGAGGAGGAGGGGCGTTTGCGAGGATGGGGGCTGGCTCAGAATCAGATTGATTCGCCTCCAATAGTTCCTCGTCAAACTCAAAGTCAGCAAGAGAATCAAGATTCTCCTGAGGTAGCTCATCGTCATCCCAGAAAGCATTCACTTTTACAATCTGGTCAGATATGCCCTGGTTTGGGTCACTAGTACCCTCACCAGATTCTGGTTCAACATCTGCAGAAGCAGGTGCATCGTCACCAGATTCAACGATTTGTTCAATCGTAGGTACACTAACGGGTCCCACATTCTTTTGTGGCCCACTTAGTGACCTTTCTGGACCAGCTAGTGTGGCTGAAACAGTTTTAGTAAATACCTGAAGCATAGCAGAGGAGAGTTCAGGCTCATCTTCAGTAATGGTTGCCTTTGAGAAATATCTGCCATATTCAGGTACAGAAGCTTCAGGTCCAGCTTGATTATAAGCTTCTCCAAGGATATCCATAAAACACAAGCTTAAAAATCTTGGGAAAGCAATATGCAGACTTCTCTTTCCTTTTAACTTTGTAATCAACTGAGCAAAGAGAATCTCAGCAAAATCTGCTTGCATCCCATTCCAAATGTAATACCCCATCTCAACTTGGGGTAATGAAAGTTGGTCCAACCCTCCATGGTTGCCACCAAGACTCTCCACAATCTGGGTCCAGAAGAACCTCCAGCAAATGCCAAAACCAGACATGAAAATGTGTCCAGAGGTCTTCAAATTACCATCAGCATCCTCCATATCACCATGACCAGTGGCGACTAGAACCTCCCTGAAATTGACTCCTTTGAGTCTCTTAGCAAACACCTGGGGAGGTTCGAGGTAGTTCAGATGAAGGGAATTTCTGAACCCCTCTAGAGTGATAACACACTTCTTGGTGCCCTCATTGAGAGTGAAGGAGATGGATTGCTCATCTTTATTCACCACAGCAGTGTACCAGAATTCAAGCAAGTATCTATGATACAATGCTTGAGGATTTGCGGTCAACGCATAATGGAAAGGGGACTGCTCCCAAAAATTGTTGATTCTTCCCATTAAGGTTTCGGACTTCACATTCAATTGAGCCAAAAAGTTGCTCATGTTGAATCGGATTTGAGAAGGTGTGAAGTTCTTTGGCCATGTGGCAGATGTTTTCACATCACTCGATGGAGTATATTCAAAATTTATGAGTGATTTGTGTGAAGAAGAAGATGATGATTTAGACATTTTAAGAATTGAAAATGAAAGTGAAAGGAATATGAAGAGTTAAGGAATTTTGAGAGTAAATATGAGAGAGATTGATGATTGGGAAGTAAATGAAAAACGAAGTAAATGAAAGAATGAGAAGGAATGTGAATTTAAGTTGGACTACAAAGTGATTTTCCAACTAAAAACAATTAAAAAATAATTTTTGAATTTCAAAACCCAAGATTCATAAAATATTTTATATTCGAAAATGATTTTGATTGGGTTTGAGATCCTAAAATGATTTCTGGGGTCAAATCAGCATTAAATGCACAGCCGTTTGAGTGACCCCACCTTGCAACATTTTTTCAGAAAAAGTACTCATTTCTTTTCCTTTTACGGCGCAACTTGTGTGACACATAAGCATGACCAATGTAAGTTAAAAACATAGTATGCAGTAGGTCACGTGTACACACAATTGACCAAGTATCAAAAGGAAAATATCTTGAAAGGTTGTTGTATTTCAGTGATGACTAAACAACTTCTGAGAATGGTTAGTTCCAAAGAGATCTGAACCATCTCAGTCAATAAAATTCAACTGAATATTTTTGATTTTCTGAAGTGCTTCAGTTAAATACATTTTTCTGAGCAAAAAGTCCCCCCTCAAAAATGAAGGTTTATTTTAAGGTTTGAAAAATATTTAACATTCCCCCTGAAGTGATGATCCATGAATTAATAAGTGCCAAGATAGTATCACAAAGGCGTTCGATAGCTAGGCGAGCAAAAATTACATGGATCGCTCAGACTGGTGAACCAGATCAGTGTCACTGAGGCGTTCATAACAAGATTACCAGTCTAAGGATTTAACATACCCAGCTCACTGATTAGATGTTTAAAGGTTTTGACATCTAAAGGTTTTGTGAAAACATCAGCGAGTTGCTTATCAGTGGGAATAAAGTGCAATTCAATATCTCCTTTCAGAATATGATCACAAATGAAATGATACCTGAGGTCGATGTGCTTGGTTTTCGAGTGCATCACAGGATTGTGAGATATGGCAATGGCACTAGTGTTATCACAAAAGATTGGAGTCTTTGTGTAAGTAACACCATAATCAGTCAGCTAGTTTTTCATCCATAGAATCTGAGCACAACAACTTGCTGCAGAAATGTACTCAGCTTCTGCAGTTGATAGTGATACTGCAGTCTGCTTCTTACTAGTCCAGCTTACTAATTTGCCACCAAGGAAATGACACCCACCAGTGGTACTTTTCCTGTCTATCTTGCAACCTGCATGATCGGAATCTGAATAACCCATTAGATCTAGACTAGAGCCTTTGGGATACCAAAGACCCAGTCTGGGGACACCTTTAAGGTATCTGAAGATCCTTTTAACAGCATTTGCATGTTTCTCTGGGATCAGACTGAAATCTAGCACAAAGGCATGTTGCAAACATTATGTCTGGTATACTTGCAGTTAAATACATCAGTGAACCAACCATACCACGATATTTTGTATGGTCCACTGGTTTTCCATGTGGATCAGAATCCAAAGTTAATGGAGCAGAAATAGGAGTATCTTTTGATGAGACTGAATCAAATTGATATTTCTTTAGTAAATCTCTGACATATTTTTCTGGTTTATGAAAATACCATCTTCAGTTTGTTTTACTTGAAGTCCCAGAAAATATGTCAGTTCACCCATCATACTCATTTCATACTCAGAAGACATGATTTAGAAAATTTTTCACACATCTTCTCATTTGTAGACCCAAACACAATATCATCAACATAAATTTGTACTAAAAGGATATCACTTTTATCATGTAAAATGAACAAAGTGTTATCAATTGCACCACGTTTAAAACCATTTTTAAGAAGATGTTTAGTAAGAGTATCATACCAGGCTCTGGGTGCTTGTCTCAGACCATATAAGGCTTTGTTCAGTCTGTACACCCAATGTGGTTTTTCTTCATTGATGAACCCTGGTGGCTGATACACATAAACGACTTCTTCTAGTTCTCCATTCAGGAATGCACTTTTGACATCCATTTGATAGACTTTAAATTGATGATGAGCTGCAAAAGCTAAGAATATTCTGATAGCTTCAAGTCTAGCAACTGGTGCAAAAGTTTCATCAAAATCTATTCCCTCTTCTTGTGCATATCCTTTTGCAACAAGTCTTGCTTTGTTTCTGATGATATGTCCATCTTCATCCATCTTGTTTCTGAAGACCCATCTTGTCCCAATTGGTTCCTTCTTCAGGTTACTGGGACAAGGAACGAGTTCCCATACATCGTTTCTTTTAAACTGGTTGAGCTCATCTTGCATGGCTTCAACCCAGCTTGGGTCTTTCATAGCCTCGTCAATTTTCTTGGGTTCAATAAGAGATAAGAAACTGACGTTTAAGCATTGATCGCTTGTGGCTCTTCTGGTCTGAACCCCACTAGTGGAATTCCCAATGATTTGCTCGATAGGATGTGCTTTAGTCCACTTAGTGTATTGACCAGGATGAATAATGATATCAGTGCAAGAACTTCTCTGAGTAACTTCAGGAGGAGCTTCAGAAAATACATCTGCAGCTCCTTCTTCTTCCTGCAGATCATGACTTGCATCATGAAATTCTTCAGATTGAGGTGCTCAGTGGAGCCTGATATCAGAGGAGAAGCAGCATGTACATCTGATCCAATAGTCAGTTCAGAAGGTAGTTTGAAACTGACTGGAGGATAAAATGGAATGTTGCTTGGCCTTTTTATTGTTGGTTCTGAACGGAGATGTTCAGAAGCAGGTTCAGGTGACTGATCAGTTTCAGCAATAGGATCAGAATCACCAAAACTCATTGGACTTTCTGAGGGTGTTACAGGAATGGAATTTTTAAAGATTGCAGAATTGGATTCATCAAAGGTAACATGAATTGACTCATCAACCTTTCAAGTCTCTTGTTAAAGACTCTAAAGGCTTTGCGATTTGATGAATATCCTAGGAAGTATCCTTCATCAGCTTTTGCGTCAAATTTTCCAAGCTGACTAGAATCATTCAGAATGTATACTGGACACCCAAATACATGGAAGTATCCAATATTAGGCTTTCTATTTCTGAGTACTTCATAGGAGGTCTTCTTGTGTCTTTTGACGTAGATAGATCTGTTTTGAGTGTAGCATGCAGTTGCAACAGCTTCAGCCCAGAAATTCTTGGGAAGACCAGATTCATTCAACATACTTCTAGCAGCTTCAATCAGCGTACGATTCTTTCTTTCTACAACACCATTTTGCTCTGGTGTGTGTGCTGAGGAGAAGTTCTGAGATATGCCAGTTTCAGTGCAGAAGGACTCCAGAGTGGCATTTCTGAATTCAGTGCCATTGTCACTTCTAAGCTGACAAACTTTTCGCTTGTACTTGAGCTCAATTTGTTTGATGAGAGCAATGATTTCAGCAGCAGCTTCACTTTTGGACCTGAGGAAAATCACCCAGCAGTATCTTGAATATTCATCAACTATAACAAGGGTGTATTTCTTTCCTGCTCTGGTATGAACATTCACTGGTCCAAAAAGGTCCATGTGAAGCATATGAAGAGGTTCAGTAATACTAAAGCTTTGCTTTGTCTTGAATGAAGCTCTTTTCTGCTTACCCATTCACAACCTGGACATGGCTTGTCTTTGTTGAAAGACATAGAGGGTATCCCATCAACAAGTTGTTTTCTTGACAACTTATTAATGTTCTTGAAGTTCAGATGGGATAGTCTCTTGTGCCACAACCAATTTGTGTCTTCATCTGCCTTTGAGTAGAAACATTGTTCAGAGGTAGAAGGATTCATATCAATGACATAAATGTTTCCCTTTCTTGGTGCAATCAGTACCACCTTTCCATCTCTGTTGAATATGGTGCCTTGTGAAATATCAAATAAAACCTTGAAGCCATCATCACATAATTGACTGACACTGATCAGGTTATATTTCAAACCGTTCACATATGCAACACGTGTGAATTTGACTTGACCATTATTCACCACACCATATTCCTCAGTTTTTCCATTACCATCATTTCCAAAAACTATTGAGGGCCCCTCTTGCACCCTATATTCCTCTAGCAGGGTCTGATAACCAGTCATGGTTCGGCCAGCTGCACTGTCCAGAAACCATATGTTCTTCTTTCGGTCTCCCTGCACACAATCAAAGATTAGTTCTTTTTGGGAACCCATCTTTGGATGGGTTCACTAGACTCTCCCTTAGCAGTCTCAGATTTCTTGGTTCATAAGGAACAGAAGGATCAAAGGGGATTTCAGTCATTATTTCAGATGACAGAAAAATAGTTGGTTTGATGGGGTTTTCAACCTTTTTCTTTTCAGATTTCTTCTTGGTTTGCTTAGAAAAAGGTTTTGTGTTTTGTTTAGGTTGAAGAGGAGGAGTTTCAACATTTTTTAAACGTGCATTACAACTCTGCACTTGTCTAGCCAATAGTTGAATTGACTTTCTAACCTTAACAAAATAGATTCTTCATTAGACACCTGAGCCTTACCAGAATCTGAGGTAGAAGGCTCAGTGGGGGAGATATTTTTCTTCTTCTTTTGGCCTTTAGAGACCTTAGATGAAGTCTGAGGGGATGGCTTTTTGGTTTTAGCCTTTCTTTCTGAACCAGTTGTCTGAGCTTTTTCAGATTTACCCTCAGATTGTTCCTGGGCCCTATCAGTCACAGTTTTCTGTTTGCCAACTTTAGGAAAAATAATTCAGGTTTCATTTCCTTTGGAAGTGCATCTAAATCAGTGATTATAGATGCCATGTGAAGATTACCAGATTCATATGCTGTTTTTTGATTTGCAAAAGTATTTTTTATTGCAGCATCTGGTTTTGGTGCACTCATCCAAGATTTAATTATTCTCTGTTCTTTTTCAAGGATGGTTTTTAACTCTTCTTTTTCCAACTCTAAAGTGGCAACCATGGACTGATAACTTTTTAGGGCCAAATGAACATCTTTCAGTTCTTTTAGTCTGGCCTGACTGGCGTTCAGTTCAGAAGTATTGTTTTCAAACATTTTTAAGCTTTCTGAACGCACTGTCTCAACAAAGGAGATGTCAGCCTCTAAAAGAACCAAAAGGTCCAGTTTGTGTTCCTCATTTTCTTCATAGCCAAAATTACTGACCTTTTTCATCACTATATCCACCCAGCGACCAGATTCAACATCGGATTTGACCAAATGACCTTGATCTTCTTGTGCCATGAAACACATGTCCCTAACTTCTTCTTCATCATCAGATGATTCATCAGAATCTTCCCATTTTTCAGTTTTGGCAATCATACAACTGTTGCTTGAGTTGTCTTGTGCCAGAAGAGCCATATGTGCCTTTGTTAGGTCGGAAATCGACCAAGTGTAATTTGTTCAGAAATAGCTTGAAGTTTAGTGAAGACGTCTGTACAGAATTCTGAGATGTCTCAGAATTCCTTCACTGAAGCTTCACTTCAGTTCAGATCGAGATAAATCTGAAGCATTCATTCTGAAGTCAAAGACTGAAGCATGAAGAAGAGAATCATCTCAGAAGCGAGCAAAAGAGTGATTCTACCAGATCAAGACTGAAGCATCTCAGTGTAAAGTATTTACAACACTTTACACTGATTACAGAGGAAGACTTTTACTTTACACCTTTATCCGGTTAATAGATTTATCTATTAACAAAAGGTACAAAGTATAGGCTTGGAACCTAGTACTATAAGTCACATCAAGTGACTTATATACTCTTCCAAGAGCAGCATGTAAGGAATTATGGTTTAATTCCTTAAATGCTCACAACCACATTTGTACGATCTTGTCCACATCATCATGGACTTGGTCTATAAATACAAAGTCTTCTCACAACTTGCAAAAGGCTTGAAACTTTAGCATTGCAACTTGTGAGATATACTCTAAGTAAACTTACGAGTATTTCCAAGTTAATTAGATCACTTGTATTTCAGGATTGTTTAGATACTTACACTTGGGTGTTTATCTTTGTTCCGCAACAATCCTTGTATTTGTTTATACATCAATAAATCAAATACATTGAAAAGAAAACAACGTGTCTCAATGCTACATACTTGATTATATTTATATATATATATCCTTATATAGTTTCTGCCATTTGTTCTTGCATTTTATATCTAGTCAATTGTTTCTTATTATCCATATCTGGATCGTAAACTGAACTTGTCCATCAAGATCAGTTGTACTTGCCAGTCGGGTTTGTTATTCATCTATATATTTGGGACTCACAATTGGTATCAGAGCCACAAGGTTGAATTTTATCAATTCATTAACCTTTGATCTGCATAGATGGCTGACTTTGAACAAGAACGACCTGACCCTAATAATGCTACCCCACCCCTCTCATCAACAACAATATACCATCACACAATGTTCACGTACACTTTCCAAATAATCCTGTTCCCAAGTTTGATGGGAACAGTGAAAACTTTCAAACATGGAAAGCGTGCATGCTTAAATATATTGCTGGTGTTGAGAGACATTTACCAGATATCTTAAAAGAAGGACCCTTTGTCCCTATGAATGCCTCCACTGTTGTCAGAAATGCCGATGGGACTCCTAGGCAGTCACCTAAGGAGAAGGATCATTGGTCTGAGGAAGATCATAGACTTGTAGACCTGGACACCAAGTTACAAAATATGATTTTATACGCAGTTCCAGAAACCCTAATGCCCACTCTTGTTTTACTTGAAAATTCCAAATTAATGTGGGAGGAACTGATGACACAGTTTGAAGGCACGAATGAGACAATTGTCACAAGAAAAGTTGCTTTAAACAAAAGATATGAGTCTTTCTTTGCTATCCCTGGGGAGTCTTTAACTCAAACCTACATCAGATTTACAAATCTGGTAAACAAACTGAAAGCCCTGGGTGTAACCAAAGACAAAGAAATTTTGTTGGAAAATTTTGTGACATTTTACCTTCTAAATGGGAAAATTTAATCTTGGTCTTGAGACAAAGGCAAAACCTTGCACAGTCATACTCTTGCTTCCCTTTATGGAGCCTTCAGATACACTGAAGAGAACAAAGCTGAAAGAGCCTTGGCTGAGCAGGATGCCAAGAATCATGTTTCTACCAGTTCTGGTACGGTTCAGTATTCTGAACCACATAGTACTGCTCTACTATCTTCTGAGAGTGATATTTTTGACTCGATGAAGAAGATGGTGTCTGAAATGTTAAAAACTGGTGTCTCTGCTAATGTCACTCATGATTGTGATGAGAATGACAATGATGATCTGGTTGCCATGCTGGCTAAAACGTTCAATCGTTTTAAGGCCAAATCAAATCGATTTGGCAAACCTTTTGCTTCCAGTGCTTCTATAGACAAGTCTAATCTTGAATGCTTTAAATGCGGCAAGAAAGGACATTTCATGAAGGAATGCAGATCTAGTCAACCTTCATCATCACAATCTGCTCCTAACCATTCTATTTTCAGAAGTCTGATGACAGCTATAAGGCCAAATACAAGAAGTTGAAGGCACATATGGCTCTTTTGGCACAAGACAACTCAAGCAACAGTTGTATGATTGCCAAAACTGAAAAGTGGGAAGACTCTGATGAATCATCTGATGATGAGGAAGAAGTTAGGGACATGTGCTTCATGGCACAAGAAGATCAAGGTCATTTGGTCAAATCCGATGTTGAATCTGGTCGCTGGGTGGATATAATGATGAAAAAGGTCAGTAATTTTGGCTTTGAAGAAAATGAGGAACACAAACTGACCTTTTGGTTCTGTTAGAGGCTGACATCTCATTTGTTGAGACAGTGCGTTCAGAAAGCTTAAAAATGTTTGAAAACAATACTTCTGAACTGAACGCCAGTCAGGCCAGACTAAAAGAACTGAAAGATGTTCATTTGGCCTAAAAAGTTATCAGTCCATGGTTGCCACTTTAGAGTTGGAAAAAGAAGAGTTAAAAACCATCCTTGAAAAAGAGCAGAAAATAATTAAGTCTTGGATGAGTGCACCAAAACCAGATGCTGCAATTAAAAATACTTTTGCAAATCAAAAAAACAGCATATGAATCTGGTGATCTTCACATGGCATCTATAATCACTGATTTAGATGCACTTCCAAAGGAAATGAAACCTGAAATTATTTTTCCTAAAGTTGGCAAACAGAAAACTGTGACTGATAGGGCCCAGGAACAATCTGAGGGTAAATCTGAAACATCTCAGACAACTGTTTCAGAAAAGAAGGCTAAATCCAAAAAGCCATCCCCTCAGACTTCATCTAAGGTTCCCAAGGACCAAAAGAAGAAGAAAAATATCTCCCCCACTGAGCCTTCTACCTCAGATTCTGGTAAGGCTCAGGTGTCTAATGAAGAATCTATTTTGTTAAGGTTAGAAAGTCAATTTCAACTATTGGCTAGATAAGTGCAGAGTTGTAATGCACGTTTAAAAAATGTTGAAACCACACCTCTTCAACCTAAACAAAATGCAAAACCTTTTTCTAAGCAAATCAAGCAGAAATCTGAGAAGAAAAAGGTTGAAAAATCCATCAAACCAACTACTTTTGTGTCATCTGAGATAATGACTAAAATCCCATTTGACCCTTCTGTTCCTCATAAACCAAAGAAATCTGAGACTGCTAAGGGAGAGTCTAGTGAACCCATCCATAGATGGGTTCCCAAAAAGAACTAATCTTTGATTGTGTGCAGGGAGACCGAAAGAAGAACATATGGTTTCTGGACAGTGCTGCTGGCCGAACCATGACTGGTTATCAGACCCTGCTAGAGGAATATAGGGTGCAAGAGGGGCCCTCAATTGTTTTTGGAAATGATGGTAATGGAAAAACTGAGGGATATGGTGTGGTGAATAATGGTCAAGTCAAATTCACACGTTTTGCATATGTGAACGGTTTGAAATATAACCTGATCAGTGTCAGTCAACTATGTGATGATGGCTTCAAGGTTCTATTTGATATTTCACAAGGCACCATATTCAACAGAGATGGAAAGGTGGTACTGATTGCACCAAGAAAGGGAAACATTTATATCATTGATATGAATCCTTCTACCTCTGAACAATGTTTCTACTCAAAGGCAGATGAAGACACAAATTGGTTGTGGCATAAGAGACTATCCCATCTGAACTTCAAGAACATTAATAAGTTGTCAAGGAAACAACTTGTTGATGGGATACCCTCTATGTCTTTCAACAAAGACAAGCCATGTCCAGGTTGTGAAATGGGTAAGAAGAAAAGAGCTTCATTCAAGACAAAGCAAAGCTTTAGTATTACTGAACCTCTTCATATGCTTCACATGGACCTTTTTGGACCAGTGAATGTTCAGACCAGAGCAGGAAAGAAAATACACCCTTGTTATAGTTGATGAATATTCAAGATACTGCTGGGTGATTTTCCTCAGGTCCAAAAGTGAAGCTGCTGCTGAAATCATTGCTCTCATCAAACAAATTGAGCTCAAATACAAGCGAAAAGTTTGTCAGCTCAGAAGTGACAATGGCACTGAATTCAGAAATGCCACCCTGGAGTCCTTCTGCACTGAAACTGGTATATCTCAGAACTTCTCCTCAGCACACACACCAGAGCAAAATGGTGTTGTAGAAAGAAAGAATCGTACGCTGATTGAAGCTGCTAGAAGTATGTTGAATGAATCTGGTCTTCCCAAGAATTTCTGGGCTGAAGCTGTTGCAACTGCATGCTACACTCAAAACAGATCTATCTACGTCAAAAGACACAAGAAGACCTCCTATGAAGTACTCAGAAATAGAAAGCCTAATATTGGATACTTCCATGTATTTGGGTGTCCAGTATACATTCTGAATGATTCTAGTCAGCTTGGAAAATTTGACGCAAAAGCTGATGAAGGATACTTCCTAGGATATTCATCAAATCGCAAAGCCTTTAGAGTCTTTAACAAGAGACTTGAAAAGGTTGATGAGTCAATTCATGTTACCTTTGATGAATCCAATTCTGCAATCTTTAAAAATTCCATTCCTGTAACACCCTCAGAAAGTCCAATGAGTTTTGGTGATTCTGATCCTATTGCTGAAACTGATCAGTCACCTGAACCTGCTTCTGAACATCTCCGTTCAGAACCAACAATAAAAAGGCCAAGCAACATTCCATTTTATCCTCCAGTCAGTTTCAAATACCTTCTGAACTGACTATTGGATCAGATGTACATGCTGCTTCTCCTCTGATATCAGGCTCCACTGAGCAACCTCAATCTGAAGAATTTCATGATGCAAGTCATGATCTGCAGGAAGAAGAAGGAGCTGCAGATGTATTTTCTGAAGCTCCTCCTGAAGTTACTCAGAGAAGTTCTTGCACTGATATCATTATTCATCCTGGTCAATACACTAAGTGGACTAAAGCACATCCTATCGAGCAAATCATTGGGAATTCCACTAGTGGGGTTCAGACCAGAAGAGCCACAAGCGATCAATGCTTAAACGTCAGTTTCTTATCTCTTATTGAACCCAAGAAAATTGACGAGGCTATGAAAGACCCAAGCTGGGTTGAAGCCATGCAAGATGAGCTCAACCAGTTTAAAAGAAACGATGTATGGGAACTCGTTCCTTGTCCCAGTAACCTGAAGAAGGAACCAATTGGGACAAGATGGGTCTTCAGAAACAAGATGGATGAAGATGGACATATCATCAGAAACAAAGCAAGACTTGTTGCAAAAGGATATGCACAAGAAGAGGGAATAGATTTTGATGAAACTTTTGCACCAGTTGCTAGACTTGAAGCTATCAGAATATTCTTAGCTTTTGCAGCTCATCATCAATTTAAAGTCTATCAAATGGATGTCAAAAGTGCATTCCTGAATGGAGAACTAGAAGAAGTCGTTTATGTGTATCAGCCACCAGGGTTCATCAATGAAGAAAAACCACATTGGGTGTACAGACTGAACAAAGCCTTATATGGTCTGAGACAAGCACCCAGAGCCTGGTATGATACTCTTACTAAACATCTTCTTAAAAATGGTTTTAAACGTGGTGCAATTGATAACACTTTGTTCATTTTACATGATAAAAGTGATATCCTTTTAGTACAAATTTATGTTGATGATATTGTGTTTGGGTCTACAAATGAGAAGATGTGTGAAAATTTTTCTAAAATCATGTCTTCTGAGTATGAAATGAGTATGATGGGTGAACTGACATATTTTCTGGGACTTCAAGTAAAACAAACTGAAGATGGTATTTTCATAAACCAAGAAAAATATGTCAGAGATTTACTAAAGAAATATCAATTTGATTCAGTCTCATCAAAAGATACTCCTATTTCTGCTCCATTAACTTTGGATTCTGATCCACATGGAAAACCAGTGGACCATACAAAATATCGTGGTATGGTTGGTTCACTGATGTATTTAACTGCAAGTAGACCAGACATAATGTTTGCAACATGCCTTTGTGCTAGATTTCAGTCTGATCCCAGAGAGGCACATGCAAATGCTGTTAAAAGGATCTTCAGATACCTTAAAGGTGTCCCCAGACTGGGTCTTTGGTATCCCAAAGGCTCTAGTCTAGATCTAATGGGTTATTCAGATTCCGATCATGCAGGTTGCAAGATAGACAGGAAAAGTACCACTGGTGGGTGTCATTTCCTTGGTGGCAAATTAGTAAGCTGGACTAGTAAGAAGCAGACTGCAGTATCACTATCAACTGCAGAAGCTGAGTACATTTCTGCAGCAAGTTGTTGTGCTCAGATTCTATGGATGAAAAACCAGCTGACTGATTATGGTGTTACTTACACAAAGACTCCAATCTTTTGTGATAACACTAGTGCCATTGCCATATCTCACAATCCTGTGATGCACTCGAAAACCAAGCACATCAACCTCAGGTATCATTTCATTCGTGATCATATTCTGAAAGGAGATATTGAATTGCACTTTATTCCCACTGATAAGCAACTCGCTGACATCTTCACAAAACCTTTAGATGTCAAAACCTTTAAACATCTAGTCAGTGAGTTGGGTATGTTAAATCCTTAGACTGGTAATCTTGTTATGAACGCCTCAGTGACACTGATCTGGTTCACCAGTCTGAGCGATCCATGTAATTTTTGCTCGCCTAGCTATCGAACGCCTTTGTGATACTATCTTGGCACTTATTAATTCATGGATCATCACTTCAGGGGGAATGTTAAATATTTTTCAAACATTAAAATAAACCTTCATTTTTTTTAAGGAGGAACTTTTTGCTCAGAAAAATGTATTTAACTGAAGCACTTCAGAAAATCAAAAATATTTCAGTTGAATTTTATTGACTGAGATGGTTCAGATCTCTTTGGAACTAACCATTCTCAGAAATTGTTTAGTCATCACTGAAATACAACAACCTTTCAAGATATTTTCCTTTTGATACTTGGTCAATTGTGTGTACACGTGACCTACTGCATACTATGTTTTTAACTTACGTTGGTCATGCTTATGTGTCACACAAGGTGCGCCGTAAAAGGAAAAGAAATGAGTACTTTTTCTGAAAAAATGTTGCAAGGTGGGGTCACTCAAACGGCTGTGCATTTAATGCTGATTTGACCCCAGAAATCATTTTAGGATCTCAAACCCAATCAAAATCATTTTCGAATATAAAATATTTTATGAATCTTGGGTTTTGAAATTCAAAAATTATTTTTTAATTGTTTTTAGTTGGAAAATCACTTTGTAGTCCAACTTAAATTCACATTCCTTCTCATTCTTTCATTTACTTCGTTTTTCATTTACTTCCCAATCATCAATCTCTCTCATATTTACTCTCAAACTCCTTAACTCTTCATATTCCTTTCACTTTCATCTTTCAATTCTTAAAATGTCTAAATCATCATCTTCTTCTTCACACAAATCACTCATAAATTTTGAATATACTCCATCGAGTGATGTGAAAACATCTGCCACATGGCCAAAGAACTTCACACCTTCTCAAATCCGATTCAATATGAGCAACTTTTTGGCTCAATTGAATGTGAAGTCCGAAACCTTAATGGGAAGAATCAACAATTTTTGGGAGCAGTCCCCTTTCCATTATGCGTTGACCGCAAATCCTCAAGCATTGTATCATAGATACTTGCTTGAATTCTGGTACACTGCTGTGGTGAATAAAGATGAGCAATCCATCTCCTTCACTCTCAATGAGGGCACCAAGAAGTGTGTTATCACTCTAGAGGGGTTCAGAAATTCCCTTCATCTGAACTACCTCGAACCTCCCCAGGTGTTTGCTAAGAGACTCAAAGGAGTCAATTTCAGGGAGGTTCTAGTCGCCACTGGTCATGGTGATATGGAGGATGCTGATGGTAATTTGAAGACCTCTGGACACATTTTCATGTCTGGTTTTGGCATTTGCTGGAGGTTCTTCTGGACCCAGATTGTGGAGAGTCTTTGTGACAACTCGTGATTTAATTAACATCGGGTTAGTCCTAATATCGATCATTATTTATAATTTCGTCTAATTTAGAGATTATGACGTGGAAATTATTAGTTAATTGAACATTTGATATAGTTCAATTAGACGTATCCTGATGACGTAGACTATTAGCTATTTAGACGAATGCCGAGTCTGAAAATAATGTTAAATAAAGAATTAAATGTTATAATTGAACCCGGTAAATTGACTGTCTAAACGAAATATTTCTAAAAGTTTAGTTTATTTAATTTTATTGGCTTGTCTTAATTAAAATGAGACGAGGGAAAATATCTTTACTTTACATTTTGACTTTTAGGTCAAACGGTATTTAATCGTAAGCATTTTACCAAATTTGGGGTATTTAAATGGCTAAAAAGGAGCCACATAGGCCGGCCCCTTTTGTTTGTGGTGGGAATTAAACCAACAAACCTTTCCCTCCTTCTTTCTCTCTTTCTCTGTTTTCTTTGTGATCACCACACACACACACACCACACACACACACCACACAAACACAAAATACACCACACATATTACCAATACTCTCAAAGATCAAGTTCTCTCAATCTCTTAGCATATCAAAATCTGATTTTTGGGAAAAAGAAGAAATCATTTAGCAAGTATTCAAGGCATTACCATCTTCAACCTTTTAATTCAAGAACGAATTTTGGTAAGTTTAAATCATCCCTTTTACGCCTATTTATGTTTACTTACTCTTTTCTAGTCATTTCGAGCTTTTACATGGCCTAAAACAAGTTAATTTGTATTTAGGGTTTAAATAGGGTTTTGGGTTTAATTTGGTCGTTTCGAAAGATTTAATGATGTTATGGATGAAATTATGGGTTGGGTTATGCGTGTTTATGGTTAGTGATGTTTAGTTTTGCTTCAAATTGAGTTACAAACTCTTACAAGTCGTTTTGGGTTGTTTCGGGTCATGTTTGAAGGGTTTTTGTTTGGTTTTCTGCACTTAAGAACTGATCTGGGCGCAGGTGCGCCGCACCTGGCTTAGTGCGCCGCACCTTTTCTCCAGTACATCAAAACATGAATTATTTTGAAAGGTAGTAACTTTTGACTTTCCATCCGAACTTAATGATGAAAGACGAACTTGAGTCATGTATATATTGAACATTAAATCACCTTTGGTCGAGGCATTCTAGGATTGATAGCTAGTAGTCGTACGTAGGATACTTGTCGTCGTGGGATTTGATCCTCATTTTGGTAATGATATCATAGGTTGTGGATAACGTGGAGAACTGGTTGTTGAATCTTCTCGAGCTTCTTTGCACCTTTTAGCATTTAGATCGCTAAGGTGAGTTTATGGCGCCCTTTTTCCTTTTACTTTGGGCCTGAAAAGCATGTACTGTTGTATACACTATTTGTTAAATAAATGATTGTTTTGTGTATGCCATGTGATATGGATGCTTAAATCATTTGACTTAAATTTGCCATGTTGGGCTGTCGAAAATGTGTATACGTGTCATTTATTAAATATTGAATGAAATGACGTTGAATTGCCGTGTGATGGCTGATTAAATGGTTTCTTGTGTTTGACAAATTAAAATGTTTTCCCCTATTGGTTGTATTGTCGGATCTAGATATCTCGACTGTCTAGGTTCTGGTTCGCACCCCATTGTTGAAGGGAAATCCTGTGCGAGGTTCTGGTCCGCACCCCATTGTTGAAGGGAAATCCTGTGCGAGGTTATGGTCCGCACCCCATTGTTGAAGGGAAATCCTGTGCGAGGCATATGCTGTCATCAGATCTAGATATACTGATTGACGTGGTATAAGATGAGATCAGATTTAGATATACTGACTATCTTATTATAAATTGTGATATAAAGTGTTGTCAGATTTAGATATACTGACTGTTTGGTCTTTTATAACTATATGTCATTTTGTTGTATCAATGACGAATAAACTTTTGGTCAAACATACTGTAAACTCACCAACTATTTCGATAGTTGATCCTCTCAAATTTCATGCTTTTCAGGGAACCATCAGTAAGTAATTGGAAGCGAATATGGCATTTTGAAGTCATCTTTTGAACGTTGGACGTACAATTAGCGTCAGACCTCTGAGGACTATAGCTTTATTAGTCCTAATTGTACTTAGTTGTCCATATGTTATTATTGAAATTAGTGGGCCCATTTCCAATTGAGGATAGTTTGTATCCGTGTATTGGAGTCCACTTCCGAACGATTATACTTGTAATAAACTTGTATTTGGATTAATAGATGTAATCTCTATTTACCTTCTGATTAGTACGCAATTTCTTGTTAACCCTGTATTTCCGCTACAACGGGGTGTGAGAGTCTTGGTGGCAACCATGGAGGGTTGGACCAACTTTCATTACCCCAAGTTGAGATGGGGTATTACATTTGGAATGGGATGCAAGCAGATTTCGCTGAGATTCTCTTTGCTCAGTTGATTACAAAGTTAAAAGGAAAGAGAAGTCTGCATATTGCTTTCCCAAGATTTTTAAGCTTGTGTTTCATGGATATCCTTGGAGAAGCTTATAATCAAGCTGGACCTGAAGCTTCTGTACCTGAATATGGCAGAGATTTCTCAAAGGCAACCATTACTGAAGATGAGCCTGAACTCTCCTCTGCTATGCTTCAGGTATTTACTAAAACTGTCTCAGCCACACTAGCTGGTTCAGAAAGGTCACTAAGTGGGCTACAAAAGAATGTAGGACCCGTTAGTCGACCTAAAGAGATGTTGACAATCATTGAATCTGGTGACGATGCAACTGCTTCTGCAGCTGTTGAACCAGAATCTGGTAAGGGTACTAGTGACCCAAACCAGGGCATATCTGACCAGATTGCAAAAGTGAATGCTTTCTGGGATGACGATGAGCTACCTCAGGAGAATCTTGATTCTCTTGCTGACTTTGAGTTTGACGAGGAACTATTGGAGGCGAATCAATCTGACTCTGAGCCAGCCCCCATCCTCGCAAACGCCCCTCCTCCTCCCCCAGAAATCCAACCAGAAAATGAGCCTTATGTTCCACCACCTCCATCTCACCAAAATCCAATCTTTCCACCAGGTACCACTCCCGCATATGTAACCGATCCATCTTTCACTCCATCACTTCAATTTCTACACCCTCAAATTCACAACATTCCACCACCAATCAACTATGATGCTCCCTCAGAGAAGGACTTGGATTCTGAGACAGAATCTGAGAGTCCTACTGACATTCAAATGAACAAAGTACTTAAAGGGCTTGGTAGTTTACCATTTGTGGCTCCTGCTTCTACACAACCCCCACCTCCTTTGAATATAGAAGCACAGTTAGAGAAAACACAAACCGAAGTCCAAGGCCTTATTTCAAGGGTGGAGGACTTAACCAAATCTCTAACTGCCAACACTAGTTCCTTGGCTGATATGAAAGGTGCTCAGATGTTCCTTGGAACTGAGTTAACCAAAGTTGCTGGTAATGAAGGACTAGTGGTTGGGAAGCTGAATGAGCTTGTGATGACTTGCAACAAGGTGAGCTCTGCAATCAGAGAAGCCTTCAGATTGACAAAGAGAGATGTGCAAGCTTCGGTGGTTGCGAACTTGACATCTAGTGTTGAGTTGTTGAAGCAAGAGTTTATGGTTGTTGGAAATGAAGTTCATGAGCTGGTTCAGAAGCCAAGTGTCAATGAGAAAGAGCTTGGGACTTCTATTAGTGCTGGTATTGTGAAAGATCTGAAGTCTGAGCTATCTCAGAATCTAGCTGCTCAGATTTCAGATTCTGTTTGTCAGAAAGTTGGTGAAGAAGTTAGAATGATGATTGCTGAACTGACCAAAGACACAAATGACAAGGTGGAAAAGGCTGTCAATGAAGTAAAAAATTCAGTTTCCAGGCTTGAAGGTTCAGTTCAGAATCAGTCAAAGCAGTTAGATGAAATTCTAACACTTCTGAAGAAAGATAATGTTGTTACTCCTCCTCCCCCTGCTTCCTTCACTGAAGAAGACAGAAAAATGTTGAAGGACTTAAAAGATAAAGAAGCACTGAACCTTAGCTCTTCATTCAGACTAAAGGCTCAGTTTGCTACAATGGCAAAAGGTATTTGTGAGTGCCTAGAACAACAAAGTTGGGAACCACTGAAGGCAATTAAATCTACAATTGACCTTTATGCTAGATTGCCTTCAGAGATTCCCAAAGGGGGAAGTGGTGTGCCTATTGGTTTGCTTGCTAGTACTCAAGAGATAATTGAAGCAACCAAGAAGCAAACTGAGGTACCTTCTGGTAGTGCCTCAGTCAGGGGGAACAACTTCAGAAAAAGGATAAGGGAAAAGGCAAGGTTCAAGAAGAAGAACCAAAGAAAAGTGATAAGGGTTCTGGAATGGTTGTTGGTGAAAATATAGACGAGCAAGGTTATCCCTTACATAATCTTGAAGCTGATAGTAAGAAGTTGGAAACATTGCAAAAGCAGGTTTCTAACCAATTCATTATGTGGAGGGAGAACAAAGAAAGAGAAAGGGAACAACATCTAAAGATGGGGACCCTTGATCACATAGATGCTGCAGCTCTTGGGTTATCATTGGAAAGATATCAGAAAATAAAAAATGACCCAAGAGTGCAAAAGGCTATAGTTGATATGCTGGAATATGAGTGTGGGATGAACTACTCTCCTCTGGAACAAAAGTTGGAAAGTCTGACCTTTAAGTTGTCCATTGAAGACTTAAAGAAAAATAGGGAAAAAGAAATGGCGATAAAAAGGAAGGAAATTCTGGCCGAAGTTCAGAATGTTGAGAAAGAGTTGCTCAGACCAACCTCTAAACCCAAAGTGACTGGACCTAGATCATCAAGAAAGAGTGTTCGTGATGCTGATCTTTCTACCTTCAAACCAATGTCTGATGATGCTGTTGAAATTCAAAGAAAACATGAAAGGATCAATATGAGCATTACATGAAGCATCGATCTCATCCAGCCAAGATAGTTGATATGGAAGTAGCAAAAGCTGATGGATTGAAGCTTTTTGACTTGGTTGTTAAAAGAGAAGGAAGGGCAGCTGAAGAATACCATCAGGTTTCAGTGCACGAGTTTGGGATTTCTGAGCACAGGGAGATGATCCAGGTTCTGAAAGGGAAACCAAAATCTGCCTTGACTGGTGCATGGTTAGCAAGAATACAACAAAAGATGCAAGCCAAGGTGGAAATTGAAAGCAGATTGTTTGGCAAAAAGGATCATTCTCCACTGAAGAGAAAACCTACTGAGGCACCTTCTGGTTCAAGGCCTGCCAAGAAGTAGTTTTCTTTTCAGATTATCATGTACTTGTAAAGAATTTACATTTGTAACATTCATTTCAGTTTGTATATATATGTTGCAACTTGTAACAAATAAGTAGATGATAAGTTTAAGTTAGAATAACCACAAGTAAAATTCTGAGACATCAATGATCTATAAGATGTACTTAAGAAAATTTTTACAACTTGAACAAAACTTGCATTTCAGACTTACAAACATGTATAGATAGAAGTCTGAGATGCATGCACTATTTCAGAACAAATAGGGGGAATTTGTTAGGTCAGAAATCGACCAAGTGTAATTTGTTCAGAAATAGCTTGAAGTTTAGTGAAGACGTCTGTACAGAATTCTGAGATGTCTCAGAATTCCTTCACTGAAGCTTCACTTCAGTTCAGATCGAGATAAATCTGAAGCATTCATTCTGAAGTCAAAGACTGAAGCATGAAGAAGAGAATCATCTCAGAAGCGAGCAAAAGAGTGATTCTACCAGATCAAGACTGAAGCATCTCAGTGTAAAGTATTTACAACACTTTACACTGATTACGAGGAAGACTTTTACTTTACACCTTTATCCGGTTAATAGATTTATCTATTAACAAAAGGTACAAAGTATAGGCTTGGAACCTAGTACTATAAGTCACATCAAGTGACTTATATACTCTTCCAAGAGCAGCATGTAAGGAATTATGGTTTAATTCCTTAAATGCTCACAACCACATTTGTACGATCTTGTCCACATCATCATGGACTTGGTCTATAAATACAAAGTCTTCTCACAACTTGCAAAAGGCTTGAAAACTTTAGCATTGCAACTTGTGAGATATACTCTAAGTAAACTTACGAGTATTTCCAAGTTAATTAGATCACTTGTATTTCAGGATTGTTTAGATACTTACACTTGGGTGTTTATCTTTGTTCCGCAACAATCCATGTAGAATAGTTATTTAACCAAAACGACATAAAGTAATAAAAGAAACACAAAATGTTCGCATGACAAGTCATTAACTACTAAATAAATACGCTTTAGTCGATGTAACTTTGCTTATGCTTATGGTGAAGCCAATCCAATCTACGATTATCATTCGGTAGATTCATGAACATTTCTCTCTTAACAGAATCTTCCAATAAATCCATAGCAAACATCCAAACATTATCACCTTCTATCATTTTTTCTTCCTCTACCATACGTCCAATTACGCTTAGAGCAGCTTCAATACTGAACTTACTAGTTTGATTCACACTCGAAGCATCTGACTTTAGTAATTGAATAATTTCTTGTTGATTAGCATTACTTTGACTTAGATGTTCCTTCAACATTGTAGTTCCTGATGACTCTCTACCTTTACGCTTCATCTTAGCGGGTTTAAGTTTGGTACTCATTTTGGTATGCTTATTACCTTGTTTTATAACCCCACTTTGGTTTGATGATGATGCTCTCCCTCCATTTACACCATCTAAAAAACCTTCAAAGAATCCTTCCTCTTGCCTTTCTAGGTTTTCAAGTCGAGAAGAGTATTCATTGTTGGCTTGAAAAACATGTACCCCATCACCACTCATTACATCATCATCTTCTAGGTTCTCACTGGACATCTCATTTACATGACTCGGTTCCATAGAAGATGCAACACAATTTACCCCGCTCGCAACTGCATCCCCAAATAATTGATCCCATGCTTCTTGTAGTTCCATCGATGGTTGCTTCTTTTTTAGTTTTCTATATTTAGAATTCTCCTACATAATATAATGGTTAAGCGTAAGATTTCATTATAAGTAAATGTATAATAAGAGTTATATTATATTTTTAAAAGTTTCCATATGTTAATTACCTTAATTTTTTCTTTCCACCAATCTGCTGAGCAAATAAGCGTCTTTGTGCTCTCATCCCATCCAAGTCCGGTTTCCCCATTCTTTAGTGATTTCCAAAGATTGTAATCTTTTTTCATATTATCATACTTATTCTTTAATGCTCCTCTACTAATGAATGTGTGGTCAATTATTTTCTCAAACTCAGGCTGAAGTTCAGTCCACTTAAAGGTGGAACTTCGACCATGCTTTGTAATATAATCATTCAAGAAGCCACACAAAGACAAAACCCATGGATCTGGCCAATTTTCTCTTATTTCCTTGTCCTTTTGTTTGGCCATCTATCATTTGAAAAACACCGATGACAAATAACTACTAAAATTCAAGTGAACGAATTGTATAACATCTGTATATTACTCTAGAAATAATACATTATGAATAGCAAATTTCCATCCTAAGTGGCCCTATACCCTCCAAGATAGAAAAAAAAAGAAATTTAAGTGGCTGCGGCCATCTAGCAATTGTAAATTTGTACTCGTAATCACTTTTGTTTTCATTATTTATCTGATTAATTCTTATTAACTTCTTCTCATGCATTCTGTTCAAGATATATACTAACTGTTATCAAACTACAATTTCGGCCTAATCTATATAGAAGAATGACAATGACGGTGCCCACTTATTAATGCATTGTGTCACATACATGTGCTTCTGCGGTGAGTATTTTCTAAGCTTATTTAAAGATCAACTCTCAATACAAACAATCCATTAAAGACGCATATAATATACCATACAAACTAAGAACACATGATTATGTGATGATGATGATCATGATAGCCAAATATAATAATCACGTACGTACATATCAAAATCAAACCAATTAATATTCACAGATTTGTAAAAGGAAGCAAAAAATAAATTAAGAAGATTGCATAGGTACCTTACGTAGGAGAAGAGCACCAAATCCTGGGGTGATATGAGAATAGTATATTGGAGAGAAGAGGCCGTGATACAAGGATTTATTAATAGGGTTAGAGGCGTGGGGAGTTAAGGGTATATGTGTAATCTTATATACTAAAAGCTCTAGCAAAATTTTGAACGTTAGTTAGACTAGCGTTTAGTTTAGGAGCTTTTTGTTTCAAAATAAAAGCTAAAGCTACATGTTACCAAACAGAGCTTTTAACAATATAGGAGCTTTTAATCAAAATTAAAAGCTAAAGCTCCTGAAAAGCTCCTCCAAAAGCTTGCGCCAAACACGCCCTTTTTCTGTTTAAAACTAATAGTATTTTCTCAAAAATTATTAAGGTCTTAGATTATATGATAGCAACTATTGTTACTGTTAAAAACATAAACATGGTGATTAAGACTTTCGGTTCGGTTCGGTTTTGATGATCGGTTTTTGAACGTGAAACCGAAACCCGAACCGATCCGTTCGGTTTTTAAAAAATAAAAACCAAACCGATCGGTTTGGTTCGGTTTTTGGTTTTTTCGGTTCGGTTTTTTCGGTTTTTTTCGGTTTTCCGGTTCGGTTTTTGCTCACCCCAACTTTAGAGTACCGTACTGAACCAGTACCAAACTGCTTGGTACGAAACCGGTTATCAATAAAAATAGGATCGGATACCGTACCGAAGTTATAGCTTCGGTACCGGTATGTTCAGTACTAATACCGTTTAGAACCGGTTCGCATGGAAGTATCTTTTAGTGTTAACAAAAATAAAGGTCGGCTAAATGTACCTTATAAACAATCTTTCGTCTATTGTATATTGAAGTTTTATTATGACATATGAATATCTTGTTATCTTTTACAGTCAGGTTAATTATATACAAACTAGAATTTTAACCCCGGGCGTTGCCCCGGATCGCCGTCGCATCATGCAAACATACATATAGCATTACCCAAAAGTTTGGACACTTAAAGTTTACTATAAGGGGTAGAAAGTTAAAATATTGGGCTGCCAAAGTTGGAAAAACCAAGAGTTCGACGGCAAAAGTTAAAAACCTTATAATAAGTGATAAAAAGTAAAAAATAAAGATTTGATGATTAAAGTTAAAAAACTTTTGTAGAAGTAAATTATACTTGCAACTTTGTAAAAGTAAATAAAGTACATTTAAGTTTCTATAAAAATTTTGGACTAAAGTGAAAAACCAAAAAGTTTAGTGGTAAAAATACGAAACTCAAAAAATATACTATCGTAAAAAAAAGAAAAAAAAAAGAAGGAAAAAGACAAAATAGCTGACGTCAGCAAAGGTACTGTAGCCGCTACATTAACCCAGACCACGGGAAATGTATATATATAATTAGTTATACAATTCAATCGAACATAATATATATGTTAACCACGCTTTATCAATCATTGACTGATGTAAACTTAATATACAAAATGTCGAATACCACCAAAGATGTCAAATAATTATTAAATGTTTGGTGGTGATGGAATTCATGAGTTTTGAATGGTTAGTTACTTTAATTTTTATTTTTTGTTAGCAATAGAATATGATTATATATACATATAACTAAATTTAATACAATGAATTTTTACGATACAAAACATTCAAAGTCTAAAGTTTAATAAATTCTATAGAATCTTCTTACTTTTTATTTAATAGAGTTAATTGCAGGATTCGTCCCTGTGGTTTACACACTTTCGTGGATTACATCCCTCCCTGAAATATTTAGTCAAATACACCCAAACTATCAAGATTAGTTGCGCTTTTCGTCCCTGTGGTTTACACACTTTCGTGGATTACATCCCTCCCTGAAATATGGAGAGGGACGTAAAGCGCAACTAATCTTGATAGTTTGGGTGTATTTGACTAAATATTTCAGGGAGGGATGTAATCCACGAAAGTGTGTAAACCACAGGGACGAATCCTGCAATTAAATTTATTAAAATTCTTGTGAATTTTATTAATTTTTTTTCTAATCTTATTTTTAAATTTTTTCATATATTATTATTGCATTGTGGTATATTATATACCTACATCAAGACAAATGAATTGATGAATACTAATGGGTCACCAACCAAGGCGGCACAACCAGTGCTCTTAAAATCGGACGAGATCGGCCGCTTTAACCGGTCGGAATGTGAATCGGTGGTGAGCATGGTTTATTTATGGCGGTCCTGTTCATTCATGCCAGCATCGGATCTTTTAATGCAAAACTAACTAAAAGAACGGTAGCGGCATGGAATCGAACTCAGAAACCACCAATTTAAAAGTTGTCGTCTTTTCCACTCATGCTACCATGATTTTTGTGATAAAAAAAAAAAATTCTCACTATCAAGTATATATCCATTAATAAGTTTTTGATATATACGTAAAATCTTTTAACTGAAGAGCGATTTTTGTGGTCTGGTCTGGTCAAACCGGTTAAGCCTTGAACCTCCCACTAGACTAGTTTGATGTCTGGTTCGGTTTTAAAAACGTTGGGCACAACTAAATTTATTTGATTTTTGGGTTTTTGTATGGGCTATTTATAATTCTCATATCTAATTTCAATTTTTTGTAGCTTTTTGAACGTACATATAGGCTAAATTGACACAAACTTTTCAAGAGCTTTCAAAAAGCTTTAGCCTTTTGTTTTAAACTAAAAGTTCCTATAGTGTTTTAACTTTGTTTGGATGTAACTAGGGATGAGCAGATTTTCCCAAGTCCCGATCCCGTCCCGGTACCGTCCCGATCCCGATCCCGGGAAGTGGTACCGAATGGGACTTGGGACCGGGACCGGTACCCATTTTTCTTAGTTCGTGGGACTTGGGACCGCGGTACCGGGATTTGGTACCGGGAAATGGTACCGAATGGGAAATGGGACCGGTACCGGTACCAAGTTTTTGAAAAATTCGGGACTCGGTACCGTCGGTACGGAACGGTACGGGACGGGACTGGTCTCATGCCCATCCCTAGATGTAACTAGCTTTAGCCTTTATTTCAAAAGAAAAGCTTCAAAATGAAACGCTACTTCAAGTAGTGTTTCAGTAGCTTTTAGTTCAAATGAAAGCTTTTAGTTTTTGTTAGGATTATTAGAGCTTTATCATTTTTTCACAAGAAAAACCCGTAAAAGATAATGGCTGGTAATGATATTTTTTTCCTTGTCGACATGACTTTAATTTGTAGTCAAACTGCACTGTCGCGTGTGTGCTCTATTTTCCAAAAAGTTTGAATGATTTACCACCAACCAATAATACATGTCGTCATGTACCATTTCACTATCACCATTTTCAAGATAAGTATCATTTATCCACATTTTTATCATCGTTTATATTATTGTGTTTAGTTTTTTTTTATGTGACTTAACTAGGTTTAACTATTTAATTATCATATAATTAAAATAAATATTATTTTGATCGAGATCCTTATAAAATTTAAATTTAGATATACAACACCATACAACTTACATTGTTACATTGATTAAATTAAATAACTATTTTAAACATATATTAATTTCTTATTCATTCGAGATGAGACAATATACGTTCATAAACGAAAATAAATCAACAAATTTTATAAAAACTTGAATAGGATACAAATAATACCATTTGCAAAGGTAGGTGAAAGGGTTAGGTGAAGGGTAAAGGTGAAAAAGGTGAATGGTTAAGGGGTATAGGTGATGAGAGAAGGTGAAGGAGGAAGGTGATTATGATCACCTAGGTAAAAAGACAAAATGTGTGGTCCATTTTTCATTTATATATACTTTTTATTGTTTTCTTTTATTTTGATTGGATAAAAAGTGAAATATTGTAAGGTATTGTAGGGTATAGTGAAGTATTAAATTTAAAGGTGAATGGTTAAGGGGAAAAATAGAAGGTGAAAGAAGTAAGAAGGTGATGCTGATGTAGCGGAAAAAGCATAGGTGAAAAAGGTGAACTGTTACGAATGATCTAAGTAGCTAGATTAATGGAAAGTAAATACAAGTAATACAACCATAAAACATAACCTACAAATATTAGCTACTACATAATAATAAATAACATGATACAATCAATAACAAATAAAGAAAAATATAACTATCATGATTTTTCCTACTAATTAATAACCAACTACTCGTAATATTATATCTTGAAAACAAGTGAAAATGGCAGGACAACAAATTAGTCTTCCACTACCTTTTTCCTCCGTCATCAACCGTTAAGTCCGTTACCCCGCCCAATAGCATCAAAACTATTAAGCGTTGTTCGCGACAATAACAATACTCAATCTTTCATTTAAGAAAGAAAGATATAATACATGAGAAACCTGCTTACATAAGAACATCCGCTTCATACACGTTTTCTTACGAGTTTAAATATAAGAAGTGCTTCTTATATATATATATATAATTTCTTCTTTTAGTTCCTCAACATGTCATTATATCTTGCAAAGGAATCACGACGTTGCAACTTGAGCTGTTCTCTAAATTTAGTAATGAAATTTTCTGCTTTTGCATCATCAGCCGCATTTCGTTTAGCCCTTGCCGTCTCTGGCCGTTGCAACAACCGAACTTCTTCTTCGCCTTTGTCATTAGGATCGCACATTTTCCTTACCTCGCTACGTGTTTTCATTAACGGAGCCACTATTCTAAACGACTTGATTCGGTCGAAGAACGTTGGAACTCGGACGAGCTGACTCAGTGAGTCATCCGATTTATGATCTTCTAACGACTTTTTGGTGTTGTCGACGACACCATAAATGGATGAGAAATCTATGGATTTTAAACGTCCTAGTATCGAAGAAGTTGGTGGGTTTGGTTTGGGTTTATTGGATGGGTAACGTGGTGAGTCGGGTTGTGAGTCGTACTCACAAATGGAAAATATAGACTGAGAGAGTCGACTGAGTGAACTGTATGTTGCGGGTTCTGATGACTCTTCGTTGTCGTTGTTGATGGTGGTGTTGATTTTGGGAATAATAGAAGATAAATCAATAGACTTGGCTCGCTCGAATATCGATGATACTCGAGCGACGATTGGTGTAAATGAAGCACTATGAATATAACCATAGTCACGATCATTTTCATCATATTGTTGTTTGGTGGTGGTTTTATTGGTGTTGGTTTTTGAAGCCAAGAAAAGAGTGGCTATTATGAGATTAGCAACACCAAAAAGAACAATTGGTGTACACCATGATATAATATAAGACCAAAGAGAACTACTACTTATCATAGATTCATTAACTTTCTCCATTTGTAAGGAAAGAATTAGAAATGTTAGAAAAGAGAAAAAGCTTGGATACTATATACTCGCCCCACCCCTCATATCTGTATGTATAAAAAATTATATTTACTACTGCAATGATTTTTTAGCAAACTTGAAGACAATCTATTGGTTCTTTCTAGGCGATGATGGAGATAGGACAGGTAGACTGTTTTAAAGTTGACAAAATGGAAAGGACACCTCAATACTTTATCGACCATTGGTATGTCTCGAAATATCTAAAAGATACGTCGCATGGTCATAACTCTCCTTTTAATGGATAAAAGGTTTAATACATAATAATTAAATAGCCAAAAGAATCTTGCTCACGTCCCGCACATGTAAGTTAACATTCACATTCACATTTTCTATCAAAATTTTGCTCGCGTTTTTGATTTTAGATTCTGAGTCTATTCTACCTTAGAAAACAAGTGAAACAATTTATGCTATTATTCAACTGGATTTATATTGTTGGCCAACACAATCCCTGTTATTTGGTTACTTCTCAAAGTTGTGGTAAGCTAACATACATTTTATCGCAATGTTCATAAAAGTTAGTTTTCCAACATCTCAAAATCCTTTTTTTCATATATCTATTCCAGTGAATATATCTCGTTTGGTTAGCTGTGGAGAAAAATGTCAAAGGTATGATCCTTAACTTTTGTGGTAGTTCAAATCGAGCTCATTTAATGATCATATCTTTGACATTTTAACCATAACTAGCCGAACAAGATATATTCCCCAAAATAATTATAAGAAACAAAAGATTTTTAAGACGCTGAAACTAACGTTTTATGAACATTGGAAAAAATGGATGTTGACTTGCCACTCCTTTGGGAAGCAACTCAAGTAACACGGATTGGGTTGGACAACAAAATAAATACATTTGAGTTATAGCATTAACTATAGTCTATAGCACTTGCTTTTGTTGTTGCCTCGTGTAAACGGGCCTTACATGACTTTAGTACTGCGGCCTGATATGGTTTCAAATGGTGTAAGTGGTTGCCAAAAAAGTGAATATATGCGGATGGAGAGCCGAGATGGTTAGAATGATAGATTGTCAAGTAGAGATAACTTAAGAAAACGTAATCTATCTCTATCATGCTATTTATGTCTTGTTTGTAATGATCAGGATGAGTCCTCTAATCATCTTTTTACATCCTGTCCTATCGTGTAAGAGGTTTGGCAAAAGCTTGCAAGTTGGTGTAAGGTACCCCCTATTTCTATCTTCTCAGCTCGTGATCTTTTCGAATTACGTACATTTGGTGACCAATTTATGGAAGGTGGGTAAGAAGATGATTCAAGTTATTATGATGTTAGCGTGTTGGTGTATTTGGAAAGCAAGAAATGAGTTGGTGTTTCAAGGTAAGGTTTGGTCTAGTGAGCGGGTTTCAAAGGATATTATATGTCTTGGGTTTCTTTAGATCAAGAATCGAGCGAAGCTAAATACCATGACCTCAGATACTTGGAGGAGCTTCTCTTTTTTGTAATTATTGTAATTCCGTTGTTGTAGGTCTTAGTGTAATTGTACATTTGGTGTATGTTGTTATTGTAATTCCATTATGGAAACAGTCTTTTTATCTTTGGGTAGAAGTAAGACTGTCTACATTTTACCTCCCTCAGGTACGAGTACGCTGCTAGTTGGTTATTATGGTTTATGAAAAGCACAATGGTGTGATGTAAACAAATGCATGAACATAAACCTTGACATCCTTAACTTTTGAAAGTTGTGCTTTCACTTTAATAAGTGGTAGTAAACATGTAACCCTAAATGTAAACAGTATCAAATCAAAACCAGATCTAACAAAACAACAGTAGAAACAACGTATATATTCATATTACAAAAGAAATCAATAAATTTAGATCTGGAACTGCTAAATTATAGAACGAAAAACATGAGTCAATTAAAGTAAAAGGAGATTGTCATTGCACATAAGTTATAAATATTTTGCATTCTTTTGTTTCTAACTCTACTGTTGATGATATTGATAAATCTTCAAATCTAGAACGGTAGGATGCGTGTGTGGAAGAGAAAAAAAAGAGAGATATGTTCGTGTGGGAAGTCATTATAGTGAGATTTATAATAAATATGTTGTGTTTGTGTGAAATGGAAAAGGAAAATTAAAGATTGTGAATTGGATATTTTGAATGATCGGTTTTGATCAATCAAATACAGATGATCGAACAGAATTTTACCTAACTTAAAGTTTTTGTACTTGAAGTAAATGAAAGTCAAGGAGTTGCTTACTTTATATAGGGGATATCCCTATTGTTTAGTTAGTTTTTCATTTTGTGGTTTCTTCGTAAAAGGTCAAAGGTTCGAATCCTGTCACATGCAAATGTGGTGAGTAGGCCTTAACAACGTTATACCCATCTACACGACTACAAATGGGAGAGCACACCCTTTATGGTGTTGTCAGGATTCCAACCCGGCTTAGACGCACCAAAGTTGAAACGTTAGCCATTAATTTATCCGTTCTGCCTTTCAAGAAAAAAAAAGTAGAGATAAATGAAGACAAACTTGACTTGGAGCCTTTCAGGGAAAAAAAATAACCTTGACTTAGATATAACTCTAATTAACAACTGAAGACACTAATTTTTAACTAATTACATGACTATCTTCGGCTAGCTAGGTCTTACTCCTGGCAAAAAAGAAAGTCCTCCCAAAACATATATATAATGAGTGGTTATATCAATTTTTTTTTTCTCGCTATCAATTTTTTTTCTCGGCTAAACCAACTTAAAAGAAGAAAAAATGTGAGTGGGGGGTGGCTATTGTTGAAATTGTGTGAACTTTCGTAGACCCGACTAACCGTATGTCTTCAGATTCTTTGAGCCCGTAGGGTCATACACAATAGAACATTTATAATGTTTAACCATAAAGCTACGGAATGATATTTGATCATTTACGCATTTAATTAAATAAGCATTTAATTAAATTATCCGTTTATAAATTAACGCAAGTTAATTAACGATAAATGGATTAACCGACGAATATTATTTATAGTAGTCAATTAAAGTTTACTTTAATTGATTGACAAATAAAATATATATATTAAAAGTAGTTTAATTAATTAAAGGGTTAAAGGGTTGGATAATTAATTAGTTAATAATCCAATTTAATTAATAATGGATTAATTAAATATATGGAAAGTCCGGTCCATCCCCTCTAAGGCCTCATGGCCGAAAATCCACTAGTGGATAGGAGGTGGGGATCGAAACTCCCATAAGGGAATTAAAGGGTTTTAGTTTCCTAATCTAATTAGGAAACTATGCCTATATAAACCCCTAGAACCCTCATTAATTCAAAACATTCACAAATCCCTAAACACACACTTAAAGGTGAAAATTCTCTTCTCCTTTATGTGTGGGTCGAAATCACTAAACCAAAGAAACCAAAACCCCAAATTGTTTTAGGTTTAATTATTTAGGGTTTTAGTTAAACCCTAAATTAGTTTCAACAAAAGGTTTCTCACCTTTTGTGTTGGTTTGGGTCGAAAATCAAGAACCCCCACAAGGGTTTCGAATTTCGACTTCCTTGTCCTAAGGAAGGTCGAATTCGACCTTAGGGTTCTTTCCGGGGCTTCGTTCGGTTGCGGTCGTAAGCTTAAAGGTGTCTAGCAGATCCTTGGTTAAGACATTGTTCGTGTACGCACTTACGGAGGGTTTCCACTTTGGAATCTTGTTTCCGAAATCTTCTACGTCATGGAGGAGCTCGTCTATCGCAACGTGGTTAGTTTTCTTGTGTTTACTTTAAGTTACTTATATTGCATTGCATGGAGATCTGTGACCGGACGTTAGAATTATTAAATGTTTTCTCTTAATGATACCACACGTGTTTTAATAATTGCTAATGGTTCATTAACACGCTTCCGCTGCTTACTCTAAATTTTGATTTGTCACTAAACCGGGTCGGTCACCCGACCCATTTTATGTTATTCGATTAATGAAATCCCAACAGTGGTATCAGAGCGGTCCATGCATGGTATAAGTACTTACCTTGATTTTTAGTCTTGAATAAAGTCGCTTACGTTTAATTTCGTATATGTATTATATATGTATATATATATTTTCGTGTATATATATATATATATTTACTATATATATATTATATATATATATTTGTGTATATATATATATTTCGTGTATATATATATATATTTGTTATATATATATATATTATATATATATATATATTTCGTGTATATATATATATTCTGTATATATATATATTTCGTGTATATATATATATTCTGTATATATATATATTTCGTGTTATATATATATTTCGTATATATATATATATATATATATATATTTCGTGTATATATATATATATTTACATATATGAATTTAAATAAGAATTATATATATATATTTCGTGTATATATATATATTTTATATATATATTTTCGTGTATATATATATATTCTGTATATATATATATTTATGATTATATATATTTCTGTATATATATATATATAATTATATATAATATTATATATATATATGTATATATATATTTTCGTGTATATATATATATTTACATATATGAATTTAAATAAGGAAAATTATATATATTTGTATATATATATTTTCGTGTATATATATATATTTACATATATGAATTTAAATATATATATATATTATATATATATATTTCGTGTATATATATTATATATTTATATATAATATATAATATAAGTTTGTTATATACTTAAGTGATTTTATTAATAAGAGAAATCAAGAAGGTTATTATAAATGGAAAGTTCACTAGTTCATTAATATGGATATATTTCTATTTTGATAAAACGTTTTATAAAACAATATCCATATAATGTGAATAAGTGATGGGTTCATTTATATATTTTAAATAGAACTAGCCGTTAATTATTTAGTTGAAATAATTAGATCTTCGAATAAATACAAATATATGAGATGTGGATATATATATGTTTTATATATAAATTTTCGAAAGATGTATATCCATATAAATATTTTTTATTTATTTAAAGATCAATTAGTTTCCTTGTATGCGATAAGTAGGTTTATATGTATATTTGTTTATATATATTGCATGCGAATTTAATTGTTGAATTACATAAACTACTTGTTGTACGTATTTTGGTTTTATATATTTTTGCGTTAGGATTTTGTAACATCCCAAACTTTTATTAACGTTTGACTAAAGTCGTTAAGTCAAAATTATGTGTCCGTTAAGTCTATTGCTAGATTTAATGCTTATATGTGGTTTATGTGTTATATATGTGAGACTTGAAAGTCTTAATGCATGATATGAAAATATGTTTATGAAGTAACTATATGCCTATTAGGAGTGATTAACGAAGTATTTAGGTAGTATATGGTCCTTGGAGGAGTTTTTGACTAGTAATGAGCTATATGGAAGCCTAGGGACCAAATTTGAAATATGGTGAAACTCAAAAACGGGTTTAGGGTCATATGAGGAGTCATTTGAGTGTCATTAGCAGATTTATTAACTTCCTCTCAAGCCCTAGCCACCTCTTTGATCCCTTACCAAGTTTCTTAACCGAAAATCCTTCAAAAGTGCGATTTAAGAGTGATTGATCGAGTATTTCGCATCCCCATTGTGATCTTCAGGTAATAGAAGTATATTGATTTTGATTTTATGTCTTTTCAATTGCACGAGTCATTAGAAATCAGATCTAGACCATTGGAGGGTCAATTGATGTCGAAATAACGTTTGTTTTGATAATGCAAATCATGTGTGGTTTAATAAAGGAGTTATTTGCATTATAATGGTTTGAAAAGGAAGTATTTTGATGTATTAAGGTCTGATATTTGATTTGGAATCGTTTGGTGTTGGTTTGGGGTATAATCGTTCGATGTTGTGCAGAATCGCAACGGGTTGCGGCGCAACTCAATTCCAGAAGAATAAGTTGCGGTGCAACATAATGTGTTGCGGCGCAACTGGAGGCTTGAGCTGCGGCGCAACTCATCTGTTTTCAGCAGATGTTATAGCTTTGAACCGTAACCTCGTTTGACACATAGCTTACTCATGAAATCTAGGGTGTGTCCTTAGATGTGTAATTCCAGTATGTGGTCAAATTTATGAATGTATTAATGGCCGTTTACTAATTATAGGTAGACGAGAGTTGTTGCTTTGTTCGGTAACTTAGCTATCCTTATTTGCGTGCTACTTCGAGGTAAGATACACTACTTTGACACGCTGAGGGATTCAACAAAAGCATGGTTTTCAGAATATAACTTCTCTAATCTTATCTTGTATACTTAAGGGTATTCGGGTTGTATGGGAGGTTATATGGGATATGTATTTGACTTATGAGACCTGAAATGCATTCCCTTTATATGCAATGCAAAGTTATGTTATGAAATGATATGCAATGTAATGAAATGTGATGAAGTATATGTTGATTATGATGTGTATGTATGTGTGGCTTGGTCATCTAGTTCACTAGACTTTATAAGTTGCCATGTCACGTGCACGTTTAAGGGCCCAAACGTAAAAGATGATTATGTGTTATGTTTGGGTAACTTTGTTACCTAAACTTACACCTTATATGATATGCGTGACTTATGTCACACCTAATGTGATGATATGTGATGACGAAATGATGATTAGGCACATTTAGGATGGTTAATCCTACCATGAAAGACGTTGATGCTATGATATGTATGTGATGATATGCGAAATGTGTCTTTAATATGAAAAGCTGCTTTACCAAGTTTTAATTGGACAAACGTTTATTTAACTTAGTGTTATCTTACTTAGCTAATTCGTTAGCTAACACTTGTTTCTTGAAATGTGTTGTCCCCTCAGGTTTAGCAAGCTAGAAGTGTTGATGGAAAGTGAGCGAGGCATGGGTAGAATACTTGAAGATGCTTTTAGTTACCCATAGTTGCTGCTCCTTTAGACATTTGATTTCGTTATGACTATTATGTTTTGATATGACTTGTATACGGTTGTTTTATGTTGGGAAACCGTAGGATTTCCATTTATACTATTTTGATGATGTGACGAGTAACACCTCCTATTTTATGAACAAACCAAAGTGGATTTTATGGTTTGGACTTTTTAAACGTTATTCCGCATTCTTTAACACCATTAGGTGAAAAGTTTTTGGAAATCCGTATTTTCAAACGACGGGTGTTACAAGTTGGTATCAGAGAAATGGTTTAAGTGAACCATGAACCATAGGTATTACCTTAGTTTTTGGACTTAAACCGATATAGGTTATGTAGGGCTTAAGTAGGAATGCTTAGCCTTAGAAATGAAATGCTTAGGACGGGTTTGGGAATGAGTGAGAGTGTAGATGAGGCATGATTAGTTATGTTGATGCTGAATTTTTGAGGTTAAGTAGCCTTATCTAGCTATTCTCATTGAAACCTTGCTAACCGTCGTCATTTCAATGTAGACATCATGGTTAACACACGTGCTAACAGTCAACGGGCTGGAACTAATGTTAGTGGTGCTCCGCCTAATGGGAATGGGGCTGGAGATGGGGTTAACCAAAGACCTCCGCGAAGGCCACTCCCGGGTGCACAACCCACAAGGTCAGAAATTGATAGGGCAAACCCGGTGATTGAACAGGTTCCTAATCAAGCAGAGTTACATGAAGAGTTGAGGGCTATCCGAGCTCTCTTGTTGAGAAATGAAGAGGAGTTGATTCAACTTAGGGCCGAAAGAGATGCAAGCATGCAAAGGAATGAGCATACGGATGGGAATTATTCCAACCGCTCAAACCGTGTCGAGCCATCGAATGAAAGGTCTTTGATTGCTCCAGAAGAGGTTGTTGCAAATGGAAATGGTGTTGGAAACATAGTGGAGCCTCGTGTAGTGGTAGCTCCTCGTGCTCATAACTTCAAGTACGAGAGCTTTCAAAAGTATGGAGCTAAGGCATTCGATGGTACTCAAGATGCTGTTGGTGCTATGGAATGGTTAGATGATATTGAGGTTGTGTTTGCTTCTTGTTATTGCCCGGACGATATGAAGGTGTTGTGTGCAACCCGAATGTTGAAGAAGAACGCTAGGAATTGGTG
>CM067167.1:236785000-236826987 GCA_034093135.1 Erigeron breviscapus | reverse complement strand
GACCATGTTCACCTGGACAGGAGCAGTTTCTGGTTCTTGCTGGATTACAGGTTCTTCCTGTTCAGCTTCATTATTCAAAGGAGTGGATCGAGTAACTCTCTTTGGTGCAGTTTTCTTGACTGGAGCCTTTTTTCTGAACCTTGCTTTTCGTCTTAGGAGCCATAAGTCTAAGATATGAACAAAAATGTCATTTAGAGATTTCCTTGATAAGTTAAATAGAAAGTAGCTTTGCAAGACAGATGACAGTACAATGCAAGTCACAAATTGCTGACTTGTATGAATTCATGTACTAGACAAGACAAGAAAAATATGAAAAATCATATTTCTAGAGCTAAGAATAAGCAGTTGACATAGTCTGAACAAGTAAGTAAGCCAAAAAGACAATCGTATTTCATTGATGTTCAAAATTTTACATAGTCAGGTATGTACAGTCCAAAAACATGTGGGAAACTTCATCCACAACGATAGACTACCTAGTCGGAGCAATACGATTTATAGACACGTGGGAAATACATCCACCAAAAGATTACAACTCAAAGTACAGAAGTACGAGTTGTTATAAGTTCTAGGCTTACAATACAGAAAGACCTATTACAAAATTACATCTTGCAAATAACCACGACTAGCAAAGCTACCACCAAAACCACCACAACCGACAGTATCCAGATCAACCTCCCAATAGTTTCCTTCCCTTCTCTAGCAACAGTCAATGCCTCCTCCGCCTGAAGATAAGCTCCAGACAACGCCTGAGCTTGATTCTCTAATTTCTCCCTTGTACAGATAAGGGAATTGTTCATCCTTGACAGTTGTCGGCGATAATAATCCGACCTATCAGCTGCAGATGCAACTGGCATGACAACTCTTGGGTTGTAGACAGGCGCTCTGGAGGGACCCGCAGCATACGGATCTCCCTGAAGGAAAGAAAGTCCAAGTCCACCGTTGATCTGAACTGGTGCAGAAGGACCAGGAGTATAGGGGTCTCTAGGAGCATAAGATAAATGAGCTCCCTCGGTAGTACTCCTCTGATAAGGAGATACCGGTGTCACCGATGATTGAACATGGATAGACACATGTTCGCCTCCAGATTCACTGGAAGATGAATCAAGGTTGATAGGGCGTGATTCATTGCCCGATTCCTCCATTGGTTCCTCTTCATATGAGTCAGGAACATAAGGAATGGAGTTTGATATGACAGGAACTGGAGGTGTACCAGGTACAACAGCATTTGAGCTAACTCCGTCCGACATGACTAGTCTGAAAAGATAGTCAAAGAATCCATATAAGTCAAATGGATAAGGCAGTACGTCTCAAATGGATGATACAGTACGCAAATGAGTTTTAAAGAAACCTTCGTCTAGATTACACACATTTGGTTTGGGTTTCTATTACCAATCATATTTAAAATGCTTATATATAGGGTCACCCGCAGCCTTCCCACCACATTTTAAATATGCTGTTAATATAATCCAAACTATCACGTATATAAACTTTATGCATACACATACGATTTGAGTTTCTATTCCTAACATACCTTCAATGCTTATATATAGGGTCACCCGCAGCCTTCCCACCACATCTACAGTATGTTGTGAATATAGCTCAAACTATAACGTATATACAAATCTAAGATATTTATTTCGAGCCTTATATTATTTTACATAATCGGGACGTAGTTGATCAAGTTAGGTCTAATTATAGACAAATAATATAACTCCTGAAATAAGTATCCTAAACCTAATTAGACTTAGATTCCCTTTTGAAACGAAATGGCTATAGATTGAGTTTTTCCAGCGGAAAAACTCGGTATTAACTATAACCTTGTCTCTGATACCAATTTTTGTCACACCCCGTTGTAGCGGAAATACAGGGTTAACAAAGAATTGCATACTAATCAGAAGGTTAATAGAAATTACATCCATTTATACCAATACAGTCAAAACAAGTACAATCGTTCCAAGTGTGGACCCCAAAATACGGATACAAGCCATCCTCATTTGGAACTGGGCCCACAGAAATACAAGTTATAAAAATTGGACAGTCAAATACAATTAAAGCCAAAAGCATGAGAGTCCTCAATGCCTGATGCTAATTGTACGTCCAAAGTCAAAAGATTGGCCCTATAATGCCAAAGACGATTCCAAGACTTACTGATGGTCACCTGAAAAGCATGAAATTTGAGAGGATCAACTATCGAAATAGTTGGTGAGTTTACAGTGTGTTTGACTAAAAGATCAATCGTCGTTTGTTGTAATTATTTAATGCATGACGGTTCAGACCGAAGTCTAACCTAAATATATATAGCCAAGACGGTTCAGACCGAAGTCTAACCTAAATCATATGACAAGACGGTTCAGACCGAAGTCTAACCTAAATAATATAGCCAAGACGGTTCAGACCGAAGTCTAACCTAAATCATATGACAAGACGGTTCAGACCGAAGTCTAACCTAAATATATGACAAGACGGTTCAGACCGAAGTCTAACCTAAATCATATGACAAGACGGTTCAGACCGAAGTCTAACCTAAATATATGACAAGACGGTTCAGACCGAAGTCTAACCTAAATCATATGACAAGACGGTTCAGACCGAAGTCTAACCTAAATCATATGACAAGACGGTTCAGACCGAAGTCTAACCTAAATATATGACAAGACGGTTCAGACCGAAGTCTAACCTAAATATATGACAAGACGGTTCAGACCGAAGTCTAACCTAAATCATATGACAAGACGGTTCAGACCGAAGTCTAACCTAAATCATATGACAAGACGGTTCAGACCGAAGTCTAACCTAAATATATGACAAGACGGTTCAGACCGAAGTCTAACCTAAATCATATGACAAGACGGTTCAGACCGAAGTCTAACCTAAATAATACAACAAGGGGGGGGGATCATTTTAATTTGTCAAAACACAAGAAACAGTTTAGTCAGCCGACAACATGGCAAGTCAAGACATATAGATCAATTTTCATAAGACATGTATACACATTATTAGACAGCCGTCTCATGGCAATATAAGACAAATGATTTCATTTACCATATCTCATGGCGTAGACAAAGACAAATCATTTACAAAGTATTTGTGTATACAGTACATGCTTTCAGGCCCAAAGTAAAGGAAAAAGGGCGCCATAAACTCACCTTAGCAGTCTATGAGCTAAAGAATGAGTAGTCCGAGAATATGAGCAGTCTAGTCTCCACGTCTATCCAAAACCTAGGATAAGAGTACCAATGGTGAGGATCAAATCTCACGACGACAAGTATCCTACGTACCACTACTTAGCTATCAAATCCTAGAATGCCGTTACCGAGAATGTGATTCGACGTTTAATATTATTTGACTCAAGTTCGTCTTTTATTACTAAATTTGAATGATAAGTCAAAAGTTCCAGCCAGTTACCACTGCGCCGCAGTGAGCCAGAACTATGCTCACTGCGCCGCAGTGGGCTAAGTGAACAAAAGGGCCGTGAAAAGACACTGCGCCGCAGTGCCCATCGCCAAGCTCACTGCGTCGCAGTGAACTAAAAATGCACAACCAGCCCTAGCCACTGCGCCGCAGTGGGGCTAAGCCCAGGCCACTGCGCCGCAGTGGCCTCATTCTGCAGCCAGCACCAGCAGGTGCAAACCTGCAGAGAAGCCCAAAATCGTTTTCGACACAAATTCTTTCATTATAACAAGTTTCCACAAGTGCAATAGACCTGGAAACATTACATTTCGCCAACCATTTCGCCAATTCAATCTTTTTGACATTAAAACCAAATTCTAAGCCAAAATATCCATTTTATCATCCAAAACCCTAATTTCATATCAAATTTAAAGGCTTCCAATTCCATAATCAAAACTGAAAACAACCCTTAATTGAATTTAAACCAAATCAAAAGATTGAATAAAAGTTAACTTACCAAAAATGGTGTTCTTGAGAAATTTGATGAAGATGATGAAGATGATAATAAACCTTTAAAATTTCTAAATAATTCCTTCTCTTGTAAAACTAATTTAGAAGGGAAGATAGAAGAGATTGAGAGAATTTGGAAAATATTTTGGTGAGTTTGTGTGGGTTCTGTGTGTGTGTTTGTGTTTGTGTGGTGATCCAGAAAGAAACAGAGGGGTGATGGGGGGGACTTGGTGTTTCCCTCCCAGCCTTTAAATTTCATTTCGGCCCATGTGGCTTCTTTCTGATATTTTTAATACCCTTAATTTGGTAAAATGCTTACGATTAATTACCGTTTGACCTAAAAGTCAAAATATAAGGTAAAGGTATTTTCCCCCGTCTTATTTTAGTTAAGACAAGAAATTAAAATTAAATAAACTAAACTTTTAGAAATATTAGGTTTTGACAGTCTAACAACTGTGTTCAATTATAACATTTAAATCTTTATTTAACATTATTTTCAGACTCGGCATTCGTCTAAATAGCTAATAGTCTACGTCATCAAGATACGTCTAATTTGACTAAGTCAAAAGTCCAAAAGTCTAACAAGTTCCACGTCAAATGACTGTCTAATTGAGATTAGGACTAACCCGATGTTAATTAATTACGAGTTGTCTTATTAGTGGCCAGTACCATCTCATCCAGCTTCTCAAAAACAAGCTTTTCATTCCCAACAAATATATTCATTTCAGATGCTAGATTGTTCGATAATAAAGATTTAAAATCGGAAACAACCTGGGATGATGACTGGAGTGATCTCTCCAGGTCCGCCACCTTACTTAAAAGGCCTTGGACCTCGGCTGAAGACGAAGTGGAGAGACCACTGGGAGGTTCAAGATTTGAAGTCATTCTGTTCATTAAGGGTACTTGTGCCTAGACCTCTTCAGTTGCAATTTCATCAGTAACAACTGTTGGGTCCAACACACGTTGTTCAGATACGTTGACTGGAGTTTCAAGTGGTGGAGGTTGAGATTGTGAAGTTTGAATGGTTGGAGGAGTGAAGTATTGAGTATTTTCTGGAATTGAAGGTGGTGGTGGTGGCATGTTTGAGTCTGGTGGGGGTGGTGGCATTTCTGATTCTGGTGGCGGCATATTTGTTTCTGGTGGAGGTGGTGGCATTCCTGGTAGACTTTCAACTTGTACAACATCCTCACCCAGAAAGTTCATATTGACATCAAAATTCTGATCTTCTGACATGGGAGAATCAGCCTCATCCAAAACATTTCACCAACAGTTGTATCACCAGCCTGAGCACCAACCAGTTCACCAGCCTGTTCACTTGCTTCAACATTCAAATTGATTCGAGCCTCTTGCTCACCAGATACTTGTTCATCAGCCTGAACAATTTGTTCTACCTGCTCAACAACCTGCTCAACAATCTGAGCCACATTTTCTTCTTGCACGACAGTCTGTACAACATTTTCTGTCTGCTCAATAACTTGTATATTTTCAACATTCTCCTCTTCAAAAATAGGAGACCCATCAATGTTCATTACATCACCAGGATGTCTTTCTGGATTCACCTGAACTCCATCTCTCATCAGACGCCTATTTGATCTTGGTCGTCTGTAAGGCTCAACATTTGGTTGTTGACCTTCAGGAGCCACTTGTCTGATGGGTTGTACAACTTCTATAATCTGAACATCTTGGTCACCATAGGGTCCTTCACCAACTTGACCTCTACCTGGAGCCACTTCTACTTCTTCCCTTTGAAAAGAAAGCATGGACTGAGGAATATCTACCTCATTCAGTGGAGATCTTAGGTTGGTCAGATCCCTCATATACTCACTCACAGAAAAGTGAGTAGTTTCAAAATCGTACTGGTCTCCTAGAGCGCTTTTAAACAACAGTGAAAAAAAACGGATATATGGAACAAAGGCTTTTCTACCTTTCACTTTAAGACGCTCTACCAGATCATCAAACAGGATCTGAGCAAAATCCACTCTATAACCAAACCAGAGGCAGTAGGCAATCTGGAGATGAGTCTGATTTATCTGGTCCAACCCTCCAGAACTGCCTCCCAAACATTCAACAATATGCGTGAAGAAGAATCTCCATGAGTCTGTCAGCCTGCTCATGTAGACTGTTCCCTTTCTGGATAGCTGGCTATGCTCATCCATAATTTCTGTGTGCCCCATCAATCTGCATACTTCCCTGAAATTTATACCAGAGGGAAGTTCGATGGGCAACTCATTCTGTTCAAAATAATTCAATTGTAGAACAGACCTGAGTAAACTAACAGAGAAACTCAAGGATCTGGTACCTCCCTTGAGAGTATAAGAAACTCAAGGATCTGGTACCTCCCTTGAGAGTATAAGTAATTGATGAAGTTTCATCATTATAAATTGCAGAGTACCAGAATTCACATAGATAATCGTGGTACATCCTCCTGGATTTAAGGTCAAAGCACCATATAATGGACATGAGAGAAAGAATGTATTTAGTCTCCCAATAATGGATCGGGCATTATGAACACTGGAAAGTGAGAGTTTTGCCATCCAGTTATTCATATTTATCCTTATGGCCTTAGCCTCAAGAGTAATATGGGGTGCCTTTTCAACATTGGCAATCGGAGCATATTCTGCAGCAAGCAGATTTTTAGGAGAGTTAGATTGTCTTGGTGCCATTTTATGATGAATAGAAGAGAGATGAAATTGAATATTTAGGGTTTTGATGAAGATTTGATGAAGAATTGAATGGAAATGGAGTAAATATGAGAGATGATTATGATTGGAATTGAATGAAGAAATTAAATGAAGGAATTTGAAAGGATTTGGGAGTAAATATGTTCGAAGTAAATGCAAATGAAATTGAAAGTGGGTATATATAGGAGAGAGAATGTGGAACTCAAACGGTTAAGTTGAAATTATCAAATAAAATTTTGATCGGGTTCTGAGATCCGCATTAATTACATCACATCACACATAAATGTGTGACGGTTTACAGCCCACAAACAGTATCAAGTTGCACTTTTTGTCTTCCCAAGGTAAAAATACCATCATTTCTTTGAAAATTTACATGCCACGTAGATAATAAATATCAAGATAAATATCTTTAAAAAGTTTGCTTACGTGGCACGCACAATGACCAAGTATTTAAAAAATATTATGACTCATTTCAGTGCATCTGGAGGTTGACTGGACACTCCAATATCACTGGTGGATTAGTCCAGTGACGCATGTACTGATGGTACACTGGAGAGACACTCCAGTAAAGTACCAGTGAAAACCATTTGAAAGAGACTGGTGACCTCAAACATGCACGTCAACTAATACAGACAAATGAGAGGGACACATTACAAGGAGACAAAAGTCACCTCAAACACGCACTTCAACCTGTCCAATTACCAGTGAGAGGGACATATTTACAAAGAACCAATAATATTTTCTGAAGAATTTTGTCCAGTGAGAAAATAAATTAATAAATTCCCCCTGAACTTAAAACATTTTTAAGAACAAAAAAAAATATCTTTCAAAGTCTTTCCCCCTAGAATGTTGATCCAGAAATCTATTACTGCAAAGATAGTACACAACGGCGTTCAATATCTGGGCAGTCATAGATTTATAAATCTGTTAAATCAAGGATCCCTGATAGTACACAAAGGCGTTCAATACCAAGGTTCCAGTTTTAAGGGTTTAACATTCCCAACTCACCAACAAGATATTCAAAAGTTTTGACATCCATAGGTTTAGTAAAAATGTCAGCGAGTTGTTTGTCAGTGGGAATAAAATGGAGTTCAATGTTGTTTTTCATAATATGATCACGAATGAAGTGATACCTGAGATCAATGTGCTGCGTCTTGGAATGCATGACTGGATTGTTCGAGATAGCGATGGCACTGGTATTATCACAAAAGATTGGGGTCTTTGAATACTTAATACCGTAATCAAGCAACTGGTTCTTCATCCAGAGTATCTGAGCACAGCAACTGGCTACAGATACGTATTCAGCTTCAGCAGTGGACAATGAAACTGAAGTTTGCTTTTTACTGGTCCAGCTGACCAGTTTGCCACCAAGGAAATGACATCCACCAGTAGTGGATTTCCTGTCTATCTTACAACCTGCATGATCTGAATCAGAATAACCCATTAGATCCATGCCTGAGCCTTTGGGATACCAATGACCCAAACTGGGGACACCCTTAAGGTACTTCAGTATGCGCTTTACAGCAAGCATATGAGATTCCTTTGGATTAGACTGATATCTGGCACATAAACATGTTGAAAACATAATATCTGGTCTACTGGCAGTTAAATACATCAGTGAACCAACCATGCCTCTGTAGACAGTGGTGTTCACTGGTTTACCATCTGGATCGGAGTCCAGTGTCAGTGGTGCAGAAATTGGAGTTGGTTTAGATGGTGAAGAGTTCATATCAAATTTCTTTAAAAGATCTCTAACATATTTTTCTTGATTAATAAAAATACCATCTCTGGTCTGTTTAATCTGGAGTCCTAGAAAATATGTTAATTCACCCATCAAACTCATTTCATATTCAGTTGACATTATTTTAGAAAATTTCTTGCACATGTTTTCATCAGTAGACCCAAAAATAATATCATCAACATAAATTTGTACCATTAACAGATTACCTTTTTCATGAAGAATAAATAAGGTATTGTCAATTGCACCTCTTTTGAAACCATTTTTCAATAAATGTTTAGTCAGAGTGTCATACCAGGCACGTGGGGCTTGTCTGAGGTCATAAAGCGCTTTGTCCAGACGATATACCCAATGTGGATGCTTTTCATCAACGAAACCTGGTGGTTGTCTGACATAAACTTCTTCTTCAAGCTTTCCATTTAAGAAAGCACTCTTTACATCCATCTGGTAGACCTTGAACTGATGATGAGCAGCGAATGCTAAAATATTCTGATCGCTTCAAGTCTAGCCACTGGAGCAAAAGATTCATCAAAATCGACATCTGACTGGCAGTAACCTTGTGCTACTAGTCTGGCCTTGTTTTTGATTACGTGGCCATCTTCATCTACCTTGTTCCTGAAGACCCATCTTGTTCCAATTGGTTCTTTCTTTCCAACTGGGAAAGGAACCAGGTACCAAACCTTGTTCCTTTCAAACTGGTGAAGCTCTTCTTGCATAGCAGTCACCCAGCTTGATCTTCCATAGCCTCGTCAATCTTCTTTGGTTCATTCAGTGATAAGAAACTGACATATAAGCATTGATCACTGGAGGCTCTTCTGGTCTGAACTCCTCTACTGGAGTCACCTATGATCTGATCGATAGGATGAGCTTTTGTCCATCTGGAGTACTGACCAGGATTGTTACTGATAACAATATCAGTGCAAGAGTTCAGTTGAGTTTCAGGATGAGGATCCTGGTAAACTATTTCAATATCTTCATCTGAATCAGTAAGATCACAATTTGCATCATGAAATTCTTCAATGGAAGGCATTTCCTGAAGTACTGGTTCAGTTTGAAATTCTTCATATGAAAACATTTCAGGAATAGTTTCAACTGATACTGATACTGATACTGATACTGATACTGGGGGAGTAGTACGTACATCTGATCCAATAACAAGTTCATTGGGTAGTTTGAAACTTATTGAAGGATAGAAAGGTGTACAACTGGGGATCTTCTTCTTACGAACTGGGTCCAAGTCAGAATGACTGGAAACTTCTTCAGGTGAATTTTTGCAGTTAATGGGATCAGATTCACCGAAGATAATTGGAATTACTGGGGGAGAATCAAGGGCAGGATTTTTATTGATTGCATTATTTGATTCATCAAAAGTAACATGTATGGACTCTTGTACCTTCTCCAGTCTCTTGTTGTAGACTCTGAAGGCTTTGCGAATGGCTGAATATCCTAAGAAATATCCTTCATCAGCTTTGGCATCAAATTTGCCTAACTGAGTGGAGTCGTTCAGGATGTAAACTGGACATCCAAAAATGTGAAAATAACCAATATTTGGTTTTCTATTTCTCAATATTTCATAGGAAGTCTTCTTGTGTCGCTTCACGTACACTGATCGATTCTGGGTGTGGCAAGCAGTTGCAATTGCTTCAGCCCAGAAACTGGTAGGAAGACCAGATTTAGCTAGCATACTCCTGGCAGTTTCTATCAGCGTTCGATTTTTCCTTTCTACCACTCCATTCTGTTCTGGAATGCGTGCTGACGAAAAGTTCTGGGAGACGCCAGTGTCAGTACAGAATTTCTCCAGAGTTGCATTCTGGAATTCTGTTCCATTGTCACTTCTTAACTGACACACCTTTCGCTTATGCTTCAGTTTAATCTGCTTGATAAGAGAGATGATTTCAGCAGCAGCTTCACTTTTAGACCTGAGAAAGACCACCCAACAATATCTGTAGAATTCATCTACGATCACCAGGGTGTATCTTTTACCAGCACGAGTCTGAACATTCACTGGACCAAAGAGGTCCATATGAAGCATGTGAAGTGGTTCAGTAATGCTGAAGTTCTGTCTGGTCTTGAAACTGGCACGTTTCTGCTTTCCCATCTCACATCCTGGACATGGCCTTTCCTTTTTGAAGAAAACTGAAGGTATCCCATCTGCCAGTTGTTTTCTAGACAACTTATTAATATTTTTGAAATTTAAATGGGATAACCTTTTATGCCATAACCAGTTTGTGTCTTCATCAGCTTGAGTATAGAAACATTGCTCTGAAGAAGAGCTTTCCATATCCATCACATACATGTTCCCTTTTCTGGGAGCAATCAACACTACCTTCCAGTCCTTGTTGAATACAATGCCATGAACAATATTGAATAGAACTTGATAGCCATCATCACACAGTTGACTTACACTGATCAGGTTATATTTCAAACCATTCACATATGCAACACGTCTGAATTTGACTTGTCAATTGTTCAGAACACCATACCCCTCAGTCTTTCCACAACCATCATTTCCAAAAGTAATGGAAGGTCCATCAGAAATGATGAATTCCTCCAGCAGGGTCTTACGTCCGGTCATTGTCCTACCAGCGCACTGTCAAGATACCAGGTATGCTTCTTTCGATCGCCCTGCACATCCACCAGATATATCAGTTAGATTTGGGAACCCATCGACTGATGGGTTCACTGGATCCTTCCTTATGGATCCCTGGGGGTATCTGGTTGAGTTCACTTTATTCAACAGTAGTTTTTGTTGAAAACACTACTGGAGTTGATAGTTTAGAAATCTTTTTCTTTTTCTCAATTAAAGGAATATTTTTCTCTTTCTTAGAAAAAGGTTTGGTATTTTGTATAGGGCCAGATGAAGTACCCTCAAAGTTGTTTAATCTTGCATGACAACTTTGAACCTGACGAGCCAGTAGTTGAAACTGGCTCTCCAACCTTAACAAAATAGATTCTTCAGATGAAACCTGAGCCTTTCCAGTTGACTGGACTTTTGGCTTAGGAAGGGAATTGTTCTTTTTCCTTTGAACCTGGGGTTCATTAGAAACAGTCTGAGGCAAAGGTTTATGCTTATTGACCTTTTTAACTGGAGCAGTCATATGGGATGCTCCAGTCTTGACCTCAGAAAATTTAGCTGGTATTATACAAGATTTTGGGGTAGAAGGTTCATCATATAAGGTAATAGGTTTAACCTCTCTGGTAACCGGTCAATTACTGGTATTAATGCTGCAACATGAGTATTTCCATCCAGATATGCACGTTTTTGGGATGGAAATTGGTTTACTCCAGCATCATATGGCTTTCTTGTTTCAAGCCATGATTGAATAACCTGTTTTTCTTTTTGCAAAATTATTTCCAGGTCATGTTTTTCTTGAACCAGTTGTTCAGTTACCAAAACTTGTGCTTAAAATGCCAGTTCAATATCTTGAAGTTCTTTTAATTTTGATTTTAAAGCAGCTATTTCAGAGGAATCTGTTTCTAAGCCATTTAGACTGTCAAATCTAACAGTTTCCACAAAAATTAAATCAGAATTTAGAGCTTCAGCAATATCCAATTTAAGTTCAGGATCAGTTTCATTATCATAATCACTAACCTTTTTAATAACAATGTCTACCCATCGACCAGATGTGACATCATCCTTCACCAGATGCTCTTGATCTGCCAGAGCCATAAAACAACAGTCTCTTTCCTCTTCTTCATCGACTGACGAATCATCAGAGGGAACCCATGCTTCTTCAGTAGTTGCTATCATGCATTTATTATTATCTTCCATTTGTTTAGACAAGAGAGCAATTTTAGCCTTAAGCTTTTTGTATTTCAACTTATAGCTATCATCAGGCTTGTTATAAGAAGCAGTTGGACCAGACTGAGAGACAAACTGACTGGACTTGCACTCTTTCATGAAATGACCTTTTCTGCCACACTTAAAGCATGTCAGATTGGTCTTGTCAGTGGAAGAACTGGGTGCATGTTGTCCAGTGGGCCTATTTGCTCTGGCCTTAAAACGGTTAAACGTTTTGGCCATCATTGTAACCAGGTCATCACTGTCAGTTTCATCAAAGTCTGGAGAGATATCATTACAGACTCCAGAATCCATTAGTTCAGACATCATCTTCTTCATAGAAAATACATTCTCAGAAGATATTAATGCCGCACAAGGTGGTATAGTATTAGTGACCACAGTGGAACTACTGGAAGCATGATTAAAAGAATCTTTTTCTGCCTCAATCCTCTGGGCTTGATTTTCTTCAGTGAATCTGAAGGCTCCATACAATGTTGACAAAGTATGGGAATGCAAGGTTTTACCTTGCCTCAAGACCAGAATCATGTGAGACCATTTTGTTGGAAGAATATCACAAAATTTCTCCAAAAGTATATCCTTGTCTTTATCAACCCCTAGTCCTCTTAACTGGTTAATAATACTCATAAATATGGTGTAAGTACCAGTAAGAGACTCATTGGGGAGAGCAAAAAATGACTCATACTTTTTGTTTAAGGAGACTTTTCTGGTAACAACAGTATCATCACCTCCCTCATGCTGGTTCACCAGTTCATCCCACATGCTTTTGGCACTGGGATAGAGAACTAATGTGGGAATAAGAGTTTCTGGAACAGCCCCGAGGATCATATTTTTAAGAAGTGTATCAAGATTTACCAATCTTTTCTCCTATTCGGACCAGTGTTCCTCTCTCTTTTCCCTTCCACTTCTTGATCCAGTAGGGTCAAGAAGTGCATTGATAGGAAGTCTTGGCACATAGGGTCCTTCATTTAAGATTTTCATCATATTCCTTTCAATACCAGTAACATGCAATATTATCCTAGCTTTCCACGTACCAAATTCATCACTGCTCCCATTGAATTTAGGAACAGGATTATTTGAATAATGCACATGCACATGTGGAGAAGCAGGAGGAGGAGGTGGTGGATTGTTATTTCCAGTGGGTGGGTCATTAAGATTAGTTTCATGAGTTTCTTGAGTATTTTCTGGGATTGCCATCGCGAAACAGATCTAGGTAAGTATATTTACCTTCTGCTCTGATACCAAATGTAAAGTCCCTCACACGATGGTTTAACCCACGAGTGTAAAATAACAAGTCAAGTATGAACTAGAATCGGACTAGTATTACTTTAAATATAAATGCAAGAATATAAATAAAGCAATAAACGACTTAAGCAATATTTAAACAAGTAAATAAATGATGGAACACGAATGTAATTTTCAAGTGTATTTTCTTTATTGATGATAAACAAAATACAAGATTGTTGCGGAACCTATATATTACAAGTATGTAACTATCTAAACAATCTTTGAATTACAAGTGATCTATACTTGCTAAATAATCTCCTTAGATCGATATACTTAGAGTTGTGAAGTATAACTGTTTAGATCGAGAGTATTTAAGCAAGTTCACCAAATTGCTAAAAAGTGATTTGAACGAGAAATATGACTTTGTATTTATAGGCAGATAAATTCAACAATGAATTTATTTGCCGTACAAATATGGTTGCATGCATTTAATGAACCGACAAGGTTATTAAATGCATTGGTTAAGGTACAAGGATAAAGTCCTTTTAACCAACCACCTTTACACACGTATGTACTTTTATCAATAGACAATTGGGATGTCCGGGTAAAAGTGTGTAAAGGCATAAAGTCAATTCCTCGATATCAGTGTTCAGACTTGTAAGGTCTAGAACACTGATAAAGGCTCCAGTCGGGAGATCTGGTAAGACTGTCAGTGGGCTCCACTGTTTGTCAGTCTTCTTTCTTCAGACTTCAGTCTTTGACTTCAGTGAGAATGTCTTCAGTAGAATAGATCTGGACTGGGGTGAAGTCCAGTGAGCTAATCTGGAGAATACTCCAGATTTCCTATACAAGTATTTGCTCACTGGTCTTCCATTATTTCTGAACAAATCTTCAGAGGGACTCCAGTTTGTAAGTCTGGAGTAGGTCCAGTAATTATCATTTCTGGACAGATCTTCAGTAAGGCTCCAGTAGTCGAGTCTGGAGCGAGTCCAGTAAATCTGGACCTAACATACTCGATTAAAGGCGTGAACGTCACAAATAAATCGTGTATTGGTGTATATATCATACTATTAGGACTCTATATGTATAAAAACACTTAATCCATACTTGTATGTGAATATAAATGCTCGCATGCTCGAGAAAAAGCAAAATAACATACTGGTCCGTCCCTAATCCGTCCCTAATTCTTAAGATTACCGACGGATTAGGGACGAACTTTTATTTTTTAATTTTTTAAAATTACGTCTTCAACAAAAAATCATACATGTTCATTCCTAAATACAACTATATCACTAAATAAACATATTAAGATTTTAAAAGTGTACAAACTCACACCCCTTTGCGAGTTTATTTATGAAGACACAAGTTCGACTATTAAACTACATATATGTGCACTCGATTAAAGGTGTGAACGTCACAAATAAATCGTGTATTGGTGTATATATCGTACTATTAGGACTCTATATGTATAAAAACACTTAATCCATACTTGTATGTGAATATAAATGCTCGCATGCTCGAGAAAAAGCAAAATAACATACTGATCCGTCCCTAATCCGTCCTTAATTCTTAAGATTACCGAACTTTTAGGGACGGACTTGGGATGACCTCTTAGGGACGGATTTGGGTGGGTCTTTTGATGTCGTCCCAAATCCATCGGAAAATTTTAAAATTAGGGACGGAATTAGTTTATTAATACTTTTGAAATTTTATTGTTATTATTAAATGGATCCGCCTTAAATCCGTCGGTAAAATTTAAATTTAGGGACGGATTTCTTTTTGTCGGTAATCTGTCCCTAATCCGTCGTAAATTTTTTCGAAAACTATTAATTGGTTGTTTGTCGGTAATCCGTCGGGAATCCGTCGAGAATTTGGGGCGGAATTTTTTGCTGTCGAAAATCCGTCGGTAATACGAGATTTTCTAGTAGTGCTGTAAAGTTAAGAATTCGAGCTTATGTGTGTGTTAGTGTGTGTAACAATGGTGGTTTTAAAAGAGAGAAAGTAGAGAGAGAAAGTGTGTTTGGCTGGAAGATTAGTTTGCATTCAAATGAGTTGAAAGGTTACATTTTGTATTATGGAGGGGGTTTATATACCTATACACATATTACAATATGCCCCCTTCCATACTTAGATATTTACATTGTAAGAACAAAAGATACAAATCAACTACTACATTTATATTTCTAACAATCTCCCCCTTAGTAGTGATTTGTGAAAAATTATCCAGTCTTTGTCCATCTTCAAACTCTTGTATTCGGTCTGTCTTTGTTTGGATGCCAGAACCAATTTTCTCCTTCGGGTCTGTCATCAGGAACAATCATATTAGCTTCAAAGTTTCTTGGAGGAATGTTATGTGGCCCTGGTAGATGACTAGGCTCGTACTTGATCCAGCAACCTCCTTTCCGACGAACAACGTACTTTGACTTCTGAACATTCTTTGCTTCCCTCATAATTCGAATGCTGTCTCGGTACTCAAGCCTTTGATTTATCTTGGAGATTACTTTATAAAACACTTCCTTTTTCTTTTCATCTTGCTCATCTTCTTTCAAGCACAACAACACATTTTTACAAAACTCCAATGTTCCATCAGAATAAGAAGCAAGTTCATCCATACGAATGAAAATCTTCTTCTTTCGGCTATTTAAAAAGACAACCCCAAAAGATGGTTCATCGATGACATGACCAATACTGAGTTTTTCAATGTCTTCAGTGTAAAGACTTTGATCTGGATATGGAACATTTATCTTCCTCTTCACAACTTCAAACCCTATTTGAAAATCTTCCAGTGACGCATATTGAATACAACTTGACATGTATCTTTTTACAGCATCAAAAGCAATTACATCTTCACGGTATCTTTGCATTGCATTCAGAAAATGGTTGTAGAGGAAGATAATGTCATCAACCGGCAAAAGTTTGAATTGGGCTTCTGTAAATCTGTAGATCTTGTTATTATCTCTTTTAACATGAAAACATGGAACAGAGATAGTAACTCTTTTAATCAATATCACTCTTATCAGCACCAATATCTTGTGATTTCTTTGTTCTTCAAGCAACTTTGGATTGTATTGTTTTGTAAGTTTAAGAAGCTCTGTGTATTCTTCTATTTGCCTTGCTTCCTTAAACTTGTACATCGAGTCTAACTCTGGTCTCTTGGTTTTAGTGACTTTAGTTGCTCCACAAAATATCGGATATGCCCTTTCCTCCAGATATCTCGACTTCTTAGCTGCTTCTTTAGGTTTGATGCCGAGAGCAACCATTCTTTCTTTATCCCTCAAGAAGTATCCCCGATTAATAAATCTTAGTTGTTCGTCAGTTAATTCAGTTGGAAAATAATCAGGAAGAACTTCCTCGGATTCAATTGCCTCCCTCAAAACTTGTTTGTAAGTTGATTTCTTAAAGTTCTGAACAGCAGCTTCTGGAGTCTTTCTCAGATCATCAAAATTGTTAAATTCATCGAAATTGTAGTGCTGTGGAGCTGAGCTAGCAGGAACAGATGATTCTCCAACTTCAACTCTGCTTGAAGAACCTGTTTCAAAGTAATCAAGATCTGCAAATTCTTCAAACATTGGTTCCTCTACAGCTTCTACGTTCACTGAAGTTTCAACTATCTCTGGCTCATCCAATATTACATTATCTTTTATGGCCTCAATATCAGCTTCTCCTTCAGCATATTCAACTATATCATCTTCAATTACAAAACCTTCTTCTTCATTAACCTCAACATTCTCATTTTCTTCTTCACTTTCTACTTCTGAATCAACACCAAAAACGTCATCTAATCTTCTTTTAATCAAATCATCTAAAGTATCTTTCTCAGTTTCAAATTCAGCTTGATTTCCACCCTCTGATCTTTCTTGCATCACCACATCCTCAACATTCACATCAACTCTTGCCGAAGTATTTTCAATATTAACTTGACCCTCTCCTTGGTTCTCCCCCTCGGGGTGATCATCAGAATCAGGATCATCCTGTCTAGAAGCAACCGAGGCCGATCGGCAAGATTCTAATGCTAACAACCTTAGCTCAAATGCAGCAAGCTTCGCATCATATTCAGCCTTTTGTTTTTCAACTTGATCTTGCAAAGCTTTGACTCTTCGTTCGTTAGCAATTTTTCTTTCTCGTACCTCAAGTGCATTCAACACACCCCTTTCAGTCATAGTCAACAAATTCCCTTCAGAACGTAGAATGCTAAGTAAAACTTCACACGCTTGATCTTTGGTTGGAAGATTTGTTGTGGTTGATGATGTTTGAATAGGTGTTGATGTTCTTTGTGTTTGGGTAGGAGGTGGAGTAGCCAACCCGGGGGTTGTTTGCACATTTGTAGTGTGACCTAAATTCAGCGAAGCTGATTCAGGATTTCCTGCGGATCCTCGGGTTATACCCTCACCAGCAGTTTCAGATTCATGGGCTTTGCAACCCGAATCAATTTGTGTCCTAGACTGTGATAAATCACTGTTCTGGACTTGTTGTTGTTGGGCAACACCTCTCACAACACCGGGGTCACTGAGAATGCCCGTTAATACAGTCTCAGGTTGATCCTGAGGAACAGCAGTGTCACTACGGCATTCATACTGTCCCCCAGTCTCGGTCTGAGAACTGTTACCTGCGGCTAAAGCTGGCGTGATGTTAGCTAAGGCAGGATTTCCAAGCTGTCCTTGAGGGTCACACAAAGTGGGTCCCCCTCCGCTTGTTCCGGCATCAGTACTCAACTGAGCTTGTGAATCCGTGTACCTAGGAGATCTAGACTCATGTGCACGAAATGAAGGCGAGAGGTGGGGCTGATCCTCTCATATTTCAACACTCTCATCCTCCAAATGAGGAGAGTGTGGTGAGCGTGGTTGATCCCCGTGCGTTTGTGAGACTAACTCCTGTTGTGAGGAGTCAGAATGGCTAGGAGAGTTTGGTGCAAGCGAGAATGAGCAGTTCCCGACTTCTACCCTAGGGTAAACAACCCGGTTAGACTCTGAGGTTTGAACTATCGGAGGGCCAACGTTTTCTTTATGCCCTTGTCCTAACCCGGACCGCACATCCTCTCTTACATTTTCAACTCCTCCCTCAATTCCGCCTTGTTCCTCCAGCACAACATCATCTCCAGTGCTAACATTCTCAGTTTCCAACTCAGATACAACATTATGAATTACTTGAGTTACTTGTTCAGCATCCAACTCTGTCGAGGCACCTATATGTTCAGATCCAGCAGACTTATGCTTTCTTTTGGATTTCTTCTTCTTTGATTTCTTTGGTGACCTTCGAGCAATCATTTTTAGTCGTCTACCAGGTATTGCCGGTGGTTCATTTGGTAGAGCTGAAGCAAGCGGTGTAGGATTAAGTATAGGTGATAAATGAGGTGGTGTTAAAGTTGGTGGATTTGGCGAAACAACGGATGGTATAGGTGTAGATTGTGAAGGTGAAGATTGCGAAAGTTGAACGGTTGGTGTAGATTGTGTTGATTGAATGGATGGTGAGGTTTGCGAAGTAATATTTGGTGTAGGTTGAGAAACAGGTGAAGAAACAGGTTCAGGTGTTACAACATCTTGCTCAAACATAACCCTTTTTGACTTTCTTTTCCTCTGCTCAGAAGTCCCCTCATCACTAACCCCTCTTTTTCTTTTATCAGATCTAGGACCCTCACTAGGCGACCTATGCTCAGCTTGGGTAGGAGTCTGTCGGCTTTCAGACCCCATTGCTGAGACTAACCACTCTAGATAAGCCCTAAGGTGAGGACTCTGAGCAGGAACCAGATTAATCAGGAATGGTGGAATCGGAAAAGGTCTTGCAGTTTTACTTCCTGTGCCTCTCAAGTTGGATTTATACATTGCAATTACACACTTGAAGCTGTTTTCCAACTTTGGAATTTCTTCTGCATTATCAAGAACGTCTTCGATAATCATTGTGAAGAATCTGATAAAGGGAATGTATTTTCTTTCTTGTGCATTCTTTCCCTTAACAACTTGTACCATCTTATCCCATATTATCTTCGCAAAGTCACACTGCACATTGTGAGTGACTGCATAGTAAATTGATAAGGAATGCTTCGTCATGAGATCAATTCCTTTATGTGATGGCATCAAACAAGTGGTTAGAACATTGTACATTGTATGCTAGAGAGTTGCTACATTCATTCTTCTAAAATCTCTCATTGTTGCCAACTCTCCTTCATAACCCAACGAATGAACTCCAGCCAACATTTCTTCAACTGATGGAAGTTCTTCGTATTCTTCAAGTTCAGGAAAACCAATGATAGTTCTGAACTCAGCCAGATTGAATTTACAATTGAAGATTTCATCTTCTGACTGAAGAGAAAACTTGAAGTAGTCTGCTGTCCTATGCCTTTTACTTCCTTTAACATATTGAATTGATTCCCATAACTCAAATACATACTTCTCGGGAACAATTGCCCCTCCAGTCAAAGCATTATTCAACGGATGATGGCTCAGAATCTCCGTTATTATTGGGAATTTGCAAGCAAATGGTATATGAAGTGCTTGATTGGCTTGCATCTTCATTGAATCTCCTTCTTTGAACATAGCCATCTTGGTAATTTATTATTTTTCTGTTAAGACAAACTGACCAAAGTTTTGACCAGAAAATGCAATTTAAACACAGAAAAATAACAACACAAACCAACATTTAAGAAACACATTTATTACACATAGACAATGATTTGCATATATATATTAGAAATGAGAAAACAAAGTAGTACACAAAGGCGTTCGATACCTTGCATCTCACCCAAATATATATACAAAACATGACAATATATAGGATCACATAAGTATTAAAAGATAAGAAAACAAGGTAGTACACAAAGGCGTTCGATACCTTGCCTCTCACCCCAAACACTTATGAAATACTATATATACCAACACAATACACATAAACATTTATACATTGTAAAACACAACACAAATAATAAAGAAAAGAAACATAGAATAAAATAATGAGAAAAAAAAAATTCTATTTGTACTGTTTGCAGAGCAAAATGCTCTGCAAATAGCATATTTTTAAAAAAAACTTGGTTTTGGAAAATTTTATGGTTTGTATTGTTTGCCGAGGAAACTTCTCGGCAAACAGTTGATTTTAAAATCTTGGATTCATTTTGAATACCAAAAGCCTTGAATGCCGAGCAAAATGCTCTGCAAACAGTTGATTTTAAAATCTTGGATTCATTTTGAATACCAAAAGCCTTGAATGCCGAGCAAAATGCTCTGCAAACAGTTGATTTTAAAATCTTGGATTCATTTTGAATACCAAAAGCCTTGAATGCCGAGCAAAATGCTCTGCAAACAGTTGATTTTAAAATCTTGGATTCATTTTGAATACCAAAAGCCTTGAATGCCGAGCAAAATGCTCTGCAAACAGTTGATTTGAAAACTTGGTGAAAAGTTTACATGCATTTGCCGAGCTCAAAGCTCTGCAAATGAGCAGTTCAGATTCACTTCTTTTAAATGTATGAAATTTTCTTTTATTGATCAACAATAATGTTGTCAATTTGATAAAGAAAAGTTTCAATGAAAAAAATTCAATTTTGTACTGTTTGCCGAGCAAAATGCTCTGCAAACAGTTGATTTGAAAACTTGGTGAAAAGTTTACATGCATTTGCCGAGCTCAAAGCTCTGCAAACAGTTGTTCTAAGACTTGGAAAAAGTTTTGAACAAAATGCACTGTTTGCCGAGCAAATTGCTCTGCAAACAGTTGATTTTAAAACTTGTAGAAATTTTGAATACCAAAAGCCTTGATTGCCGAGCAAAATGCTCTGCAAACAGTTGTTCTAAGACTTGGAAAAAGTTTTGAACAAAATGCACTGTTTGCCGAGCAAATTGCTCTGCAAACAGTTGATTTTAAAACTTGTAGAAATTTTGGAATTCAAGAAGGCCTGTTTGCCGAGCTCAAAGCTCTGCAAACAGTTGATTTTAAAATCTTGGATTCATTTTGAATACCAAAAGCCTTGAATGCCGAGCAAAATGCTCTGCATCAAGTTGTTTTAATGACTTGGTGAAAAATTTATTTGTTTTGGTAAAGACAAGTATTTGCAGAGCTAAAAGCTCTGCAAATGATACTTTTGATCCAACCATTTGTTTAAGAAATGTATGAACATGTTAACCAGTTGTTATGAAGATTTGAAGAACATCAAGAACAAACTACGCATTTGCCGAGCAAAATGCTCTGCAAACAGTTGTTCTAAGACTTGGAAAAAGTTTTGAACAAAATGCACTGTTTGCCGAGCAAACTGCTCTGCAAACAGTTGTTTTTAAAACTTGAAAAAATTTTGAATACCAAAAGCCTTGAATGCCGAGCAAAATGCTCTGCAAACAGTTGATTTTAAAATCTTGGATTCATTTTGAATACCAAAAGCCTTGAATGCCGAGCAAAATGCTCTGCAAACAGTTGTTCTAAGACTTGGAAAAAGTTTTGAACAAAATGCACTGTTTGCCGAGCAAAATGCTCTGCATCAAGTTGTTTTAATGACTTGGTGAAAAATTTATTTGTTTTGGTAAAGACAAGTATTTGCAGAGCTAAAAGCTCTGCAAACAGTTTGTGAGCAATAAAAATACAAGAGTTCTTACCTCAAAACTGATGATCTGATGAAGATAAAAGATGAAAAGGATCACAAGAATGATCACTAGTATAAGCCCACTTCGATTATTATGATCAAAATGAAGAATTTTGATTGCTTGAAGAAAGTTTTGATCGGTTTAGTTGAGAGAAAAAAAATGATATTTGTTGGTTTGAATTTCAAAGTGAATAAAATGGACCGCCCATTTTTCTTTTAGACTCAAATTCGGGTCGCGGGTTTGGGTTTGACCCGCGTGGCAACCCGAGTTCCAAACTGGTTTTGGGCTCAATTTAATTGTTGGGCTTTTCTATGGGTTTTAGACAGAACAAACAAACAAAATAAAAATAAAAAAAAAAAATAAAATAAAAATAAAAAAATAAAAATACAAAATAATCAAACAAAATTAAAAATCAAAATAAAAATAAAAAATAAAAAAAAAACTTTTTATCATTTTAGAATTTTCAACTTTTGTATTTGGTTTTTCAAATTTAAAAACAAACACACATAATAACAACAAAAAAACTTTAAAAAAATATTACACATACTAGAAAATCACACAAAAATTTTCATGCATTTGCACACTCCCCCTCAAATTAAGCATATATCAATACAGTAAATTTACAAACTCCCCCTTAAATCATGCATTCTACCCTTTTTCTCCCCCTCAAACATTGCATGTAATAACAAGCAAAACACATCAATGTTTGAAACAGAAAATGAACATAGAATACATGGCATGAAAGCATTTAAGTTTGTAAATCAAGCATTCCCAACTTGGTTTTGAGAAAATTAAACCTGTTTTCATCCAAAGGTTTGGTGAAAAGATCAGCAAGTTGGTAGTCTGTTGGGACAAAATAGAGTTCGATGTTACCTTTCTCGACATGATCTTTAAGAAAATGGTACCGAACATCTATATGCTTGGTCTTTGTGTGCTGCACTGGGTTACAAGAAATAGCAATTGCACTCTTTGAGTCACAGTAAATGGGGATTCTGTCGAATTGAAATCCATAATCAGTCAACTGCGTCTTCATCCAAAGAACTTGTGAACAACAACTTGCTGCAGCAACATATTCAGCTTCTGCAGTAGATGTGGATACACAGTTCTGTTTCTTTGAAGACCAACTGACCAATCTATCCCCTAGAAACTGTACACTCCCAGAAGTGCTCTTTCGATCAAGCTTGCAACCTGCATGGTCAGCATCCGAGTATGCAATTAATTGAAACCCGGTATCCCTTGGATACCAGAGACCAAGGTTCACTGTGCCTTTCAGGTATCGGAAGATCCGTTTAACGGCCTGGAAATGACTTTCCTTGGGATTGGCCTGGTACCTGGCACACATGCATGTGGCAAACATAATATCCGGGCGACTTGCAGTCAAATACATGAGTGACCCTATCATACTGCGATATTTCTTTTGATCAAAAGATTTTCCATTGAAGTCAGCATTAATCTTTGTTCGAGCTTCCATGGGTGTCCCAATTGTTTGACAAACCATCATATCAAACTTTTTCAACATGTCAAGAATGTACTTAGATTGACAAATAAAAGTACCATTTGATAACTGTTTTACTTGAAGACCAAGGAAAAAGTTTAATTCACCCATCATGCTCATTTCAAATTTCTTGATCATTAAGGCTGAAAAATTCTTGCAGTATTTAGGGTTTGTTGACCCGAAAATTATGTCGTCAACATAAATCTGGATTAGAATGATGTCACTCCCTTGTCGTTTGATAAACAAGGTAGTGTCAACTGAACCTTTGCTAAAACTAGATTTCACAAGATAAGAGGATAAAGCATCATACCATGCACGAGGCGCTTGTTTCAGACCATATAAAGCCTTATCTAACCTGTAAACATAGTTCTGGATGTTTGGAATTCACAAAACCTTCTGGTTGTTCAACATACACTTCTTCTTTGAGAATTCCATTCAAGAAGGCAGTTTTGACATCCATTTGGTAGACTGTGAAATTCTTGTAGGCAGCATAGGCAAGAAACATCCGAATAGCCTCAATTCGTGCAACTGGTGCGAATGTCTCATCGTAGTCAATTCCATCTTGTTGGCAGTATCCCTTCGCAACCAATTGTGCTTTGTTACGTACAACAACTCCAGTTTCATCCTTTTTGTTCTTGAAGATCCATTTGGTCTTAATTGGCTCCTTGTTCTTGTAAGGATTGGGAACCAATTTCCACACCTCAAGACGTTCGAACTGATTAAGTTCTTCTTGCATTGCTTTCACCCAATCTGGACAACTTAGAGCTTCATTCACTGTCTTTGGTTCAATAATACTCAGAAAATTCACAAACAGACATTCATTCGCGGATGCGGATCTTGTCTATACTCCAGTTGTTGGATTACCAATGACTTGAGAAATTGGATGAGCTCTTGTCCATTTGGTTGTGTGAGGAATTGGATCAAGTGGATCACCAGATTCTTCAGAATCAATAAAATCAGGAGAATGTTGTTCTGTTAATTGTTCAAACGAAGTTGCAATTGGTTCAACTAAGTCGTCGTGATCATAATCTTCAGGATTGGTTGAAAGATTTGTCACTTGAGAGATATTATGAGGTTGAGTATGCATCTTTGAAGTATCGGTATGTGGAGGAGAATCAGATGATGTATTAACATCTGATGATCGTGATGGGGAAGACTCATTGGGATCCATCTGTTTTGAATTTGAACTGGATGGTTCATTTTCATTTTCTTCAGATTCAGGATCTTTCTTCGGAACTTGGAAAAATTCTTCAAACAAGATATCCAAATCTTGTGTTGTTGGAGTAGAGAATGATGATTTGACATTTGAAGCAGTCTTTGTTGCGGAAGCTTGTGGACTTTGAAGTTCGGGTCTTGAACTGTGTTGTTCAAGAACCATTCCCGAGAGTTCATCAAATCTAACATTCATACTCTCTTCAATTCTCTTGGTTCTTCGGTTATATACACGATATGCTATCGATTCTCTCGAATAACCGATGAAATATGCCTCATCGCCTTTTGGTTCAAACTTTCCCAGATTATCTCGATTATTGAGAACATAACATACACATCCAAAAATGTGCAAGAAGTTCACATTGGGCTTTCTTTTGTTTATCACCTCATATGGAGTTTTATCAAACCTCTTGTTTATGATTGATCTATTTTGAGTGAAGCAGGCAGTAGCAACAGCTTCAGCCCATAGATTCAGAGGCAACTTAGAATAAGCAAGTGTTAGGTCCAGATTTAGTCCAGATTTACTGGACTCGCTCCAGACTCGACTACTGGAGCCTTACTGAAGATCTGTCCAGAAACGTGTTCTACTGGACCTACTCCAGACTTGGAATCTGGAGTCCCTCTGGAGATTTGTCCAGAAATAATGGAAAGACCAGTGAGCAAATACTTGTATAGGAAATCTGGAGTCCCTCTGAAGATTTGTCCAGAAATAATGAAAGACCAGTGAGCAAATACTTGTATAGGAAATCTGGAGTATTCTCCAGATGAGCTCACTGGACTTCACCCCCAGTCCAGATCAACTCTACTGAAGACATTCTGACTGAAGTCAAAGACTGAAGTCTGAAGAAAGAAGACTGACAAATGGCGGAGTCCACTGGAAAGTCTTACCAAATCTGTACACTGGAGGATTGTCAGTGTTCTAGACCCTACAAGTCTGAACACTGATATCGGGGATTGACTTTTCCCTTTACACACTTTCCAAAGAACAATCCACTTGTTCTTTACCAAAGTTTGTGTGTGTAAAGGTGGTTGGATAAAAGGACACAAAGTCATTTGATGTGACTTTATCCTTATTCCTTATCCAATACATTTAATGTTCTTGTCGGATCATTAAATGTATGCAACCATATTTGTACGGCACAAAATTCACCGGTGAATTTTGTTGCCTATAAATACAAAGTCATTTCCTTGAGAAAAATACTTTTAAGCATACACTTTGCATGAAAGTGAATTTGTCCAAATACTCTCGATCTTAAACTGGGATACTTCACAACTTTAAGTATCTCGATCCAAAAGAGTTATTTGACAAATATAGATCATTTGTAATTCATAGGTTGTTAGGATACATACTTATTTGTATTATCTTGATTCCGCACAACCTTGTGTTTTATTTAACATCATAAATAAAATACACCATTGAAAATTACATAATGTTCCGCTTTACTTGTTTATTGCTTTAAGTCTTGTATTACTTTATTTATATACTTGCATTTATATTAAAGTAATACTAGTCCATTCTAGTGCTTATTAGACTTGTTGTATTTTACACTTTCCTGGTTAACCATCGAACTTAAGGGACTCACAGCAAGCATTGTTCTAGCTGCTTCAACAAGAGTTCGATTTCGACGTTCAACTACTCCATTCTTTTGAGGTGTCCTGACAGCGGAAAATTGATGAGTAATACCCATGGACTTGAAGAAAGAATCAATTGTTGAATTCTTGAATTCAGTGCCATTGTCTGAGCGAACAAAATTCTAACTGATGATTTAAGATTTACTTGGGTCTTCTTTATGAAATCAATAATTGTATTCGGAGTGTCACTCTTTGCATGAAGAAAGAATACCAAGTGTAACGAGAATAATCATCGACAATCACAAGAATGTATCGCTTTCCATGGATACTTTGAACTTTCATTGGGCCACACAAATCCATATGTATAAGGTGCAATGGACCTTCAGTACTCAGATACTTCTTTGGTTTGTGTGAAGCTTTCTTCATCTTACCAATTGCACAAGCTGGACAAACATGTTCACTTTCATACTTGTAATCCGGAAGTCCTTCAACAAGTTGTTTATCCACGAGAGTATTGATTGTTTGAAAATTAAGATGAGAAAGACGGCGATGCCATAACCAAGAATTTTGTGCAGTTGCTTTAGAAAGAAGACAAATCTCTGAAGAGTTAGATGAAATGTTGTTGAGATCAAGAGTGAACAAATTATTGTCTCTTGTTCCAGTAAGAATATCCACAACATCTTCAGTCTGCACTTTGCATTCATATCTCCTGAATAATACTTGAAGATCATTGTCACAAAATTGTCCAACACTAAAAAGATTGTGTCCTAGGCCTTCAACATAAGAAACTCTCTTGATAGTGACACCATTTTTAACAATGTCTCCATAACCGAGAATAGGAGCGATATGATCATTTCCGAATCTGACGGTTCCCATGAACTTCTCGACAAAGTTTGTAAGAATGGACTTGTTTCCAGTCATATGACGAGAACATCCCGAGTCAACATACCATACACAAATAAGATATTCCTGCAAGGACAAGGAATATGATTTAGGTACCCATGTAGATTGGGTCCTTGCAGGTTAGAGAGATAACATGCAAGTATTCATAAAATTAAACATCAAGCAAAATAACACACAAACAAACTTTTTATTCAAATCACAAACAAACACACAAAATTGTTCAAAACACAGATACGAATTACAAGCAATGAAAATCCAAGGTTTAAACACAAGTTTTGGTACAAGCAGGACTAGTCCTAGATGTATTGGCACTATTTTGAGAATTTGATCTACGGACAATCCACACTTGTTTCACATTTGTTGTATTCCCATCAAGCTTGACTTTACTAGAAGCATGCAAAAATCTATCCTTAGGAATCCATCTACTGCTACTAGTTAAGCCCAAGTCACCTAAAATACGAACAGTCTTCTTGTTAGCAAATAATTTGTTATTTTCTGACTTAACAAGTTTCTTCTTGATGGTTTCTGTGGTCTTGATTACTTTCTTTATATTATTAGGTGACAACCAACCATATTGATCTTTGTACTTAGTCATTCCAGAAATAGTATCTCTAACCCTTTGTAAAGTGCACTTAGGATTCTTCTGAGAATACCTAGGAAAACTAGAATACCTAACCTGGTGAGGTTGTTTGTTACCTAATGAGAAAGTTTCATTCTTGACAATTTTTAGACCACTTCTTGTTTTGACTTCTTTTTGGGACTGTGGTTCAGATTTAACCTTGTATATATGTGGTTGCCTAGAAGTCTTTGAATTCTTAGATACTTTGGGTTCTTTGTTTGGTTTTGGTCTCGAATCTGTCTTAGGTGAATGATTGAACTTTGGTTTTGAAACATTCTTTGGTGATGGTTTGGTCTTTGGTTTTGAATCAGTCTTGTGTGATGGGTTGGTCTTTGATTTTGAATCAGTCTTGAGTGATGGGTTGGTCTTTGATTGTCGGGTGGTCTTTGGTCTTTGGATCTTATCGAATGGGGAAGGTTGTGAAGAGTGTGACTTTGGAATCTCTTTTAGAAAAAATTTATGTTTTTCCTCTTTTTGAACAAAATGTTTTTCAAAATCAGGAGGAAAATCATAATTTCCTTCCAAATATTTTGATAAGTCATCCGTTTCCAATTTCACACTTGCTTCACTTATCTTAATTGGATAAGTACTTCTCTTGAGTGGAATTGATGCTTTTTCTTTTTCTTTAAAAAATTGAAGTGCTATTTTCTGAAATTGGAATTCAACTTTTAGATCATTAAGTTCCTTTAGCACATTTAACCTCTGTTCTCTTTCTTTTTCAAACTTTTGTTTGAAAGCATCAATTTCATTCAAGTATGATTGAGTTCCCTCAGAAAACTTGGTAAAGGACTCAGTTTCAAAAGTAGTCGGTAAGAAATAATCATCAACATCAAAAGCATCATCCAATTCACCTAGATCACTTTCTGTTTGAACAGACACATGAACAACTTCACACTCAGTTTGCACACATGCATTCACAATTTCAGAAATAGAGCATGCATTTTGTGAAGTTGTCTCATTTTGACACACAGATTGGTTTGGTGGAGATGGAGTGGCCATAACTTCACAAATAGGACAATCGGGGTGATCACAATCATTTACATGATTCTTGGGTGGGTCAATGACATAGTGATTTTGAGTCTTCAAACTTTCTATCAAAGATTGCTTTTCATCAAGAGACTTTTTCAGATCCTCTATTACCTTTTCCAAAACTTTTTGTGGAACATACGGTCTCAAGTTTTCAGCTTTTGGAATTGGAAAAGTTTGTTCTAAAGGTTTTTCTTTAAAACACTCAAGAATTTCAGGAATTATAGCCTCATGATTATCTTTTTCGTCATTTTGTTTTTCCATTTTATGTGCAGGATGACTGAAAAAATCATATGACTCATCCATTAACTCATAGTTAAAATAGACTTTTGCACCCTTCTTTAGAAAATCATCATCCTCAAAATCACTATCATTCGGTCTCACAAACTGGTCAGTCATCCCACATCTCAAATAAGATTCCTTATATAATGATGGGACTTCTTCTGTGCTTTGAGCAAATGATTTGGATTGACATAACCTAACCCTGAAGTGAATATTGTTTCCGAATTTCTTGGCCTATTCAAAAAGATTTGTTGATATGAACGATTAATCTTATACAACTTGTCTTGATAAGATTTGATTTCAGCTTTAAGCTCATCATTTTCTTTATCAAGTTTTTGTTTAAGAGAATATTTTATACAACACTCATATTTTAGGTCAGAAATTTTGTTTTCAAATTCCGTCAAATCAGGGATAGATTCTTTCAATTTCACATTTAAAGACTCAATGTCCTCAGCCAATGCATTTGCTCGAAACATCTCATTGGTCTTTTCGACTTAAAGTTGTCTGACGGTCTTGCTCAGTTCAAGAACTTTGGTTTCAAGTTCTTGTTTTTCAAGATGCAATTTGGAGTTCGGAGTAAACGTGACCGCAGCTCTTTCAGATTTCAAATTGTCAAAATCCTTTTGAAGTAAATCAAATTTATCTTTAGAATTTTGAAATTCGATTTCTTTGATTTCCAAAACTTTTGTTAATTTAGAAATCTGTTTACTCAACCCTCTCCCATATTTCATTGTTTCAGCACATTTATTCATATAATAATCTAAATCTGACTTAGTAAAATTGATTACCTCATCCTCGACCTCAGAAGAACTTTCATCAACTTCCTCCAACTCCTTTGACTTCTTGATCTTCGTCATGAAGCACACGTTTGCTGCAAGTTCGTCTGTCTCCTCATCAGAAAGATGTAACCACTTGTCATCCTCAGCGAGAAGAGCAATTCCACTTTCCTCTTGTCTTTCCAACAAAAGTTTGTACTTATAGTACTCGGAGTTCTTTTGTCGAGGTTTAGTGCAGTTGATGGCAAAATGTCCAGTAAGACCACAGTTGTAGCATTTCTTGTCTTCATTCCTTTTGTCCATGACCTTCTTCTCAAACTTTTTCTGATTATCAAATTTCTTCTCACCACCAACAAAATCTTTCTTTTGGTCAAACTTAGGAGCATTCGCATTTTTAGCATACGAAGAGACTGATGAAGTCCTAAGCTGATTGTTTGTTGGTTTCTTCTTGAAGAATTTCTTCTTGAAAGCCTTTGTGAAATAAGCGAGTTCTTTGTACATCTCTTTTTGTTTCTCATCCAGATCAGAATCACTCATTTCACTTGAATCAGAATCAGTGTCATACTCAACAAAGCTTTGTCTTGACACTTTTGAAGTCTTCTTCTCAGCTACCAAGGCTAATGGATCGGAATGAGAACTTTCTTCTTTCTTCTTTTGGATCCTCTGAACATCCTCAACATTTAGCTTCAGCTTTTCATACAAGGTGTGAATGGTAAGTTTCCCAAAATTTGATTGTTGGTTGAGTTGGGTTCCATACACTTGCCATTCCTCTTCTAGATTTTTTATGAATTTGATGTTCAATTCCATATTGGTTCTTTTCACATCATTCTTTCTAAGCTCATTGATGACATTACAGAATCTGATGTATACTTCGTTCAATGGTTCACCCTTCTGTTGCTTGAAAGTTTCATACATGTTCAGAACAGTCGACAATCTTATGGTGTTTGACACATCAGATCCTTCCATCTGTTTCTCCACTTCATCCCATATGTCTTTTCCTCTTTCATAGGAGTCCACATTGCAGTAAATGTCATTAGGAAGTGCTTGGTAAAGATAAACAATTGACATTTGATCAGCTTCAACTCTATTTTTCTGATCTGTATTCCAACTCTCTTCAGGTAAAGCTTCTCCATTAACAGGGTTCTTTGGAATTTCAGGACCATCTTTGTATGATTTCCTCAGAAGTTTTCCATTCTTCTGTCTGTCTATCCAGTTCAGAAACCTTTTCTTCCATTGAGGATAAGAACCTCTAAACAAGACAGGAGGTCTTCCTTCAGAACCAAGTGCTAAAGCTTCCCTTGATGCCATTTCAAATAAATTCCAAAAAGGATTGAAAATTTTTCTATTTTAACTAGATGCAGGGCTTAGACCTCTGCAAATAGAACAAGTAGAAATTTGAAATTTTTTTATTTTCTTCCCACTTGAAGAATATTGACGAAAAATGGTTTTGAATTGATTTTCTTGAAAACTTTTGATTTGAGAATTTCAAAAACAACTAAGTGCCGAGCTTAATCCTCTGCAAATGGTGTAAGTGACCAAGTCGCAACCCAAGAACTTCGATCAATAATCAATTTCAACTGAATGCCGAGCTTAGACCTCTGCAAACAGCACAACTAGGAAAGTCACTTGGTCGAAGAATTCAATTCAACTATTTGCCGATCAAATATCTCTGCAAATAGTACAAATAGAACTTGTACTTAGTCGCACCAACCAAAAACACTTGTTTGCCAAGCTTAAACCTCTGCAAACAATACAAGTAGCACCAGTCTCAAATCAAAAATTCTTGGAACAACTATTTGCCGAGCAAAGAGCTCTGCAAATAGAACAATTAGCACCAATACTTAACAAATTTTCTTGAAATAACTATTTGCCGAGCAAAAAGCTCTGCAAATAGAACAAGTAAGATCAAGCCTTAACCAAATTTCTTGAAATACGTATTTGCCGAGCAGTGAGCTCTGCAAATAGAACAAGTAAGATCAAGCCTTAACCAAATTTCTTGAAATACGTATTTGCCGAGCAAGTTAGCTCTGCAAATAGAACAAGTAAGATCAAGCCTTAACCAAATTTCTTGAAATACGTATTTGCCGAGCAGTGAGCTCTGCAAATAGAACAAGTAAGATCAAACATAACCAATTTTATTGAAATAACTATTTGCCGAGCAAAGAGCTCTGCAAATAGAACAAGTAAGATCAAGCCTTAACCAAATTTCTTGACATACGTATTTGCCGAGCAAAGAGCTCTGCAAATAGAACAAGTAAGATCAAGCCTTAACCAAATTTCTTGAAATAACTATTTGCCGAGCAAAAAGCTCTGCAAATAGAACAAGTAAGATCAAGCCTTAACCAAATTTCTTGAAATACGTATTTGCCGAGCAGTGAGCTCTGCAAATAGAACAAGTAAGATCAAACCAAGCCAACGACCTCTGCAAACACGAGTAATCACTACGTGACAAAATAGTCGGTTACTGGTTATCTTCTTCGTTCAGCCAAACCTTCATTTGCAGAGCAGACTGTAAATCTTCGATTTCTCCTTCATTTTTTTGAATTAAAGCTCGTATTTTATATCAAAATGATCAGAGAAACAATGCGCACAAATCCTTGAACAAATTAGATGTTAATTTCAACTAGAATTCAAACCCACTCGAACATGCGATTTGCTGAGCTCGAGCAAAAACAACTCAAATGATGAAATTAACTTCTGAAATCGATAACGAAGGATGATATACTGATTATAAATCGATCGGTGAACAAAATTCGAACACACACACACTTAATTTGCAGAAATCACTCAAACAGTGATCTCGGCAAATGAACATTTCAGAAAATAAGCCAAATTCTGAAATTAAGCACAAATTAAGCTTGTATTAAGCTTATGGATCGTTCAGCAACTCTGATTGTGCTCTGATGCCAAATGTAAAGTTAAGAATTCGAGCTTATGTGTGTGTTAGTGTGTGTAACAATGGTGGTTTTAAGAGAGAGAAAGTGTGTTTGGCTGGAAGATTAGTTTGCATTCAAATGAGGTGAAAGGTTACATTTTGTATTATGGAGGGGGTTTATATACCTATACACATATTACAATATGCCCCCTTCCATACTTAGATATTTACATTGTAAGAACAAAAGATACAAATCAACTACTACATTTATATTTCTAACAAGTGCGTTATCATCTGCGACTTTTAGGTTGATAGACGTTAGAGTATTTACCTATTTAAATGTGGCTAGTTTATCATTGTCATGTACTCTTCTTTATGCAATCAATAAGAACATAAAAAGCTTTGGCCTTATTCTCTTTTATCCTTTATTGTTTCTGATATCAACAGTGGTATCAGAGCCAACATTTAAACACACTTAATTTGCAGAAATCACTCAAACAGTGATCTCGGCAAATGAACCTTTCAGAAAATAAGCCAAATTCTGAAATTAAGCACAAATTAAGCTTGTATTAAGCTTATGGATCGTTCAGCAACTCTGATTGTGCTCTGATACCAAATGTAAAGTTAAGAATTCGAGCTTATGTGTGTGTTAGTGTGTGTAACAATGGTGGTTTTAAGAGAGAGAAAGTGTGTTTGGCTGGAAGATTAGTTTGCATTCAAATGAGGTGAAAGGTTACATTTTGTATTATGGAGGGGGTTTATATACCTATACACATATTACAATATGCCCCCTTCCATACTTAGATATTTACATTGTAAGAACAAAAGATACAAATCAACTACTACATTTATATTTCTAACAAGTGCGTTATCATCTGCGACTTTTAGGTTGATAGACGTTAGAGTATTTACCTATTTAAATGTGGCTAGTTTATCATTGTCATGTACTCTTCTTTATGCAATCAATAAGAACATAAAAAGCTTTGGCCTTATTCTCTTTTATCCTTTATTGTTTCTGATATCAACAGTGGTATCAGAGCCAACATTTGATCACCATTTAACCCTTTTCAACAAATCACTCAATCACCTCTCATGGCTGAACAAACCAGCACTCTTCCCACCGCTCCTACCCCAATTCCAGTCTTCAAAGGAGAAGGTTACGAACATTGGAGTATTCGCATGAAAACCATATTAAAGTCACGTGATCTGTGGGAGTTAGTTGAGGATGGTGTGGATGAATCTGGAAGGATGCAGGAAAACTCAGGAGTGCAAAGAAAAAGGATGCTCATGCCATGGCCTTGATTCAACAAGCTGTGCATGATCACCTTTTCTCTCGCATTGCTGCTGCGAAATCAGCTAAAGAAACCTGGGAGATTCTCAAGATGGAGTATGAAGGAGACACACAAGTTAAGGCAGTCAAGCTACAAGGTCTCAGACGCGAGTTTGAGAATTTAAGTATGCGTGAAGGAGAGCCAGTGGGTGAATATTATTCTCGCGTAATGAGTATTGTAAGTCAGAAGAGAGCATATGGTGAGGTTGTTTCTGACCAAACCATTGTTGAGAAAATATTAAGAAGTCTCACCCCCAAATATGATTTTATTGTTCCCTCGATAGAGGTCGGTTTTGACCTCTCTAAACTGAAACCCGTAAAACTTATGGGATCATTGCAATCCCAGGAGGAAAGACTCAATAGTCGATTGGGTGATAAGTCAGATAAAAATGAAGAACTAGCCCTGCAAGTTGAAGAAAGCAATCGGCCAACATTTGGGAACATTAGAGGCCGTGGACGAGGAAATGCTCGAGGCAGGGGTCGCGGAGGACGTGGAATGGACCGAAGTAGGGTCCCGCAATGTTACATTTGTAAAAAATATGGGCATATAGCCAAGGATTGCTGGTACAACGAAGAATCACATGCAAACGTGGCTGCTGAGGCCGTTGAGCAAGAACCTCAAGCAGATGAACAACACCTATTCATGGCATGTATCACTGAAATGGCATTGGTAACTGATGAAACGAGATCCAACAACAACCTGTGGTTTATCAACTCAGGTTGTTCAAATCATATGACAGGATCAAAGGCCAGCTTTGTCACTCTTGATGAAACCTTCAAGCTTAAGGTTCGGTTGGGCAATAGAAAGCAACTTTCTGTGGAAGGCAAAGGTATGATTCGTATTAATACTGGAGCTAACAGCCATAAATTACTCGATGGTGTTTATTATGCTCCCGAGTTAGAGTATAACTTGCTGAGCGTCAGTCAACTTATGAAGAAAGGATACTCTCTTTATTTTGATGACAACAAGTGTGTTATTCGCAACAATGGGAAAGACATGATAAAGATACCGGTTTCTAGTAACAATATGTTCCTGCTGGATGCCTCAAAAGCTGAAGTATGTGGTCCCACTAACTCTGTTTCCCAACTATGGCATAGGAAGTATGCACATCTCAATTTTAAAAGTCTTAAATTTCTGCATGATAAAAGTATGGTGTTGGGTTTACCTAAAATAAGGGGTGGAGATGTGTGTGAAGGGTGCATTATGGGTAAACAGTCAAGGGGTTCATTTCAATCCACCTCATGGAAAGCCACTCAAAAATTAGGACTTGTTCATGCAGACTTATGTGGTCCCATGCAAGTACCTAGTTTGGGAAAGAGTCTTTATTACTTTTTGCTCATTGATGACTATACAAGGATGTGTTGGGTGTATTTTTTGCCTAATAAATCTGATGCTTTTTCAAAATTCAAAACCTTTAAACAATTGGTCGAAAAAGAAAGTAAAGTTTTAAGAACAGACAGAGGTGGTGAGTTTTGTTCAAAAGAATTTAATGCCGTGTGGTTATGGCATTAACGGATTCATTCCGGTGTTTTGGTGACTTGTACTTGTCGTCCCCGTTCTTCCATGACCCTCCTTGGCCTTGACTTGGATTTTGTTGGGTGTCGCTTGGAAGGGTACCTTGTTGCCTTTGATTGTTGCTCATTCTATCAATCCTCTTTTCCAAGTTTGAGATCAAAGCTTGGTTGTTTTTATTGCTAATGTCAATCTTGTCATGCAACCCTCCGATCTTGTCATTCAAGAGCTTAGAATAATTCTCCATTGAGATGTTCCTTTGTTCTTGGGCCTCCTCTCGTTGGTCTTGTTTGTCAAGGAACTTTGCCATCATGGCCATGAGAGATGATCCTTCCTCGTCATTGTCAACCTTCCTTGGAGGAGATGGTGGTGCTTGTTGTTGTTGAGGTGCTCCATTAGTATCATCTTTTTGCCACCTACCTTGAAAATTACCACCACGATTGTTAGAATAAAAATTAGAAGAGTTCGAGGAATTACCTTGATAGCGGCCTTGGTAGTTGCTACCACGTTGGAAGAGTGGTTGATATTGTCCTTGGCGTTGGTTTTGCACAAAATTGACATCCTCCTTTACTACCGAGTTACACTCATCGGGGTGGTGCGGCCCACCACAATGGATACATCCCCCGGCCAAAATCTTCACATCACGCTCTAGGCCCCCAAAATTGTTTTCCACCGTTGAGAATCTTCCCTCCATTCGGTTTGAAAGTTTCCGAATTTCGGCAACTACCTCGGATGTTTCACCATCATCGACTCTAGCCACTACCTTTCGTGGCCTCTTATCCTTATTTGAAGACCGAGAGACTTGAGCTTTTACCATATCTTCAAACATTTTCCAAAGCTCGCTTGAGGTCTTGTAACTAATACTACCTCCACAAGTCATCACCATCTTGTCATAGTTCTCCCTACTCATCCCATCCATGAATATCCCTACAACCTCGGTGTCACTCACCCCATGCCCGGGACATTCCCATAAAAGATCCTTCATTCTTAACCATGCCTCAACTATAGATTCATCTTCATCTTGTTTGAAAGAACGGATAACAAGCCTAAGTTCTCTTTCCCGATTCGCCGGAAAGAATCTATCAATAAAAGCTTCCTTAACCGCCCCCCAAGTGATCAAACTATCCGGTGCCAACCCTTTTAACCATTTGTGAGCCTCTCCCGTGAGAGACATAGGGAAGAGCGTCATCTTGACATTTTCACCTTGATTCTCCCCATAATTGAAAAGATTGCAAATCATTTCAAACTTGTCAAGATGCTCATGAGGGTCTCTCTTGTGCCTTCCATCAAAGCACAAATCCTTAACCATTTGCAAGTGATTACCTTTCACCGCGAAAGTTTCACTCTCGGGTGTACGGATGGCCGATCGGCGAGATGTAGGTATGGTACGAGGGAGATCCTCGATCTTCATATTGAAGAGATCGGGAGGGTTTTGTTGTCCGGCCATGTTAACGGTCGGTTTGGGTGATTCGGGTGGAGTTTGAGCTTTGTCGGAGATTGGTTCTTCCTTTTCGGGAGAATAACCCCACTCGTTACTTCCCGACTCGTAGTAAGTCTCGTTAAGTATGTGGGTTTGGTAAGGAGTGGTGTTTATGAAAAACGGCTCGGATGATGATGGTTGTGATGATTTGGTTTTGGTTCGCTTTTTGAGTTTTTCGGGGTTGGATGTTGCCTTCACTAATGGTTTCCCGGAAGTTCGAGTGTTCATCCACTACCTGTGAATAATCTGCAAACACAACACAACAAACAAAAACCTTAATAGCACCTGGGGTACAATCAAAGCAAACTAAAATTAAATAAAGCAAGTAACTTTCCCGTGCAAGCACGAAAAAGGGTCGATTCACAGAGTCTCAACCTAAAGTACTTAAACCGCAGTCCCCGGCAGCGGCGCCAAAAACTTGATGTGTGAAATCTAGTTTAATAATTTATAACAAGATCTACCGCTTACTGACTACCACACACTTACGGACAGTGTACCCGTTCGTATGTAATATAGTTAATTGGTAAGACCAGGATCGAACACAAGGACTGATTGTTGTACTAAAAGTTGTGAAAACGTGAAACAAGTAAAAGTTTGGTTTGTGACCGAGTTGTCACTTCGCGTATCAGGAAACTAAGAAATTAACAAGTAAAGTAAAATACTCAACCGGCGTCACTCGAGAGTATACGAAAAGATTTTTGTTGTAATCAAATGATTAAAAGCCATCTATGTCGAATCCGCTACACAAGAAGTCTAGGTTGCATATGGTTAAGCTCAAAATTCTTTATATGTTGGTGATAATAATCGTGACAAGACAAAACACATTCGGCGTGCACTCCGTTTGTAAAATCGACTCAATCACCTAATCAACTCAATTTCTTGCAACAAGTGGTACCACCATCCTTATTACAATTCCTTGAACTAACTAGTTTGTTTGATTATTTAAATAACAATTTCATCTTTGTGAAAGAAACGTGGTACCACCATCCGTTAAATCCACTTACCAAAGTAATTTCTATTAATTTGTATCATTTACTATCATACCATGACCTAGCAAGAGTTGCTCATAGACAAACAACTAAAATAATACTTGCATTCAACTAGTACCACTATCGAAAAACACAAATATCACCAAGGACACAAGATTAAGTAGAAGAAATCACTTCAATAAGATCTTGACAAAATGTTAAGTAAAACCAACTCGAATTCAAAATATTATGCAACCATGACTAATTGTTTCACTTCATCTTCATAGATGTAAGGAGGTTTAGCTACTCATAATGAAAAAGAACAAAGATTCAATTAAATAAGAGAACATAATGTACCAAATATGAAGTAGAAATCCAAATCGAGGTTACAACCGAGCTACAATCACTAATCAAGAGCCAAATTGATCTTCAAGTCTTCAATTGATGTTGGAGTAGTGAAAACCCTCAAGAAAAACCCTTGAAAACGGCTGGGAAAAAAGTATGGAGGCTGGGGTATCCAAGATTTTTTTTAGGGTTGAGTGGGTGTTGGTATTTATACCCCAGGAGAGAGAAAACACTGCAGCCAGACACGGGTCGCGCCGCGACCAATATTCCTCGCGCCGCGAGGTATGAGTGTGATCGGTGAACGAGATCGCGACTAAGCTGGTGATCGGGATCGTGAACGGCTCGCGCCGCGAGGACCAAAGGTCGCGCCGCGAGTTTCTTCAGATTTCGTTCATTCTGCTTCGTTTTCGACCATGCTTCCATCGTTAGTGCATGTGGACCATTCCTAAGTCGTTTTCTACCATTTATGAGTGATGTACCTACTGCCTTAGACCTGAAATCACTAGCAAATACCATAAAGCACCACAAAATATGTATAAACGCTATCAACCGTGCCTAAAATGTCCAAATAAGATGTGGGAAATATGTATAAATTGAGACACATCAAACCTCCCACACTTAAACCTTGCTTGCCCTCAAGCAAGTATGCACTTAAACCAATTCTCAATAACCCAATAAATCAAAATGTCAAAACAAAATTAGTTAAATGAGAAGTTTCCAACCAAGCGGTGTTGAATACCAAAAGCAAATGCATTTAAAAACTAATGAGCAAAGTTTAAGACGAAATCAGAAAATTCGACTAATCTAGAGCAAAACCATCTTCTAGTTACAATTAGAATCCCACCTATGCTTGTGTTAACACCTCTTGAACATTTCTATCATTCCATTTGACCTTAAGCCCGTTCTTACTAAGCTTATAATGCACTAGCAAGCTTCACAATTATTATTGGCAACATAAGCAATATTCCACCATGATTACCGGTATTTTTGTCCACTTAAGCACACATGCCCTCAGTTTTCCATAAGGTTTTCATTACGTTATACTTATGAGTCCCTCGACACAACATACTCCTACGGTCTAGAATTGCAACTCTATCCACACACTAGGTGATCATACGAAAGTGCACTTTAAGCGTCCGGCCAGCGGTTCGCTACGGATACCTAAGTATCATTAAGAGACATACGCCAGAACTCAAGGTTGGGTTGCATATCCAGAGACCATGCTCTAAACACTAGCACATACGAGAACAAAAGGTTTTATAATTTAATACCCATGAGTTTCTATGAGACCCGCGTAACGAACTTTCAGACAACTCATCCCAAGTTGGAAACTTTAGGTGAGTTAGGTAAAACGAAGTTACCCCAAGGACCTACTTATTCGAATCTCAAAGCTCACATTAGCACTAGACTATTGAAAAATGTTTTGCGCGCGTTCCCGCATGTGCCACCCGTTTGATGCCGAAGCACCCCAGACACCCCGATATAAAGACCCAACATAATGACTAGAGCACAACCTATAACATAGGAATTAAGGACCGGACATCCGGTGTGCAAACCATATGTTAAGTCAAATTACCACAAGCATATTTAATATATTTCAAGCGCTTCGTGCACACAATTTGCAAAATTCAAATGGAAAAACTCAAGCGGTGCCTACCAATACATCATCTAGTGAAACTATTATTCACATTTGATTCATCATTAGGGTACAATTAGCAAGCAACCTAGATTATATTGAAGTTCGGAGCAAGCCTATGACCCCTTGGAACGATGAAATGCACAAGCACTAGAAAAGGAAAGCTAAAGGTAACTAATCTCTAGTTTTATCCTAAATTAGCAAAATTCAAGGTCCTCATTTCTCGTCTTTGCATAAAACCTATAGCCTCAAAAATTTAAAAACATAACCAAAATGCTAGTAAAGGGAAGAAACTTCAAAAATTTTCATTTTTCCAATTTACCATCCCCCTCCCCACACTTAAGTTGTACATTGTCCTCAATGGACGAATAACTAAGGCGAAATAATGGGAAAAAGGGAAAAATGCAAAATGTAGAAAGGAACAATGAAAAACCTCCGGGTGAAAGCGAGAGATCACCATTGCAAAATTGGAGCCAAAATTCAAGTGGGTGCTGAACTGACTGGCTGAACACGCCTCGCGCCGCGAGAAGAGAGCCTCGCGCCGCGACCTACCCAGATAACTCACGCCGCGACTTCCTTGCTCGCGCCCGCGAGGAAAACTTCTGACCTGGTCATCGCTGAACTCGCGCCGCGACCATTCTGCCTCGCGCCGCGATCTTGCCAAGGTACTCTCGCCGCGACTTCCTTGCTCGCGCCCGCGAGGATTTGTTCTGACTACGATTCCGCCAAGATCGCGCCGCGAGCACCATTTCTCGCGCCGCGATTTCTGCATATACGTCAGAAGTTTGGTTTTGTGACGCTAAATTTCGCTTAACGGTTCGCCCTGGATGACCTATCACCTGTATATCTCAGCATAAACACACAAAACAGAACGAAAAATACTAAACGACTAAAGATTGTAAAAACACACGGGTTGCCTCCCGAGAAGCGCTTTATTTATTTACGAGTCATTAGCTTGACTCGACCAAACCTCAAAGATTTACCAAGTTGGGGACTTTAACCCCCCTCCCCACACTTAGGTTGCTGGGAGTTCCATCCTTGACCGGTGGGAAGCAATCCTCTCTCATCTTTGTTCTAATCCAATCATTCGCTCGACCAAAGGCATCCACCTCCAACAACAACTCTTCCTTTTCTTTGCTTGACAAATTCGAGCATAGCTCTCTTGACAACTTCGTTTTACCATGAGAGACCGCCGACTTGACACGAGCGTACAATTTCCGGATCTTGGCACTTCGGCTACTTGTCGGTCTAGAATTTATCACTAGGGTTATCTTCCCATCACTTCCCTTCTTCTCTAAGTCATCATCCAACATTTCATCAAAAGGATAGTCACCAGAACTAACACAAACAGTCTCAGGAGAATCAACAACATTAGATGAAGAAAAAGAAAAGGTATTCGAGAATTCTACCGATTCGTCCCCCGACCTCAATGTAAGCTTGCCACGACCTACCTCAATGGTAGCATCGGCCGTAGCCATAAACGGTCTTCCTAAAATAAGAGGGACATTTAATGCTTCACCCACATCAATGATGACAAAGTCCACAGGAAAGACTAACCCACCCACTTCAACCAACACGTCCTCTAAAATACCCAAGGGTCTTATAATAGACTTATCGGCCAATTGAATTTTCATGTTGATGGGTTTAGGTTTTCCTAAGTTCAGTTTAGCATAAATAGATGAAGGCATTATATCAATACTAGCACCTGAATCGGTCAATCCCTTTTTCACAGTTAAATCACCTATTTTGCAAGTAACAGTAAAACTACCTGGATCCTTACGCTTTTCGGGTAGCTTGCCCGTCACTGCCGCCGAACAAACATTCTCCAAGACTTTTGTCTCCACCTCAGCCAATCATCAAGCCCCCCAGTCAAGGTGTTTTTGCTAAGCATTTCGTTGGACTATTCCTGGCTACTTCGTCATTTCCCAGGGTGTATTTTGTAAATTCCTTAATTCCCAAAAGTCAATTTCTCAGCCGCTTCCCAGACACATATCTCGAGATGCTATATCGGCGGTTAGGGGGTTTTTGTGGCCGCTGTATATATATATAATC
>CM067167.1:236676700-236784000 GCA_034093135.1 Erigeron breviscapus | reverse complement strand
GGATGTTGATGTGAAGTTTCTGGTTGGCGATATGGTTGTTTAACATTTTGGATTTCTGGGGGAGGTTGGACGTTTGCGAGGCTGAAGGTTGGCTCAGAATCAGAAGACTGATTCTCCTCCAGTAGACCCTCGTCAAACTCAAAGTCAGCAAAGGAATCAAGATTCCCTTGAGGTGGCTCATCTTCATCCCAGAGGTCAGTTAAAACTGCAGTCTGATCAGATATGCCCTGGTTCAGATCACTGGTACCTGAACCAGCTTCTGGTTCAACAACTGCTGATGCAGATGCATCGTCACCAGATTTATGGGTTGGCTCAGCCATAGCTTCATCGCCAGAGACAGTAGACACGGGGATTGCCTTAATGATTCTCGTACCGTCAACAAGAATCACTTCATCGGCCGTAGAGTCTGGAATCTCAGTCTCAGGTGGTGTCACACCAAAGACTTCATCAATTCGTGCTGCAGAAGAGTGTGAGATTTGTGAAGTTTCAGGGGGTGCGCGTGCAGACACGGACTCTATTGTGTGCTGGGCGGACACACTAACATTTTCTTCACCATCTCCTCCTAAAGAAGTTTTGGAGATGGCTGCTTGTGGGTTTCCCTTTAGACTCGATTCCTATGGTTCTTGTTGGAAGATCCAGAGGGGTTTGCTTCGGTACTAGTGTCCTTGGGCTGTGAGGACTTCTTAAATTTACGTCGTTTTAAAACGCCCTTTGGAGATCCTGAAGGATCTTTTGGGAGATCCTCAGGTTGGTCAGTGGATGAGGGAGGTGGTGGTTGGGTAGAAGAAGTTGCTGGGGGTTTAAACAACTTCAACATTTTACCACCAGGTGCACCAATGGGTCTCGCATTCTTTTGCGACCCGCTCGGTGACCTTTCTGAGCCAGCCGGTCGTGCTGTTTCAGTTTTAGAAATTACCTGAAGCATTGCAGCGGAGAGTTCTGGTTCTGGATCTGAAGTAGGAAGCTTTGATAGATCCCTGCAGAACTCTGTCGCCGAAGATTCAAGCCCCTCAAAGTGATACGCATCTCCAAGCATGCTTATGAAGCAAACGCTCAGAAATCTAGGGAATGAGATATGTGGACTTCTTTTCCCTTTTAATTTTGCTACCAGCTGAGAGAAAAGTATCTCAGCAAAGTCCACCTCAATCCCATGCCACAAGTAGTACCCTATTTCTACTTGTGTCAAGGAAATCTGGTCCAAGCCACCATAATTTCCTCCAAGGCACTTGACAATCTGAGTCCAAAAATATTTCCAACTGTTTCCAAATCCAGACAAAAAGATGTGTCCAGATGTTCTCAGATTGCCATCTGCATCAACCATGTCATTATGACCAGTGGCCAGCAGAACTTCCCTGAAATTAATCCCTTTGAGCCTTTTAGCATAGGCTGAGAGGAGGGAAGGTAGTTCAAATGAAGGGCCTCCCGAAACCCATCAAGTGAAAGGATATACTGCTTTGTGTTTCATGTAAAGAAAAAGCAATGGACTTTTCATCCTTGCTAAGAGTAGCAGTATACCAGAATTCAAGTAAGTATCGATGATACATTACCTGAGGATCAGCAGTCAAGGCGTAATGGAGAGGGGATTGTTCAAGAAATGTATTTATCCTCCCCATTAAATTTTGCCTTTGGCATTCAGTGCGGCCATAAAATTATTCATATTGAATCTAAGGGTCGACGCATCGAACCCTTGTGGCCATTGAGCACTGGCCTTGACTGCCTTAGATGGTTTATATTCGAAAGCAATTAAAGATTTGACTACTTTAGCCATTATATCTGCAAGGGAAAACTGAAAGTGAAAGATGAATTTAGGGTTTTGAAGTTATGAAGGAATGAGAAGTAGAGAGGAGAATGATGATTGGGAGTAAATGTAAGGAGAAGTAAATGAAGGAATTGTTTTGGAAAAGGGTATTTATATTTATGATGGAATACAAAAGGTTTTTCCAAATAAATAAAATAAAATGATTTTTGAAATTCAAACCTAAAAATGAAATATTATTAAAATGAAATCAGTTTTGATCGGGTTTGAAGTCCGAAAATAATTTTTTGGTACACGTCCGCATTTAATGCAACGACGGCTATGACCCCACATTTTCACAAAACTTTAACACTTTAAGAAAAAGTGATCATTACTTTCCTTTTACGGCGCCACTTGTGTGCCACGTCAGCCAAAAACATCATTATTTAAACGTTAAACAGTAACCCTCACGTGTTCACTCAAAGACCAAGTATCAAAATACATTATAAAGGACAGACTCATTTCAGAAATGATATACCAAATCTGAGCATGATCAGAATCAAGAAATCTGATCCATCTCAGTTTATACAATTATTCTGAAATCATTTCAGAAATTCTGAAGCAAAGTTCCCCCTTAGAGAGTAATGCTTTTTAACATAAAAATATTTTACACTTCCCCCTGAGGTGATGCTATACAGGATTTAGCATACCTAACTCACTGATGAGATGTTTAAAAGTTTTGACATCCAAGGGTTTTGTAAAAACATCAGCGAGTTGTTTATCAGTGGGAATGAAATGAAGCTCTATGTCACCTTTAATAATGTGATCTCTAATAAAATGATACCTGAGGTCGATGTGCTTGGTTTTGGAGTGCATAACAGGATTGTGAGAGATGGCAATTGCACTGGTGTTATCACAAAATATTGGAGTCTTTGTATACTTAACACCATAATCAGTTAGTTGGTTCTTCATCCACAAAATCTGAGCGCAGCAACTGGCTGCAGAAATGTATTCAGCTTCAGTTGTGGAGAGTGATACTGCAGTCTGCTTCTTGCTTGTCCAACTAACCAATTTGCCACCTAGAAATGACAACCACCTGTGGTACTTTTCCTATCTATCTTACAACCTGCATGATCAGAATCTGAATAACCCATTAGATTTAGACTTGAGCCTTTGGGATACCAAAGACCAAGTCTGGGGACACCTTTAAGGTATCTGAAAATCCTTTTCACCGCATTTGCGTGTGCATCTCTGGGATCAGATTGAAATCTTGCACAAAGGCATGTTACAAACATTATGTCAGGTCTACTAGCAGTTAAGTACATAAGGGATCCCACCATACCACGATATTTTGTGGGATCAACTGGTTTTCCATTGGGATCTGAGTCCAAAGTTAATGGTGCAGAAATAGGAGTATCTTTCAATGAGACTGAATCAAATTGATATTTCTTTAATAAGTCTCTGACATATTTTTCCTGATTTATAAAAATACCATCACTGGTTTGTTTCACTTGAAGACCTAGAAAATATGTCAGTTCGCCCATCATACTCATTTCATACTCAGATGACATTATTTTAGAAAACTGTTCACACATTTTGTTATTCGTAGACCCAAATACAATATCATCAACATAAACTTGTACAAGTAAGATATCATTTTTATCATGCAATATGAATAAAGTGTTATCTATTGCACCCCTTTTAAAACCATTTTTCAGAAGATGCTTAGTAAGAGTATCATACCAGGCTCTAGGTGCTTGTCTCAGACCATATAAAGCTTTGTTCAGTCTGTACACCCAATGAGGTCTTTCTTCATTTATGAATCCTGGTGGCTGATATACATACACAACTTCTTCCAATTCACCATTTAAGAATGCACTTTTAACATCCATCTGATAGACTTTGAACTCATGATGAGCTGCAAAAGCTAAGAAAATTCTGATAGCTTCCAGTCTAGCAACTGGTGCAAAAGTCTCATCAAAGTCTACTCCTTCTTCTTGTGAGTAACCCTTTGCAACAAGTCTTGCCTTGTTTCGAATAACATGACCATCTTCGTCCATCTTGTTTCTGAAGACCCATCTTGTCCCAATTAGTTCTTTCTTTAGATTACTGGGACAAGGAACAAGTTCCCAAACATCGTTCCTCTTAAACTGATTGAGCTCATCTTGCATGGCTTCAATCCAGCTAGGGTCGTTCATAGCCTCGTTAATCTTCTTTGGTTCTATTAGAGATAAGAAGCTGACATTTAAGCATTGATCGCTTATGGCTCTTCTGGTCTGAACCCCACTAGTGGAATCCCCAATGATTTGCTCGATAGGATGTGCTTTAGTCCACTTAGTGTATTGGCCAGGATGAACTATGATATCAGTGCAAAAACTCCTCTGAGATACTTCAGGAGGTGCTTCAGAAAAGACTACCTCAGTCTCATCATCTTCCTCCTGCAGATCATGATTTGCATCATGAAACTGTTCATATTGGGGTACTTCAGTGGAGCCTGATATCTGAGGTGAAGCAGCATGTACATCTGATCCAATAGTTAGTTCAGAAGGTAGTTTAAAACTGACTGAGGGATAAAATGGAATGTTGCTTGACTTGATTATTCTTGGTTCTGAACTTAAATGTTCAGAAGCAGGTTTAGGTGACTGATCAGATTCAGCAATAGGATCAGAATCACCGAAACTTATTGGACTTTCTGAGGGTGGTACGGGAATGGAATTCTTAAAGATTGCAGAGTTAGATTCATCAAAGGTAACATGAATTGACTCGTCAACCTTTTCAAGTCTCTTGTTAAAGACTCTAAAGGCTTTGCGATTTGATGAATATCCTAGGAAGTACCCTTCATCAGCTTTTGCATCAAATTTTCCAAGCTGACTGGAATCATTCAGAATGTATATTGGACATCCAAATACATGGAAATATCCAATATTAGGCTTTCTATTTCTGAGTACTTCATAGGTTGTCTTCTTGTGTCTTTTGAGATAGACAGATCTGTTCTGAGTGTAGCAAGCAGTTGCAACAGCTTCAGCCCAGAAATTCTTGGGAAGACCAGATTCATTCAGCATACTTCTAGCAGATTCAATCAGCGTACGATTCTTTCTTTCTACAACACCATTCTGTTCTGGTGTGTGGGCTGAGGAGAAGTTCTGAGATATGCCAGTTTCAGTGCAGAAGGACTCCAGAGTGGCATTTCTGAATTCAGTGCCATTGTCACTTCTGAGCTGACAAACTTTTCGCTTATGCTTGAGTTCAATTTGTTGATGAGAGCAATGATTTCAGCAGCAGCTTCACTCTTAGATCTGAGGAAAATTACCCAGCAATATCTTGAGTATTCATCAACAACAACAAGGGTATATTTCTTTCCTGCTCTTGTCTGAACATTCACTGGTCCAAAGAGATCCATGTGAAGCATGTGAAGAGGTTCAGTTATACTGAAACATTGTTTTGACTTGAATGAAGCTTTTTTCTGCTTACCCATTTCACAGACTGGACATGGCTTGTCTTTGTTGAAAGACATTGAGGGTATCCCATCAACAAGTTGTTTTCTTGACAAATTATTAATGTTCTTGAAGTTCAGATGGGATAATCTCTTGTGCCACAACCAATTTGTGTCTTCATCAGCCTTTGTGTAGAAACATTGTTCAGTGGGTGAACAATTCATATCAATGATATAGATGTTTCCTTTTCTTGGTGCAATCAAAACTACCTTTCCATCCCTGTTGAATATGGTGCCTTGTGAAATATCAAATAATACCTTGAAGCCATCATCACATAGTTTACTGACACTGATCAGGTTATATTTCAAACCGTTCACATATGCAACACGTGTGAATTTGACTTGTCCATTATTCACAACGCCATATCCCTCAGTTTTTCCATTTTCATCATTTCCAAATGTTATTGAGGGCCCCTCTTGCACCCTGTATTCCTCCAGCAAGGTCTGATAACCAGTCATGGTTCTGCCAGCAGCGCTGTCAAGATACCATATATTCTTCTTTCGGTCTCCCTGCACAAACACAAAGATTAGTTCTTTTTGGGAACCCATCTGGTGATGGGTTCGCTAGACTCTCCCCTAGCAGTCTCAGATTTCTTTGGTTTATAAGGAACAGAAGGATCAAAGGGGATCTCAGTCATAATTTCAGATGACATAAAAACAGTTGGTTTGATGGGGAGCTCAACCTTTTTCTTCTCAGATTTTAGCTTGATTTGTTTGGAAAAAGGTTTTGCATTTTGTTTAGGTTGAAGAGGTGTGGTTTCAACATTTTTTAAACGTGCATTACAACTCTGCACTTGTCTAGCCAATAACTGAAATTGACTCTCTAACCTCAACAAAATAGATTCATCATTAGACACCTGAGCCTTACCTGAATCTGAGGTAGAAGGCTCAGTGGGGGAGATATTTTTCTTCTTCTTTTGGCTTTTAGAAACCTTAGATGAAGTCTGAGGGGATGCTTTTTGGTTTTAGCCTTCCTTTCTGAACTAGTTGTCTGAGTTGTTTCAGATTTACCCTCAGATTGTTCCTGGGCCTTATCAGTCACAGTTTTCTGCTTGCCAACTTTAGGAAAAATGATTTCAGGTTTTATTTCCTTTGGAAGAGCATCTAAATCAGTGATTATAGATGCCAAATGAAGATCACCAGATTCATATGCTATTCTTTGAGTTGCAAAGGTATTTTTAATTGCAGCATCTGGCCTTGGTGCTTTCATCCAAGATTTAATGATTGCTTGTTCTTTTTCAAGGATAGTTTTTAATTCTTCTTTTTCCAACTCTAAAGTGGCAACCATAGACTGATAACTTTTTAAAGCCAAATGAACATCTTTCAGTTCTTTTAGTCTGGCCTGACTGGCGTTCAGTTTAGAAGTATTATTTTCAAACATTTTTAGACTTTCTGAACGCACAGTTTCGACAAAAGAAATGTCTGCCTCTAAAAGAACCAAAGGTCCAGTTTTTGTTCCTCATTGCTTTCAAAGCCAAAGTCACTAACCTTTTCATGACAATATCCACCCAACGACCAGATTCAACATCAGATTTGACCAGATGACCTTGATCTTCACGTGCCATGAAACACATATCCCTTACTTCTTCTTCATCATCAGATGATTCATCAGATTCCTCCTATTTTTCAGTCTTGGCAATCATACAACTATTATTGCTTGAAGTTGTTTTAAGCCATGAGAGCTATTTGGGCTTTCAGCTTCTTGTATTTAGCCTTATAGCTGTCATCAGGTTTCTGAAAAATAGAATGATTAGGGGCAGATTGTGATGATGACGGTTGACTAGATCTACATTCCTTCATGAAATGTCCTTTCTTGCCACACTTAAAGCATTCAAGATTAGACTTATCAATAGAAGCGCTTGAAGCAAATGATTTGCCTTAAAATGATTGAACGTTTTAGCCAGCATGGCAACCAGATCATCATTGTCATCCTCATCACAACTATGAGTTACATTATCAGAAATACCAGTTTTTAACATTTTAGAGATCATCTTCTTCATTGAGTCAGAATGATCACTCTCAGAAGATAATAGAGCAGTCCCATGTGGTTCAGAATTATGAACCATGACTGAACTGGTAGAAGCATGATTTTTGGCATCTTGCTCAGCCATAGCTCTCTCAGCCTTGTTCTCTTCAGTGTACCTGAAGGCTCCATATAGGGAGGCTAGAGTGTGACTGTGCAAGGTTTTTCCTTGTCTCAAAACCAAGATCAAGTTTTCCCATTTAGAAGGTAAGATGTCACAAAACTTTTCCAACAAAATTTCTTTATCTTTAGTTACACCCAGGGCTTTCAGTTGATTTACCAGATTAGTGAATCTGATGTAAGTTTGTGTTAAAGTTTCACCAGGGATAGCAAAAAAAGACTCATATCTTTTATTCAAAGCAACTTTTCTTGTGACAATTGTCTCATTGGTGCCTTCAAATTGTGTCATGAGTTCCTCCCACATTAATTTTGAATTTTCAAGTAAAACCAGGGTGGGCATAAGAGTTTCAGGAACAGCATACAAGATCATATTTTGCAGCTTGGTATCAAGGTCTACCAGCCTATGATCTTCTTCAGACCAATGATCCTTCTCCTTAGGTGAAACCCTAGGAGTCCCATCGGCATTTCTGACAACAGTGGAGGCATTCATGGGGACAAAGGGTCCTTCTTTAAGAATATCGGTCAAATGTCTTTCAACACCAGCAATATATTTGAGCATGCATGCTTTCCATGTTTGAAAGTTTTCACTGTTCCCATCAAATTTGGGAACAGGATTATTCGGAAAGTGTACATGCACATTATGTGATGGTATATTGTTGTTGATGATAGGGGTGGAGTTGTATTAGCGTTAGCATTAGGTTCAGGGCCTGTATTGAACATTTGGTCAGCCATCTTTGCAGATCAAAGGTTAATGAATTAAAATAATTCAACCTTGCTGCTCTGATACCAATTGTAAGTCCCAAATATAGATGGCTTAAATACCCGACTGGCAAGTAATTCTAACTGGAAGATGACCAGTTCAGAAGACGATCCAGATATGGATGAACAATACGATAGAGGTACTGAAAGTAAATGCTATAAACAATAAGGGCTGAAACTATATAAATAATATGTATAGATCAAGTATGTAGCATTGAGACACAATGTATTTTTCAAGGTATTTGATTTATTGATATATAAACAAATACAAGGATTGTTACGGAACAAAGATAAACACCCAAGTGTAAATATCTAAACAACCTAGAAATACAAGTGATCTAATAACTTGGAAATACTCGTAAGGATTACTTAGAGTATATCTCACAAGTTGCAATGCAAAGGTTTCAAGCCATTTCCAAGTTGTGAGAAGACTTATATTTATAGACTAAGTCCATGATGACGTGGACCAGATCGTACAAATATGGTTGGGTGTATTTAAGGAATTAAAGCTAATTCCTTACATGTGTACTTTTAAGGTTTAGGTATATAAGTCGTTGATGTGACTTATCAAACCTTATTCCCAACCTTTACTTTACCTTGTACTTTAATTAATAGTTAATTCTATTAACCGGGTAAAGATATGTAAAGTAAAAAGTCTTCCTCGTAATCAGTGTAAAAGTGTGTAAGTACTTTTACACTGAGATGCTTCAGTCTTCGATCAGGTAGAATCAGTTTCTGAGCTCCACATCTGAACTGATTCTCATTCTTCAGACTTCAGTCTTTGACTTCATTCTGAACGGGTTTCTGATACGTTGATCTGAACTGAAGTGAAGCTTCAGTGAACAAATTCTGAGCGACCTCAGAATTCTATACAAGTATTCTTCACTGAGCTTCAGCTATTTCTGAACAAATTATACTTGGTCAATTTTCGACCTAACATAGAGTGGTATGAAGGTTAACTATTTGTTATGAGAAAGTTTCTTCTTATCGGTCTTCCTCATAATGGGGTAAATTTGGATGTATCTCCGCATAATGTTAATAACCGGTGATGTATTCTTTAAGAGGTCGTGTTTCCTTTACGTCGGGTTGTTCCTCTTCGATGAGACTTTTACATGTGTCGCTTTGTTGAGTGATTGCTTTTCTTGATATTACCTTTGCTTCTCATGTGGTTGTGTCCTTGTTTCGTGAACCGCATGGCCATCTTCCTATGAACTATCTTTCACGATTCTTTCCTTTGTTAGATGTAGGGCAGGTATTGAGATTCTTTGAATTCTTGATTCTTGTTATATATGGGGAACGTATCTCAGAGTAGTGCTTCATGTTTGCTACCATGTTTGATTGCGTGTATCTTCGATTATGTAGGCTTTTGATGATTATTCTCTTCTTGTAATTATCTACGAAGGTACTAGAGATATCCTCGTTGGGGGGTTTGTCCGAAGTTCCCGAGGAATCCCCTTTTCTCTTTCTGATTTTGGTAGTGGTTTATGTAGACCACTATCTTTCGTTAACTCTTTCAAGCTTTCTTTATGGGCTTCGGGTGATGAATTATTCTTTATATTACTCAGAAGTCCTTTCTTTAGGCTTCGAAGATATATTACGAATGGATCATCATTCCGAGCTACCTTTTTACTGCTTTGTGAGTTGTTCTTGAACCTATCGGGGCACATATATGGCCTTCGTAGGGTAATGCAGAAGTTTGCTGGAAATTTGAAGGTCCATCCAGCGTATATGCACGGTATCGAGGGTACCACCATTTGATTATTCCGCGTCTCACAGTTGCTTACAGTCTGCATGGTATCGAAGGCGGTCACCTTCGTATTTTCCATGTCTTTTTATTGGTGCATGCTTCGTTATGGAAGTTTTGTTCTTCCAGTTACGATTTGGCTATATGTTATGTAGGCGTCCCTATCATACATTGAGCCTTAGTAGCATGTCTTTTATTGGTAAATAGATACGTACGTGGTAAGATAGATAATACGACGTAGGCCATGTAGGTTCACCACTTTCTGACCTTATTCGGGCCATGAACTTTACGACGTAGGCCATGTAGGTCTCTTTGTCGTGTACAAAATAATTCAAACCTTTGTTAGGTCGTATATACATGATTTTTGTGGAATGGTCCCTTCGAGGGTGAGACCTTTATATCATGCCTTCTTTAAACCTCAGTACTCACATATGAGCAACTCCATAAATTAGCCTTAACGAAGCTTGTCTAAACTTTGTAGTTAAGCCATTACGCCATTTAAACAACTGTCAAATGCCTTCCGATTCTTCGTTGGCCTCTTTATTTATTATTTATTATTATTATGAGGTATTCTCCATATTGAGTGAAGGGTATTTGCTATGGCACTTTTGTACACATTTCTGTATAATATTCCTTTAAAGTGTTTGATATTGTTTTAAAGGGTTTCTAGTTTTTTGTTTGTTTTCTTGAAGGGGTATCCCCTTCGTTTTGTGACTCTTAAAGGGTGTTCTTTTTTGGTATTCTACGTCCCTATAGTTTTAGGAATATTAGTGCATGGTTTTGAAGGCAACCACCCGCGGAGTTCCATGTCTCACATTTTGCGAATAAAGTTTTTGGGGTAATATCTTATTTTTGAGAATAAAGTTTGTTTGATGTTTTAGTTGCGAGGCTAGGGCCTAGGTAACGATTTGGGTAAGCTCTTCTAGTAAAAGGTGTTGGAAGATTTTGTCTGAGTCCCTACGTGTGTTAACGAGAATGAGACGAGGACTTCTTCGATTTATGCAGTGTGGAAGGTGTTGTTGGTAATGGGTAAATCCTTGGATATTCGGATGTTGTAAGAGAGTTATTGCGATAGTCTATGTATGACCTTACGGATCTACGGGGAGGTGTATCATCAAGCCTCTTAGGCTTAACGGTAGTGGCTAAGTTTGTATATGTTGACCTCCGTGCTTGCGGAGGGGCGTCTAAATATAAGACTTTTTATGAGCTAAAAGTGGGAGTGTAGTCTCGACCTTCTTAAACTTTAGACAAGACTTTTTGTACAAGACCGTAGGCTCATGGCCTCTAATATATTTTGGTTTCGGGTTTTCCTTAGGGTGTATAAGTTTTATGCACTTTGCATGTATCTAGGTCGTATGGGTATGCTATTCTAGGATGCATAGATTGATTTTTGTGTAATAGGTCGTGTAGGGGGTAACCTACTTTCGGAGTTTTACTCTATGGTAGCGTTATGAAGGGAAAGCATTAAGCCCGATGATTTTTCTCTACGGAGGTTGTATGATCTACGAAGAGTAGGAAACCATGTCCGTGGCTTTATCTTAACGGAAATACTTCAGTATGTCAATGAGGCTTATGCCTTACGAATTGAGCTGTGGGTGAGCTATGGTATATGGTTTAAACTATCACGTAGGTGACCATTATACAAGCTATATACACCTTTAGGCAAAATATAAAAGATCATGGTTTTAGTGCATACCTTGGGATTTTAATGCCCATATAGTTTGGTTGGAGAGTTTTTACCTCACGTTTTGAGCTTTGTAGAGGAAGATTGCAGGTGTGACCTTTTTGAGTGGAGAAAGTGTCAGAAAGATTTGTGAATTTGGTCGCGCAACGTCATCGAAGGTGAGGTATATATCATCATTAGCCCCCCAGTCTAATATTATGGACTGCTAGGGTCGTGATTTTAGACTGTACTCCTTGTTCGCCAATTTCACGAGTTATTGCATCGAATTTACTTCGATAAAAGAGAGTACCGAAGGCTGCTGAGAGTTCCTGAAGGTCACTGTATGCTATCGGAGATTTCTGGAGGCTGTCGAAGGTTTCCGGAGTTGGCTAAAAATCTTCTGGAGACTTTCTGGAGCTTCGTTAAAAGGCTTCTGGAGGTTTCCGTAGGTCTCTGGAAGCTTCAGGAGGTCTTCGAAGCTCAACGAAGGCTGTATGAGATTTCCAAAGCTCGTCCGAGGCTGCTGAAAGTGTCTGAGGCTTGCTGAATGCTGACAAAGGTTTTCGAAGGCTGTTGAAGATTCTGGGTCAAGTTCTCTATCTTGATCTACGTCGGGAAAAGCTGTTGGAGGATGCCAGAGGCTGTAGGGGTCCTTCGAAGCTCGCTGGAGGCTTCCGAAGGTCGCTGGAGACTTTATAAGATTTCTGACCGTAGCTACAGGCTGTTGGAAGTTTTCGTAGGTCTTCGAAGCCTAATTGAGGTTTCCGAAGCTCGTCGAAGGCTGTCGGAGGTTTCCAAAGCTCGTCGAAGGCTGTCGGAGGTTTCCAAAGCCTGCTGAATGCAACCGGAGGTCTCCGAAGCTCGTTGAAGGCTGTCGAAGCTTTCTGAAGGCTTTCGGAGGTTTCCGATGGTCGCTGAAGGCTTCAGGTTAGTTCCTCCATCTGAATCTGGTAAGGTTGTGGAGTGGGCTCTTGATCTTCGTCTTGATCTTCTTCTTTTATCATAAGGTTTTATTTTTCATACCATTAAGATGGTTTTATTTTTATTCAAGCGGAAACTTATTTTACTATAGATCGCGCTCTATAGGTCTCAATTTGTTCGAAACCGCAAGATTCGTAAAATATGTTTAATAATATTGAGTTGGTACATAATAATCTGTGAATTAATATGTCGGTGGACGATGCATTGTGCGCCGCATAAATAGTGATAACTTGAATTGGAAGAGTGAATATTATCATGAGCATGAAACCTTTTCTGAACCGCCACGATCTGCTGAAGAGTGAATAATAATTTAGACAATTAATTGTCTTGTTGATATATACAACATTAGCAGCCGCATATATTAGTATACTTCTATACATTTATGAGCTTCAACATAGATTGATATCATGTGATTACAGGCGATGTATTATTATGTAAAATCTTTCTAGAACATGATGAATTTAACATGTATGATGTGTATCTAACTTCAAATCTCCATTCGTCGGCGTTTTTCCTTGCGGTGATCTATCATGTTTTTTAGTTTGGTACAGCGAATCATGGATTCGATCATGGTGTGGTGTAATAGTGGGTTTTGTGATATGAATCGATGTGGTCCCACGGATGGCGCCAAATGATTGTGCACCAAACCGCATAGTTGATGATGACTCCGGCAAGGGGCTTCGTCCATGGAGAGGAGGTTGAGGTTTAAGAGTTTGTTGGCGATTCCCCGAAGGTAGGAGCGGTGCTCCTTTACGCCAACTAAGATTGTGTGATATGATTGTCGAAGCTTGTTCGACTTGTGTTAGGGTTTTGGCCGATTTGTGATCGTGCCTTTGAGGGAGAATTCCCTCTCCTTATATAGGAGAGGGTAACTTGGAGGGAAAGCTAGGGTCTTAGCTTCCTTTAGGGTTTCGGATATCATTGCCATGTTTATCCGATTTGCTTGCCATCATTATCCCTTTATAATTGGGATATGATTTGCTATATTTTAGGAAAGGATTTAGGCTTATCCCCAACCATTTATTTATTATTAACATCTTCGGGCTTCGTACTAGGTGGCCTTCGTATCATGGTTTAGAGGGGTACATCGTCATCAGCGATGAAATCGGCTAAGACTTGTCCTTTGATTGCATGTCGGGCCCTGAACTCTATATCATGTTCTCCTAGCTCGATGGCTCATTTGGCGACTCTCCCTGATTTCTCTGGCTTTAAACAATATCTGTTTTATTGGCTTATCTAATTGTACTACGATTGGGTGTGCCTGAAAGTACCTTCGTAACCTTCGGGCTGCGAATATTAGAGCCAGGGTGAGTTTTTCTAGTTCTGGATAATTGGCTTCGGCCCCTTGCAAACCTTGCTTACGAAATAAATCGGTATTTGTTGGCGATCCTTTTCGGCCACTAGCACAACGCTGACACATTCAGACGAGGATGCTAGATACACAAAGAGTGTTTCTTTTTCTTTTGGCGCTGTTAGTGTCGGTAAGTTGGCAATGTATTCTTTCATTTGTTCCAGAGCTTTGTTTGCCTCCTCTGTCCATGCAAAATCTTTCTTTTGGATGCATCCTTTTAATGTCTTGAAAAAGGGTAATTGCTTATCAGCTCCTCGGGAAAGGAAACGGCTGAGAGCGGCGAGCTTACCGTTTAGGCTCTGGACTTCTTTGATTGTCTTCGGTGGTGAGATCTGCTTTAGTTTGTCTACCTTAGAGGGGTTTGCATGTATTCCTTTGTTGCTAACATAATATCCCAGAAATTTTCCTTCCTCCACCCCGAATGAGCATTTCTTAGGATTGAGCTTCATATTAAACGCTCGAAGATTTTCGAAGGTCTCGCGGATATCTTCTATAAGTCCCTCTTCATCCCTGTTTTTGATGACTGATGATATACCATATACGGAGCTTTACCTCCGTATAAAAGACTGGATACGAAGGAACCTTCGTAAGCAGCGAAGGCACTAAATCAATTGTACCAAGCAGACCTATCCGTAGCCGAAGCTACGATGTATACCTCCGTAATTCCGGAGCTCTCAAGACAATGAGGAACGAATACATACAAATCCATTCCATGTTTATCCGACCTCCCCATAAGGGAACGAAATCAGACGTTCCTATAAACTAGGACATGTCCGTACCAGGACCACGAGGTCAAGACCAGGATAGGTCTAGACCAGGACCACGAGGTCAAGACCAGGATAGGTCCGTACCAGGACCACGAGGTCAAGACCAGGATAGGTCTGTACCAGGACCACGAGGTCAAGACCAGGATAGGTCCGTACCAGGACCACGAGGTCAAGACCAGGATAGGTCCGTACCAGGACCACGAGGTCAAGACCAGGATAGGTCCGTACCAGGACCACGAGGTCAAGACCAGGATAGGTCCGTACCAGGACCACGAGGTCAAGACCAGGATAGGTCCGTACCAGGACCACGAAGTCAAGACCAGGATAGGTCCGTACCAGGACCACGAGGTCAAGACCAGGATAGGTCCGTGTCAGGACCACGAGGTCAAGACCAGGACAGGTCCGTACCAGGACCACGAAGTCAAGACCAGGATAGGTCCGTACCAGGACCACAAGGTCAAGACCAGGATAGGTCTGTACCAGGACCACGAAGTCAAGACCAGGATAGGTCCGTACCAGGACCACAAGGTCAAGACCAGGATAGGTCCGTACCAGGACCACGAGGTCAAGACCAGGATAGGTCTAGACCAGGACCACGAGGTCAAGACCAGGATAGGTCCGTACCAGGACCACGAGGTCAAGACCAGGATAGGTCCGTGTCAGGACTACGAGGTCAAGACCAGGACAGGTCCGTACCAGGACCACGAAGTCAAGACCAGGATAGGTCCGTACCAGGACCACGAAGTCAAGACCAGGATAGGTCCGTACCAGGACCACGAGGTCAAGACCAGGATAGGTCCGTACCAGGACCACGAGGTCAAGACCAGGATAGGTCCGTACCAGGACCACGAGGTCAAGACCAGGATAGGTCCGTACCAGGACCACGAAGTCAAGACCAGGATAGGTCCGTACCAGGACCACGAGGTCAAGACCAGGATAGGTCCGTACCAGGACCACGAGGTCAAGACCAGGATAGGTCCGTACCAGGACCACGAGGTCAAGACCAGGATAGGTCCGTACCAGGACCACGAGGTCAAGACCAGGATAGGTCCGTACCAGGACCACGAGGTCAAGACCAGGATAGGTCTGTACCAGGACCACGAGGTCAAGACCAGGATAGGTCCGTACCAGGACCACAAGGTCAAGACCAGGATAGGTCTGTACCAGGACCACGAGGTCAAGACCAGGATAGGTCCGTACCAGGACCACGAAGTCAAGACCAGGATAGGTCCGTACCAGGACCACGAGGTCAAGACCAGGATAGGTCTGTACCAGGACCACGAGGTCAAGACCAGGATAGGTCCGTACCAGGACCACGAGGTCAAGACCAGGATAGGTCCGTGTCAGGACTACGAGGTCAAGACCAGGACAGGTCCGTACCAGGACCACGAAGTCAAGACCAGGATAGGTCCGTACCAGGACCACGAGGTCAAGACCAGGATAGGTCCGTACCAGGACCACGAGGTCAAGACCAGGATAGGTCCGTAGCCAGGAAGCTACGATGTATACCTCCGTAATTCCGGAGCTCTCAAGACAATGAGGAACGAATACATACAAATCCATTCCATGTTTATCCGACCTCCCCATAAGGGAACGAAATCAGACGTTCCTATAAACTAGGACACGGCCTAAAGAGTCCTAGATATATCTTCCTTACTTAGGATATATCACAAAAGAAGAAGAGATTTACCCTAAATCCCTATCTTCCTCTCCAAGGCTTTTACCCTCTATATAAAGTGGAGATGCCATACGGCAAATCATTCATTCACCACCATTCGACATCCAATATACTAAAAACCTTAATCACTAATACTCCCGACCTCCGTAAACAAACCCTCAGCCTTCTTAACGACTGAGAATAAACAATCATAGGCGTAAAGCGGCCTACGGCCCTCTGACCAGAAGGGAATCGCCAACGAATACCCCAAAACCCCACTCACACCTTCGGTTGAGCCATAGTGCGATTATTTGATCAATTAAATTGGCGCCATCCGTGGGACTCAGCAAAAAAAAAAACAGCAACAAAGCAACATCGCACATACCTTTTTTTCGAACACACCCGCGATATGGCCGATAGAGATACCAGTCATCTGTCAAATCCGCGGAATGCGGAGGGACTTCAGGTGCCACCAGGAGGACTGCACCTCCAAGGACGGTATCCCTTCCACACGTCTATGTCAAATTTTGACCTACCAGCCATTACACGCGACGACAGAAACGCGATAACAAGGGAGAGACAGGATTCACAAGGGCAAAGTCCGGATCGACCTATGCTTATGTCGACAGGTCAGGGCCCGTGTAGACCTACCCTTACAGTATCGCATAAACAGAGTCAGAAACTAAGATCCACTCCTGTGAACCAAGAAAGATCATGCACCGTCAGAGATATCTCCCCGACAGACGGACTGCAGACACGAGCCTCAATAATACTAGACCACCCGGGAAACCCTAGCCAGGCATTAACACTAGCAGACCGGGAGGCACATGGAGCGTCCATAGGGGCCGATCACAGTACGTTAAGACCGATGCCACGAGGTCAAGACCAGGATAGGTTCGTGTTAGGCCTACGAGGTCAATACTAGGACAGGTCCGTACCAGGACCACGAAGTCAAGACCAGGATAGGTCCGTACCAGGACCACGAGGTCAAGACCAGGATAGGTCCGTACCAGGACCACGAGGTCAAGACCAGGATAGGTCTGTACCAGGACCACGAGGTCAAGACCAGGATAGGTCCGTGTCAGGACTACGAGGTCAAGACCAGGACAGGTCCGTACCAGGACCACGAAGTCAAGACCAGGATAGGTCCGTACCAGGACCACAAGGTCAAGACCAGGATAGGTCTGTACCAGGACCACGAGGTCAAGACCAGGATAGGTCCGTACCAGGACCACGAGGTCAAGACCAGGATAGGTCCGTGTCAGGACTACGAGGTCAAGACCAGGACAGGTCCGTACCAGGATTACGAAGTCAAGACCAGGATAGGTCATTACCAGGACCACGAGGTCAAGACCAGGATAGGTCCGTACCAGGACCACGAGGTCAAGACCAGGATAGGTCCGTGTCAGGACTACGAGGTCAAGACCAGGACAGGTCCGTACCAGGATTACGAGGTCAGGACCAGGACATGTCCATGGCGGTGGGACAAGATCAAGACAGGACCACATTGGGACCACAAGGTCAAGACCGCACTAGGGCCATGACGATACCCCAATCTCCACGCCAACACAAACCTATGGCGGGATCATCGGGGCAAGATCAAGGTGGGACCACCCTGCTATCACAAAACCTAGACGAACCCACACGTACAGGGCCTCAAAGACAGAACAAATACGGACCGGACCATACTTCCTTCGATTCGGAAAAAGCACAGCCACACACGGCTACCCTCCCAGCGAACGGACCGCAAGCAAAGACGCTAGGGATAATACACCAACCTGGAGATCAAGGACTAACGTTGGTTGACAGGGAAATCACCGATGCATACGTACAAGCAAACTATGATGTGCTGTGTGCAATAATTAGACGCCTGAGGGACACGGGCCAGGTATATGAACCAGAACCTATAATTCGTTATGACTACGATACAGGGAGAATTCAAAACGGTATGGAGGAGAATGTCTTCACCGAACGAAGCTCCTCAAACGCACAAGGGGACCCCCGCAAGATCGAAGTACGAAACCTCCAAACATGGATTCCGGAACATAGGCCTAGCCAAGGAAATCAAACCCAGGGTCGGCTCGAACAAAAGACAGGATTAAAGGAAACAAACGGAGACAATGACCGGAGATCTCTCGAATATAAATCCAGAAGCATGGCACACCTAGCAAATGCAAACAGTCCGTTCACTAGCGACATACAGAACCACCAGATGCTAGAAAACATGAGATACCCCCAAAACCTGGGGTACTATGATGGTCAAGGGGACCTAGACGATTTTTTGAACAAGTTTATCGGAATAGCAATGATCCAGAGATGGGACATGCCAACCACCTGCCACGCTTTCTCCTGCTCCTTGATTAGCGATGCAAGAGAATGGATTGATAGCTTGCCGGCGGGTTCGATAAACAATTTTGAAACCCTGAAAATCAAGTTTAGATCACAATTCAATACGCAGAAAAAACATCGGAAGACGCATGTGTCAGCACACAATATAAAGCGACAAAGCGAAGAAGCACTTAGGGATTTTATTGCAAGATACACACACGAAACCCAGGAGATAAGTGGACTACCGGAGAGCCAGAGGATATCAGGACTCATCCATGGGCTACGAGCAGTCGAACTAGTCGAACATCTCACCACGAACCTACCAGAAACATACGATGAATTAGCAACTAAAGCTCACAACTGGATCGACGTCAAAGGGGTAACCGGAACGGAGCGTCCCCTGGGAAAACGGAGAAGAGATTCGACAGCTAACGGAACCGAGGTCCCCATCGAAAATCCGAGGTGGGGAAGTAAAGCAAGGGAAGGCAGAAAAACAATACTGCTGAGGTTAACGAAATCACCAAAGGAAATCCTTGCAACGGAACGAGCGGCGCAAACATTCCCAGCCCCACCCAGATTAACAACTCGAAAAAGGGACCGAGGGAAATACTGCGCATTCCACAAAGACTATGGGCATGACACAGATTTGTGTCGAAACCTCCAACAGGCCATAGAAGACGCAATAACTGCTGGAAAACTGCAGCACTTGGAAAGAAAGGTGGACGAAAAAGCGTTAAAAGTGGGAACAGGGAACACACCAAGAGACCCTCCGCAAGCGCAACCCCCGTCACGTGGAAAGGACCATGAAATAACCAACAAAGCCACCATGACGGAAACCTTATAAACGAAGGAAGTGTCGACCCGACCCTCGAAAGGAAAGTTACAGACAATGGAAAAGGATGAGTTACAAGTAATCCAACCATCCGACCCCTTGCAAAGGATCCCAACGTGGGAAGGAAATGCGGTAGCACCACCAGATGGGAAAACTAATACAGTTACACCCAGGAAACATCTTGCTCCGCAAAAAAGAACAAAGAGAGGAAAGCAGCATACTCTTTGCGAAGCTTTACATCCGGAATCAAATAGCTTCTGAGACCTCCGCGGAACGACAAAGAAAAAGAAGCAGAGACTCCGAATGGATACGGAGCACCAAACGAAAGCTAAGCAGTCAGGAACTTTATCTTGTAATTCCTCCTGCCAATTATTTTCGCAAAAATAAAAAGCTTTCAAAGATCGACCAAAAACAAAAACGCGCGTAAAAAACACAATATACATGTATAACAAAAGACTTTATGAGAAGTTCAGGGGACGCCCGATAACGCTTCCATAAAGCAACCAAGTCATAAGACGACTGTCATAAGACAACCAAGTCATAAGACGACTGCCATGAGACAACAACGTCATAAGGCGACTGTCATAAGACAACCAAGTCATAAGACGACTGCCATGAGACAACAACGTCATAAGGCGACTGTCATAAGACAACCAAGTCATAAGACGACTGCCATGAGACAACAACGTCATAAGGCGACTGTCATAAGACAACCAAGTCATAAGACGACTGCCATGAGACAACAAGTCATAAGGCGACTGCCATAAGACAATAACGAGAAAAAGTCTACTAATGCTGGATAATTCAAAGATATCAAATGCCTGAATATCACACGATGAAACTGTCAAAGAGGATTCACAACAAAAGGAGACAGAAACAATATTCAACAAAGTAGCAACCATAAATGTCAAAGAAGCCAGTGAAAAAAGTCCAAAACAGCAAGAGAATCTATGCATTAGGAATTTGCATCAGTTGGGTAGGGGAAGCATCAGGATCTGACGAGAGAGCGCGAAGGTATTGAGAGTGCATATTTTCCAGCTCACTCATGGCTTTGTTCAGCGGACCCGCAGTGTCTTTCACAAGCTCGGAACCATTAAGGGTTATGCGACCTTCCGCAGCAAGAACACGGATCAACTCTGACTCAGCATCCACCCTATTCGCATTGCACAAATTCGAGATCCTCTTACCAACTTCAGGACCGTTCAAGAAGACTTGCAAATATGAGGAATCACATCAACAACGAGCCGCCTGTACCTCTCCTTCAGATCCATAAAAGCAGAACGATCATGTCCCAACAAAGCATCCTTGGCAGATAACTCCTCCTTCAGCAAACTGATTTCATCCCCTTTAGCCCGAATGTCGCCACGAACAGACTCAAGCTCTGCAGTCAAACTATCCAACTTAACTTCCAACTCAGACACCTTAAACTCCAACGACAGCTTCTCTGCCTTGAGCTTGTCAAATTGCTCAGATGAGGAACCACCATCCTCTGAAAGCTCGCGCAACCTCGAATCCAACACATTTCCAATTACGGAAGCACAAAAAGAAGACTGATTAAACAATTCGGAAAGTCTGGACACATCCATAACCATCAAATCCGATATCCATCCGGAAGGGGCAAGAGATTCAATGATGCGGTGACAGGAATGACCGCCAGGAGCCTGCACGAAAGGGTTGAACCCTACAAAAACACACACAAATGATAAGATTGAAATATTTGAAGGGCAGAGATGCAAAGTAATCACGCACCAAGTGTATCCTTTGGGTCCTCGGACCGTTTTTCCCTCTTTCTGGAAGAAGGCACACCTGGTCCCCTCGCGGTAGCTTTCTTTCTGCTTCTGAGGCGGCCAGCAACGGTGCCCTGATCATCAGCAGTGGGATCACAGTTGTCGCCGCTAGAAGGACAGTCAGATATCTCAACCACGGAATTAATAACCGGGTTATTACCATGGAGGATGGTTTCACTCGCTTGACAAATCGCCTCCAACCCCGCACGATCAGTAGCCTGAGCACCGGAACCCCCGGCAGAAGTATCTGAACCTGAAGCCGCAACAGACGGAGTAGCTTTTACGATAAGGTGAGCAAGGGATGATTGCCTATTGATCATCTGTTTGAACACCATTACTGCAAGAAGAAGAACAACAGGTGACGCGAAAAAAAAAATAGAGGAAAAACGGACGGCAGACAACGGGCAAAATCCTAAGAATATCAGAAGGGGACAAAAAAAAGAGAAAGAAATATAGTAAACAAGTCATCGCTACCCCATTCCATAAAAATAATAATAATGGAAAGGGGAAGGAGAGCGGGGCAACATCAACTAAGGATTACAGAGTCAGGCAACAAGACACAAAGATAGGGTTGATAACAGAGAAACCTGGATCTAAAGACCCCCATTGGTCAAAGACAATACTAGGGTTTCAAGTTGTAAAACTCATCCCTATTAACCCTACGATATGAGACGAGAATCTGAAGAATAAATCAAGATTGGAAGCACATACCTAAACAAAGGAACGATGGCGAGAGGAAGAAAGAACTACAGGAGTACCGCTGAAGAAGATATCGCCTCCAAGAAAGGTAAAAAACTTTATTTTTAATAAAGAATAAAAGAAGATATATATATTGAGAGTATTTAGGCTAAAATTGTTAGTACAAATTATGGGATAAGTATCTCACGACACCCGGTCTGATTTAACACACGTTGTTTCTGAGGGACCTCCGAGAGGATGACCTGGGAAGCGAGAATCGTTTTTGAAGTCTAATGCGATACTCTACAGATAGACTCTCCCATCAGACTGGGGGGCTTGATGATATACCATATACGGAGCTTTACCTCCGTATAAAAGACTGGATACGAAGGAACCTTCGTAAGCAGCGAATGTACTAAATCAATTGTACCAAGCAGACCTATCCGTAGCCGAAGCTACGATGTATACCTCCGTAATTCCGGAGCTCTCAAGACAATGAGGAACGAATACATACAAATCCATTCCATGTTTATCCGACCTCGCCATAAGGGAACAAAATCAGACGTTCCTATAAACTAGGACACGGCCTAAAGAGTCCTAGATATATCTTCCTTACTTAGGATATATCACAAAAGAGGAAGAGATTTACCCTAAATCCCTATCTTCCTCTCCAAGGCTTTTACCCTCTATATAAAGAGGAGATGCCATACGGCAAATCATTCATTCACCACCATTCGACATCCAATATACTAAAAACCCTAATCACTAATACTCCTGACCTCCGTAAACAAACCCTCAGCCTTTTAACGGCTAAGAATAAACAATCATAGGCGTAAAGCAGCCTACGGCCCTCTGACCGGAAGGGAATCGCCAACAAATACCCCAGAACCCCACTCACACCTTCGGTTGAGCCATAGTGCGATTATTTGTCTTTTATACCGTTTAGGCTCTGGACTTCTTTGATTGTCTTCGGTGGTGAGATCTGCTTTAGTTTGTCTACCTTGGAGGGGTTTGCATGTATTCCTTTGTTGCTAACATAATATCCCAGAAATTTTCCTTCTTCCACCCCGAAGGAGCATTTCTTAGGATTGAGCTTCATATTAATCGCTCGAAGATTACCGAAGGTCTCGCGGATATCTTCTATGGTCCCTCTTCATCCCTGCTTTTGATGACCATGTCATCAACATATGCCTCCAAGTTCCGTCCGATCTGTGTGGCGAATGCCTTATCAACTAGGCGATGGTACGTAGCCCCTGCGTTCTTTAAGCCGAAGGGCATCTTTCGATAACAATAAGTCCCTTTGCTTGTGTAGAATCCGTTTTGTCTTCGTCCCCTTCTACCATTTGTATTTGATGATAACCTTTATATGCATCTAGGAAGCATTTTAGTTTGTGTTCTGTCAATGATTCTACCTTCCAATCTATCTCTGGCAGAGGGTAGCAGTCTTTGGGACATGCCTTATTAATGTTTGTAAAGTCGACACACATCATCCACCCTCCGTCTCCTTTTTTCACCATCACTGGGTTTGCGATCCAGATCGGGTAGGTGGATTCCCTGATTATCCCTGCTTTCAACAGCTCCTCTACCTCTTTTCTGGTAGCTTCGTCTCTTTCGGCGGAGAGGCTGCGTTTCTTCTGATGGACGGGCTCTATATGTTTTCGTTCGTTCAGACGATGCTCCGTTACGAACAGTTTCCCCTCCAATGTCAAGATCCTGGGAACTCCCGTCATATCGGCATATTCCCATGCCAAGATATCTATATTGGATTGCAGTAGTTTCCGGAGCTTGTGTTTACACTCATCTGAGAGTCGGGCACCCATGGTGATTGGTTGATCAGGGAATGCTGGATTGATCACCACCTTCGTGGTGTCCTCTGGATCCTGCTGTACCTTCAGGACGAATGGTCTGTTGTCTTCTATTCTTTTTACATCATGGACTTGTTTTGTTTGCTTATAAGACGAGTAGATCGTTCCTATCCCTGTTTCTGACCGGAATTTAACAAGCCTGTGTATCACGGAGGGGACCATTTCTAGTTGCTGCATGGTTGTCCTTCCCAAAAGGATGTTATAGGGTAACGGGGATCATACTATTACGAGGTCCAATGTTTTGGTCCTTTCGTGCCTCCCATCCTTAATGGTAATGTCTAGATCAATTTCCCCTAAAGGCCATGCATGCTCTCCTGAAAACCCTATGAGAGGTCCTCGGGAGTCGGACTTTCGGGCCCGTATGGCGTCTGCTAATTTGAGGAAGCAGTGCTCGAAGATGACGTCGCATTCGCATCCACTGTCTAGATAGACTCTTCGTACCTCAATATTGAATATTGTGGCTTGGATGATCAGAGGATCATTAGACGCTTCATCCTTCCCTAGCGTGGGAAAGTAAAACCCCTCAGGCGCAGTTGAGAGATTCAGATCTCTAGCCGCCATCTGATTGACTGCTAAAGGGGATCTCTTATTTTTTAGAGGTTGGGGTTTGTGTTTTTTAACCATATCTCGTGGCGCGGGTGCACAGAAATCTTGTCTTATAGGTTTTTGGGTCCAGTTGATATTCGGGTCCCACGGATGGCGCCAAATGATTGTACACCAAGCCGAGGTTAGGTTAAGAAAGGGGAATGGTGAGTGTTTTGGTTATTTGTTGGCGATTCCCCGAAGGTAGGGTTCGTGCCTCTTTACGCCAATCAAATGTATATGTATATGAAATGTGGCCGATTATGACCGTGTTAGAGAATGAGTTTTTGATCTGTTTGATCGTGCTTAGAATGTTGATTATATTGATCGTGTGAATGATGATGTGTGTTTTCATGCCTTGGAAGGTCTTTTTTTATTCTCCTTTTATAGGAAAAATCATCTTGGAGAGAAAGTTAGGTATCCTTTTAGAGTTTTGACCAAGAGAGTCCAGAAAGATCTTTTCCTTCTTTATTGGAAGGAAATGATAAGATCAAATCCCGAAATAATAGGGAAACAATTCTTATCTTCTTCATTCTTACTGTGGGAGCCTTCGTTACGGAGAGGCCTTCGTGTCGTAGCATGCTACTGCTCCTTCGTATGACAGGTGTTGCGTACCGCTGGGAGGGTATATCATCAGTTGGTCAACAAAACAAATTCACCCATTAAATGCTGAAAGTGTGAGGGGTTGGCTTTGTGTGAGCCAACGAATTAAAGATTCATACCAAAAAATGAAATAGACATGTCAAGATGGCATCTTGCTGTGTCCAGGCAATCAAGGACAATGCCCTAACTACAATCAAACATTTAACAGCCCAGGTAAGATTGCGCTTCACAGGCCATCAAAGTTGTGAAGTGATAATCTCGGCCCATGAATAAGTTATACAGTAAAACGCAGCCATGTATTTTATTTGTCTTTTATCACGTCATTGATTGTCTCAAACATATAGTATGATTGTGCACCGAACCATGTTAGCCTAATATGGGACGAAGGTTATGAAAAAGGGGATTTGGGTTTATGTTTTGTTGGCGATTCCCCGAAGGTAGGGCAATGCCTCTTTACGCCAAGAGTTGGTGTGTTAGATGTGATCGGCTAATGATGTGTTTTTATGATCCTGCCGAATGAAGAGGGTTACCTCTCCTTATATAGGAGAGGTTTTCTTGGAGGAGAAGATTAGGGTTTAATCTTTTCCCCTAAGATTTAGTTGTTATGCTTATCTGATTTCTTCCTTAAGATAATGATGAATATCTTCTTATCTTTGGAAGGGATATATCTCGGCTTATTTAATTAAGCTCCTTCGAGCTCAAGGCCTTCGTTATCACGCTTCGTAAGGAGCGTTCTTTGTATGAGTGCTCGAAGGGGTATATCATCAAGCCCCCAGTCTAATATTAGAGGGTGTTATGGCTGTAATTTTAGACTTTTCTCGTATGCATTGAGATTCTGATTCATGTAATCTTCGAAGGTGGTATTCGGAGGGCTGAAAGTGGACAATGTAACCCTTTCCAAGGGTTAAAGGAGGGTGACTTTTTGTAGAAGGGCTAATAATGACAAGCTTTGAAAGATAGTGGGAATCTTTTGTCTTTTTGCACAGTAACCGAAATAGTGGGTGGGGGTTATCTTAAAAGTCTCGCCATTACATTTTGGGTCTTCTCATTTTCTTCTTCTTCATTCTCTCTGATCTCTCAAATTGCTTTATTTATCTTTCTTCTTTGTATTTCTTAATCGCAAATGGCTCGTGCTAAAGCAAAAAAGACAGTGGGTGGCGAACAATCTGTGCAAGCCGGTACATCTACCGGTAGGACCCGGCTCCCACATACTTTCAAGGTCGCCGGAAAAGATCTGCTGTAAAAAGTAGGCATCCGATTGTCTTAACTGATTCTGATTCAGAAGTGGATAAGGCGTCTTATCGTGAACTGAGAACCGAGTGGGCCCGCCTCCGTCAAGAGATAGTTAGGGTTAAAAGTAGGGAGGCCCGCCTGAAGAGTGACATTCAATTTGCTGGTGACGAGATCCGGCGTTTATCTGGTGATGTGGAAAAATCCATCCTTGTCGCTGGTCTTCGTAGTTCCGTTAAGCGATATCAGGGGAAGTTGAAGGAAGCCAACGAAGTTTTTGATGATCTGAACAAAAAGCATTTGGAATCCGAGAAGCGCCTGTCGGAGAATAATATCTATGTTGATGGTGTTAGGGAGGTGTGGGGTAAAAAATGTGCGGAGGTACAGTCTGCCCATTCCAAGATCCAATTTCTGGAGGAGCAGTTGAAAAGGGTGGAGGAAAGAAGTTATTCCCCATATTTATCAAACTGCTATTACTGATCCCGAAGCTGCTAAGCGTCTGGTGGATATGGAGGCTGTTTCGGAGAAAATTTCCGATGTTGTTCCTGACGCTGTATAAGATGAAAAGTTTACTTTTTTTTTAATGTAATTATCATTAGAATCTAATTGTTGTTTTTCCCGATGATAAATTGTACTCCTCCGTCATATAGTTGCGAAGGTGTTTTATTTTTTGTGGGTACTTGGGAAAAAATGCATGGTTCCGAAGGGTCCCCCCGCGGCGGTCCATGTCTTTTCTTTTTAGGTGCCCCTAGGGCTGCATGGTTTCGAAGGGTCCCCCTCCGTCGTTCCATGTCTTTAATTTTGTGCGCGTTATTACCTTAGGACTGTGTCCTTGGGGCTCTGATTGTACGCTATGTAGGCGTCCTTTGAACATGCGTTATATCTAGAAAACACGTCTTTATATATTTGAGTTGTGAGATGGCGATCGTGGTAAAAGAAAATATGCCAGGGAGCGACCCTTCGTATGAGATAAATAATAAAAAGTTATGCATCACTTTGTGATTGCTTTATTCAACCTAGACGATAGTTATCACATTGTGAATACTACCAAATCTTTATTTCATGCCGTGGCATTTTAATACAAAGTAATCAGTTTTACTGATAAAATTTACGAAGGTTGGAGCTATTCCATGTACGGTCTACCGGCTCGCCATCCAGTGTTGCTAACTTATATGCTCCGTTGCCGAAGGCTACCTGGACTTCATACGGGCCTTCCCATGTGGGTCCCATTTTTCCCGTATACTTGATCTGACTTGCGCTGTTGAGACGAAGGACATAATCACCGACTTTGAATGAAGTTGGATTGGTTCGTTTGATGTAATATTTTTCAATCCGCTTCTTGTATGCTGCCTCCCTCATTGCTGCTATGTCTCTTCGTTCTTCTAACAGATCTATGTTCACCCGCAGTTCCTCTTCGTTACTTTCTTCATCAACCTTAGATGTTCTGCATGTCGATACCTGGATTTCTGCTGGTAGAACTGCTTCTGTTCCGAAGGCTAGGCTAAAAGGTGTTTCACCATTACTGATCTTGGGTGTATTTCGTTGTGCCCATAGGACGAATGGTAATTCGTCCACCCATCCAGTATGTTTGTCTCCTAGCCTCTTTTCCATTCCCTTCACTATCTCCCTATTGATGGACTCGACCTGTCCGTTTGCCTGTGGTTGATACACGGATGTGAACTTTTGTTTCATCTTTAATCTTTCACAGAATTTTGGGAACGTTCCTTACGCAAATTGCTTTCCATTGGGGCATTTCAAACCTACATACTATATGCTCCCAAACAAACTTTTCCATTGCTTTCCCTTTAATCGAAGCGAGTGTCTTGGCTTCTACCCATTTTGTGAAGTAATCTACTGCTACCACAAGAAATTTAACTTTCCCCGGAGCTTCTGGGAGCGGCCCGACTATGTCTAATGCCCACTGAACGAAGGGCCAAGCTGAAGTAACCGAGGTCATGTCTTGCTTCGGCGCCCTGGGTACATTCGAGTGGATCTGGCAGATTCGCACTTTTGGATGTATGTTGTAGCGTCTTGATGCATTGTTGGCCAGAAGTATCCTAGGCGCATGGCTTTAGTTGCCACTGACTGTGTCCCGTATATCCCTTTGTGTATTTCTTCCAGAATAACAGAAGCCTGATTTGGGCCCACGCACCTTAGCCAAGGTGTCACGAAAGATTTTTTGTACAATTGCCCATCTGTGAGTTTGTATTGAGGTGCTTTGATTCTGATTTTTTGAGCTTCGGTAGGATCTTCCGGTAATATGCCGCTGATTAGATATTCACATATGGGAGTCATCCAATTCTTCCCATCTTCTTTTATTAGATCAACAACGTACTTCTCATCAATGGATCTTTCTCTCAATACTTCGATAAGCACCTTTTTACCGAAGTGTTCAAAGGTAAGACTTGCTAATTTACTTAGTGCATCGGCCTTTTTGTTTTGATTGTGATGGACGTGTTCTATTCTGAAGCTGCTGAAGCAATCGACCAGTTCCTTTGTCTTCGCCAGGTATATCTTGATGGTTTCTTGCTTAGCTTCGAATTCCCCAGTGATTTGACATGCCACTAGTTGGGAATCCACGAAGGTGTGGATTCTCTGGATCTTTATTTCTCTTGCTAAACGAAGTCCTGCTAAGAGAGCTTCGTATTCTGCTTCGGTATTTGTTGTATCGAACTCAAACCTTAGGGCATAGGTATATTCCTTCTCTTCTGGACTAATAAGGATGATTCCTGCTCCAGATCCATCAGAACTCGAAGCTCCATCGGTGTATAACCTCCATATGCCCGATCCTTCGTTCTCCATAACATTTAAAGAAGCATACTTATCTGGTTCGTCATTTTTTTGTGTTTCTGCTATGAAATCAGCTAGCACTTGTCCCTTTATGGCGTGTCTCCTTCGGAATTCAATGTCATGTTCCCTCAGCTCTATTGCCCACTTAGCTACCCTCCCTGATTTCTCTGGCTTAAGCAAGATTTACTTTATAGGTTTATCGGTTAACACTGCGACTGAATGTGCTTGAAAATACCTTCGTAACCTTCGGGCAACATGTACTAAGGATAGGGTTAGCTTTTCCAATTCCGGATAGTTGACCTCAGATCCTTGCAGAATCTTGCTAACAAAATAAATAGGGACTTGCTTCCGCTCTCTTTCTGCTAAGAGGACTGCACTGACACACTCGGACGATGCTGCTAGGTACATAAAGAATGTTTCTCCTGGGACAGGTGAGGTGAGCGTGGGCAACTGTGCTATGTATTTTTTTCATCTGCTCGAAGGCTTCATTCACTTCCTTTGTCCAAGTGAAATCCTTCTTATCCAAACACCCTTTGAGTGTTTTAAAGAATGGGAGCTGCTTGTCTGCCCCTTTTGATAGGAAACGACTGAGAGCTGCGAGCTTTCCATTGAGGCTCTGAACTTCTTTGATTGTCTTAGGAGGTGATAGCTGAGAAAGTTTGTCAACTTTCGAAGGGTTCGCCTGTATTCCTTTGTTTGATATATAGTACCCTAGGAATTTTCCCTCCTCGACCCCGAAGGAGCACTTTTTCGGATTTAGCTTCATATTGATGGATCGGAGAGTATCAAAGGTCTCCTGGATGTCACTTAACAAATCTTCTTCAGTCTTGCTCTTTATTACCATATCATCAACATAGGCTTCGAGATTTCGTCCAATCTGCTTCCTGAAGACTTTGTCTACCACTCGCTGGTAAGTGGCTTCAGCGTTCTTCAGTCCGAAGGGCATTTTCTGGTAGCAATAGGTCCCTTTGCTGGTGTAGAACGCTATTTTATCTTCGTCTTCCTTGGCCATCTGGATCTGATGATATCCTTTGTAAGCATCTAGAAAACATTTTAACTTGTATTATGTTAATGACTCGACCTTCCAGTCTATTTCAGGTAAAGGATAGCAATCCTTGGGGCAGGCTTTGTTGATGTTGGTGAAGTCCACACACATCCTCCATCCTCCGTCACTTTTCTTGACCATGACTGGGTTGGCTACCCAAATAGGATACGTGGACTTTCGTATGATCCCGACTTTAGCCAATTCTTCCACTTCCTTACTTGCGGCTTCATCTCTCTCGACCGCCAAGCTACGTTTCTTTTGATGAAAGGGAGGCACATCCTTTCTTTCATTAAGTCTATGCTCTGTCACGAATTTCTCCCCTTTTGATAGGAAACGACTGAGAGCTGCGAGCTTTCCATTGAGGCTCTGAACTTCTTTGATTGTCTTAGGAGGTGATAGCTGAGAAAGTTTGTCAACTTTCGAAGGGTTCGCCTGTATTCCTTTGTTTGATATATAGTACCCTAGGAATTTTCCCTCCTCGACCCCGAAGGAGCACTTTTTCGGATTTAGCTTCATATTGATGGATCGGAGAGTATCAAAGGTCTCCTGGATGTCACTTAACAAATCTTCTTCAGTCTTGCTCTTTATTACCATATCATCAACATAGGCTTCGAGATTTCGTCCAATCTGCTTCCTGAAGACTTTGTCTACCACTCGCTGGTAAGTGGCTTCAGCGTTCTTCAGTCCGAAGGGCATTTTCTGGTAGCAATAGGTCCCTTTGCTGGTGTAGAACGCTATTTTATCTTCGTCTTCCTTGGCCATCTGGATCTGATGATATCCTTTGTAAGCATCTAGAAAACATTTTAACTTGTATTATGTTAATGACTCGACCTTCCAGTCTATTTCAGGTAAAGGATAGCAATCCTTGGGGCAGGCTTTGTTGATGTTGGTGAAGTCCACACACATCCTCCATCCTCCGTCACTTTTCTTGACCATGACTGGGTTGGCTACCCAAATAGGATACGTGGACTTTCGTATGATCCCGACTTTAGCCAATTCTTCCACTTCCTTACTTGCGGCTTCATCTCTCTCGACCGCCAAGCTACGTTTCTTTTGATGAAAGGGAGGCACATCCTTTCTTTCATTAAGTCTATGCTCTGTCACGAATTTCTCCCCTTCGATCTCGACGGTTCGAGGTATGCCTGTCATGTCCGAGTATTCCCATGCAAATACATCTACGTTTCATTGCAGCAGCTTGAGTAGCTTCTTCTTTAGGTTTTCGGGAAGTTGCTTCCCTATCGATATCGGTTGATCTGGGTATCCTGGGTTAACAATGACCTTTTCTTGGTGATCTGGCACCTTCGTGACGTCTGCTAATGCTTCGGTGGTCCCCTTAACTTTCTTTACTTTGTGCACCTTCGTTTGGTCAAATTCCGAGTTTATGGTTCCCACTCCTACGGGTGTCAGATGTTTGATCATGGAGTGGATCGTGGAGGCGATCATCTCCAATCGCCGCATTGCTGGCCTTCCCAATAGTATGTTGTATGGGGAATGAGATCTGACTACTATAAAGTCTAGTGTCTCCATTCTTTCATAGGGAGGTTCGCCTATTGTCACATCTAGGTCGATCTCTCCTAACGGGCTGACCCTTTCCCCGGCGAATCCTATGAGTGGGGTTCGTGGGGGAGTGAGACGAGCCTTTATTCCCTTGGGGAGCTGCACGAAACAATGCTCATAGATGATGTCGCATTCGCTCCCACCATCAACATAAACTCTATAAACCCTTGTGTTAAATACCAAAATCTGTATTACGATGGGGTTTTCTGATGGGGGTATCTTTAATACTGGAAAGTGGAAAGCCAAGGGTGTCCACTGGATGAGATCTTTTCTCTTGTTGAGTGATTTTTCATTCGGATCGTTAGACCCATGATACGATTCATCCTCCTCTGCCATATGTGGCTGTGTTGCGTTCGAGAATCAAGGTCGTGGTGATTTTGTGGGTTGTTTGAGTTTTCAGTCCCACGGATGGCGCCAAATGATTGTGCACCGAACCGCGTTAGCCTAATATGGGTCGAAGGTTATGAAAATGGGGATTTTGGTTTATGTTTTGTTGGCGATTCCCCGAAGGTAGGGCAATGCCTCTTTACGCCAAGAGTTGGTGTGTTAGATGTGATCGGCTAATGATGTGTTTTTATGATCCTGCCGAATGAAGAGGGTTACCTCTCCTTATATAGGAGAGGGTTTTCTTGGAGGAGAAGATTAAGATTTAATCTTTTTCCCCTAAGATTTAGTTGCTATGTTTATCTGATTTCTTCCTTAAGATAATGATGAATATCTTCTTACCTTTGGAAGGGATATATCTCGGCTTATTTAATTAAGCTCCTTCGAGCTCAAGGCCTTCGTTATCACGCTTCGTAAGGAGCGTTCTTCGTATGAGCGCTCGAAGGGGTATATCATCATAGTACTCAAATACTAAGTAACAAAAACAAAGAATAGACATTACCTATCAATAATCATATAACAACCACCACCATATCGCTAACAACAACAAATACATAATAAGTCAAAGTTAACAACAAACCAACTTAACTAATCCGAAACAAAAAATATATCGTCTAAATGCCTTCAACATACCGACATAACTAAGTCAAAGATAACAACCTAATTAACGTAGTGTTTAAAAGAGCCCATTCTATATAAGAAGTTACTATAGACAACTAACAAAACAACATTAATTGAAGTAATAAAATCTTTATAATTTAACCTGTTTGAGATAAAACACAAACTAAAGCGACCAATTGATCAATGAATGGGTTGAGATTGTCACCTTAATGATTAAAAAGAAATCAAAATATATTTGTGTACTACCTTCAGAAAGATGCTAGATGTCTCTTCACTCCCAATCGTAACTTGCAGGATTTGAATTATCAGGACCAGGAGCTAAGCTTCTCAACTAACAACAATCAATTTGCTTTGGAAGTAATACTGGTTGGTTTAATAATTTAAGCAACCTCCTTTTGTTTCTTAAAAAAAACAATACATAGCCTGGGGCTTATTTGTAAGAGATCATTCTCTAGTTGACCTGTTAGTAATTTAGTGTAATTGAGGGATATGGTTATGATACTTGGAAATGGGTTTGGAGGTACGGAGTGTACGCCCATTAAGTGAATGACATCCCGGACCCAAAAGCATTGTAATAAGTGATGGCTAGTATTGGTTTATAATAATTGATGATAATATCGGATCACATAAAATTCATTTAAGCATTTGTCTATATGAAATTTTACTTTGAAAACATGACATGATGATATGAAATATGCATGTAGGACCACATACAAATTTTTGACAAAATAAAATGTGATTGAGAATGATGTAGTTGTCAATTTTTCTTACACTCATATTAGAAAAAGGAAAAAGTATAATATGTCAAAATTAGAAAAGAAACAAATTACTCAACTTTTATTTAAATTCCATTGTTGGAGTTGGAAAATAAGAATCTGCTTTTTGACTAATGCATATAAACTTGGAAAGTTAGTAAAATAAATGAAAGATTTCATGCACTTGTCGTTTTCATGATATAAAGATATTTGGTTTTAATTGATTGCACTCCATATTATTATATCATGGTATGTACATGCATCATGAGAAATATATATATATATATGATATTGGTTCCTTCAAAAAGGCAGAATATCATTTTCAAGTGATTTGAGTTAGGGAAACAATTCACATATTTCCAATCGTATACTGCTTATGCTACTATGCAATAATCAATAAGTGTGTGCATATGTTTGGGTGTCTCTATAATAAAGAGAAAAGATACATGAGAAGATAGTCAAAACACGAAGTACTTTTTAGCGAACGGGTTCTTGATTTCTGCCAAAATCTTGAACATTACTCTTTGTATTATCCCAAAACAAAATTCGTGTAACCCAGACAGATAGGGTCGAATTGTTGTTTTCGGAAAGTGATATCACGATACAAAGAGATATCCAGTCATTGGTTTCTTACCCGTGTTACACGGCGATTTATTTCTAACCCTTGTTACAGGTTTCCTCTAAAGGATCACACACAAGAAGGAGGAATAGATCAAGGTCCCCCAACAATCGAAAACAACAATTTTGTGAAATCAATGGCGACTACGATGAAGCATATGATGACAAATTTCTCCAAGCTCGATAAGTTTGAAGGAATGGATTTTCGTAGATGGCAGAAGAAAATGCATTTTTTCCTCACCACCATGAACGTGGTTTATGTGTTGAGCACTTCTTGTGCTAAAGCTAATGGGAGAAGAACGACTATATTGCTCGAGGTTTAATCCTCAATGGTATGACTAATTCTCTTTTGATATTTATCAATACCATGAATATGCTAAAGAACTAGGGACTCTTTGGAGACCAATTATATGTCTAAGGATGTCTCTAGTAAAAGGTTCCTTGTTACAGGTTTCCTCTAAAGGATCACAGACACAAGAAGGAGGAATAGATCAAGGTCCCCCAACAATCGAAAACAACAATTTTGTGAAATCAATGGCGACTACGATGAAGCATATGATGACAAATTTCTCCAAGCTCGATAAGTTTGAAGGAATGGATTTTCGTAGATGGCAGAAGAAAATGCATTTTTTCCTCACCACCATGAACGTGGTTTATGTGTTGAGCACTTCTTGTGCTAAAGCTAATGGGAGAAGAACGACTATATTGCTCGAGGTTTAATCCTCAATGGTATGACTAATTCTCTTTTGATATTTATCAATACCATGAATATGCTAAAGAACTAGGGACTCTTTGGAGACCAATTATATGTCTAAGGATGTCTCTAGTAAAAGGTTCCTTGTTACAGGTTTCCTCTAAAGGATCACAGACACAATAAGGAGGAATAGATCAAGGTCCCCCAACATGACCTTGATGGACTTGCTGAGGACAGGAATCTTCTTCTTCTCCTCTTCATCATCCGCATACTTGTTGCGTTTCAGATGGTTAGACTTGCTGACGACAGGAATCTTCTTCTCCTCCTCTTCTTCAACCCCATACATCTTGTTTTTCAAGTACTGGACAATACCCTGACAAAAAATCAAGGCGCGGAGTTTGGAATCATCACTCTCCTGCTTGTTAATTTCTTCTTTTTTACCTTGATCAGGTTTCCGCCGCAGGAATTTAGCAGGCATCTTTTCAAAGGCGAGGGCTATCTCCTCCCTGGTCTTCTCCTTGACCGGAATCTTATGATAAAAACGGTTATTATTGTCTTCATTAATCTGGTCAATAATACGCAAACCCTCCTCCTTGCTGACGTTCTCGCCATCAACGGTTGTTCCGTGTTCAAGATGACTATAAAAGGTTCCCTCTTTCAAATCTTCGACTGATATCCCAAACATCCTCATATGAGCCTCAACTCGCGATAAGATAACTGACTCAGGACAATCATAATCCACATGCCTGAGACTATCCAGATTCAATTCGTTCATATTAATCCCTCGCACAAGCAACTGATACGCCAAGCTATCCTTCAATACCCCATTTTCATCATACGATGGAATTTCATCCATGCTTAATTAATTACAAGTTTTCTATCAGATCTCTCTCTCTCCCTCTCTCTAGGGTTTGGGTTTTGGTTTTTTTTTTTTCTTATATCCATCGTATCCTACAACGGGTTATATATATATCTACGGTACATCATCTTAACTTAATTTACACGCATACTCCCGTGCTTTGGCCGGATTTTATTATTTCTCCTTGAGGACAACAAAAAATTTATCCTTAGGAAAGTCACGTGGGGGTTTAAATGGAGATTGAGATATCAGTCATCAACTTAATTAAAGAACGAAACACGAACTTTATCTTTTTATAAAGGACTATCAATGAGATTATTGAACGACATAGATAAAACGTGTGTTTTTTAATACACCACGAAAACGATTTATGTTAATAACTCTTATTTTTATTACGAGTAAAACAGAACACTAGTTAAGCTATAAAAAGCTTAATTCAAATTAATTTTCTCGGTGTTAAATTATGGGGCCATCAAAAAAACTTTAATTTATTTATTAATATTAATAATTATTATAATAAAAATTTCATTAAGTAAACTTTTTTTATTTTTATCATTAAATTTAGAGTTAATGACATAAATCGTCCCTGTGGTTTACCTAAATAGTCACGTTTCGTCCTTTAAAATCTAAAACCTCAAGGACAGTCCTTTATAGGAGGATAAGGATCACGTTTGGTCCTTTGACTGTTTGACCGTCACCTTCTCTCCGTTAAACCCCCCACGTGACACTCACGTGAGGGGTATTCCAGTCTTTTCCGTACCATTTGGCTCTATTCTCATCTTCCCTTTTTGTTTATAACTTTATATACAACACAAAATCCCTGCATCATCATCATAATCATACCAAACCCAGAAACATCATCTTCACCATGCCAAAAAGAATCATCATCCTCATGCCATATCAACAAAATTTTGCTACTGAAAATATCAACTAATAAAAATTATTAGAATACATTAAATCCATAATTAAAAAAAAAGTAATCTGCTGTTTTAGTTTTGGTTCAATGTACACATCATCATCATCTCCAAAACCCAATCGCACCGATATATTGAACCAAAACCCAACCGCAACGACATCACCAGATGTGTGAGTGACACAGTCTCATCAGCAGCAGCAGCAGCAATGGAGAGAGAATGCTCTGACGAAGAAGAAGATCGGCGGCATTTGATTTCCCCTAAATCTCCGCAATGACGAGCTTCCATATTCCAGATCGATGACTCCAAGTACTCCTCTTCTTCTGGTAATTATTAATATTTGATGTTAAAGAAGAAAAAAACAAGGTACATATTGGCTCTTCTTCTCTCCTTCTTCATTCTTGTTTTCATTTATTATTTCACCTCCGATTCTAAATCCCTTTTCGGTTTCGCCCCCCTGCTGCTGCTGCTTATAATAATAATAATAATAATAATGAGGATATGATGCGTGAGTCCGAATTGCAAGCTTTAAACTTGTTAAAACAACAGCAATCGGGTCTTGTTGCTTTGTGGAACCATTCCGATTCTTCCGGTTTCATTAAATCTCGTCTCCTTGATCAGATTTCCCTTAATACCAAAATCCAGAATGCCCTCTTGTCCTCCCATCATCATCATCAACCCCCCTTCAAATTTTAGTATACTTATAGATATATCTATCTATGGATACATATGATTGTACGTACAAATATTATTATGAAGAATGTAAAAGGGACTTGGAGATGAAAGAGAAGTTTAGATCTGAAATAGTGTTCTTGTATATAAATATGTTTGTATATATAAAAAAGAGAGATTCAGTAAAAAGAGATAGGGAGGAAAGAGATTATGACCTATACATAAATTACTGGAGTACCCCTCACGTGAGTGTCACGTGGGGGGTTTAACGGAGAGAAGGTGACGGTCAAACAGTCAAAGGACCAAATGTGATCCTTATCCTCCTATAAAGGACTGTCCTTGAGGTTTTAGATTATAAAGGACGAAACGTGACTATTTAGGTAAACCACAGGGACGATTTATGTCATTAACTCTTAAATTTATACATTTTAACTTTTCATAAAAAAATAAATCTTATTAAATACTTAATTTATAAATAATTAACATTTTAGTTTGACCGTTCCTTCTTCAACTCCTGGACCCCAAGATGTAGCATGGTAATGCCCTGTATGGGCTGCCCAAAATACATTATTCGATGTAATTTTTTGTCAAAAATCCCATGAAACAGAAAAAAATGTTAAATGCTTTCAGCAAATCTCATACGCCCTTGATATGAAAGATTAGGAAAATTAGATCAGCACATAACTATCCAAATAACAATAACAAGTTTACAACTCTCAAGTTCTATATTCTTTTATTTCTTGTCAAAATAATAAATATTCAAATATTCAACTTTCTGATCTTTTCATGTTGCTTGATTTTACATACTATATTTTGAATAAGATAAGTTAACTTGTTTCACAAGTTAATTGGGAAAACAAAACGGCCGATTGTAGGAAGTTAACTTGGTTTCATGGTTTAAGGTGTAATTAAATGTTTATAGTCTGATGAAGTTTACTATTTTGGCTATTCTTTTGTTAGTTTGTTTGTTGTTTATGCTTTATTTTGCTGGTAAATTGGTAATATGTAAGCTGCTTTTTGGTTGTTTTTTTGCACTAAATTGGCTTTTATATTATTAAGTGTCACTAATGCATCCATTTTTTAGTAACACATGTACATATGTCACTAAAGACCACCATACAGTGGCACATAAATATATGTCATTAAAAGTGTGTGCCACTAAAAGACATTTTTTTTTGTAGTGTCTTGATGCGCTTTTTTGTTTTTGGCGGAATTGCATGGCTGTTTTGGGGCTATTTCGAAGTTATTCAACGCCTCTTATAAGGCTCATCAGTCAACAAGTAAATTTTTAATTTTTGGATCCGCCTACAATCACCATCCAAATGTATCCCGAGTTCTTTGGCACAAGCCAAGTGCTTGTCATATTTATAGTTTTGCTCCATTGATTATATATACGAATATAGACACGTTCATTTGTCAAGATTATCAAGTGCTTATCCGGATTCAATTCGTTGAAATTAATCCCTCGCTCAAGCAACATATACGACAAATTAGCCTTTTTTCCATGAATTGCATCATACGATTCCATTCGATTTCAATTAGGGTTTTGTTTTTTTTTCTTCTTATAAGGTTATATATATACTTACGGTACATCATATTCACTTAATTTACACGCATACTCCCCGTACTTTGGCCGGATCTCATTATTCCTCCATGTTTTTTTAGGACAACAAGTATGGTAAGTTAATTAAAAGGATTAAACAAAGAGTTAACGATACTAACCTCTTAAAAGAAGATCAAATATAAATAAATAAATATAATCGCTATACATATATAGAAAAAGATATTTTGAGGATGGGTTAAAAAAAAGGGACCAGGGGATGCTTTTCATCTGTCCGGTCATTCAATCTGAACGGCTCAGATTATGTCTTCGAACATTAATGCGCATGTTTTTTCATAAAGCATATCGTTCTCTTCCATTAACGTCTCAACCATCGTTATTCCGAGGGATTTCAGTTTATAACATAATTTGGAGCTCAAAATTGGCAGCTTTGTTGCCGGATTTGGGGACGCCGGCGGTGAGGAATCATCGGTGACGGAACAGAGTGACGATGGTCGGAAACGGAGATATGCTAATTCTGAAGATGAATCTTCTAATCCCGTGTCTACTAGTAGCGCCACCGATTTGGTCATTTTTAATTTAACTTATCAGCTCTTATTTGCAATCTTCCTTAAAGAAAGTCTAAGGTAGTTGCGGGTCCATTTTCCTTTTTCTTATAATGTGCGGGATTCCTACTCTGAGTAGGCTTCTCCGTGCGTGCCATTCTAGGAGTCTGAATTTACTCCGGTATTATTTTTATTTAACTTAATTTATAGTATAATCAGGGTTTATAGTGTATGATGCATCAGTTACATATAAAATATATGTCATTTTGTGTGCATACATACATATTATGTGTCTTTTGAGCTGGCTTTGACAATTTAGAAATGGTGATTTAGTTTATACTAGATGTAGAACCCGTGTGAAAACACGAGATATGTTTGGAAATATAACCTTAATAAATAACTTAAAATATGTCTTAAAAAAATAGTTGTCTTAATTTTATATAGCCTTAGAACCCGTGTGAAAACACGGGATGTCAATATGAATTTACAAAATCAATTTTATTAAAGTCTGTACTTCAAACACAACCACAATCACGTAGACTAACATCAAACATTATTTGAACAAAAATAAATGGCATAAGGATGCACATTCGGGATAACAAAACTAAAGAGACAATACTGGAGGTTAGCCCAAACCAAGCTGTCCAAACCGAAATACATATTTCTTATTCGACCTTATGAAGTTATAGTTGACTATAACTGCTTTTGAAATTTAATAACATCAAGAACATCCTAATATCATCAAAATGCACATGACAAACACGAACCATGAAAACATTATTTGAACAAAAATAAATGGCATAAGGATGCACATTCGGGATAACAAAACTAAAGAGACAATACTGGAGGTTAGCCCAAACCAAGCTGTCCAAACCGAAATACATATTTCTTATTCGACCTTATGAAGTTATAGTTGACTATAACTGCTTTTGAAATTTAATAACATCAAGAACATCCTAATATCATCAAAATGCACATGACAAACACGAACCATGAAAACATTATTTGAACAAAAATAAATGGCATAAGGATGCACATTCGGGATAACAAAACTAAAGAGACAATACTGGAGGTTAGCCCAAACCAAGCTGTCCAAACCGAAATACATATTTCTTATTCGACCTTATGAAGTTATAGTTGACTATAACTGCTTTTGAAATTTAATAACATCAAGAACATCCTAATATCATCAAAATGCACATGACAAACACGAACCATGAAAACATTATTTGAACAAAAATAAATGGCATAAGGATGCACATTCGGGATAACAAAACTAAAGAGACAATACTGGAGGTTAGCCCAAACCAAGCTGTCCAAACCGAAATACATATTTCTTATTCGACCTTATGAAGTTATAGTTGACTATAACTGCTTTTGAAATTTAATAACATCAAGAACATCCTAATATCATCAAAATGCACATGACAAACACGAACCATGAAAACATTATTTGAACAAAAATAAATGGCATAAGGATGCACATTCGGGATAACAAAACTAAAGAGACAATACTGGAGGTTAGCCCAAACCAAGCTGTCCAAACCGAAATACATATTTCTTATTCGACCTTATGAAGTTATAGTTGACTATAACTGCTTTTGAAATTTAATAACATCAAGAACATCCTAATATCATCAAAATGCACATGACAAATTGAAAAAGAATATAGTAATGACAAAAAGGATACACCTTAGAATAACATGAAGCATATTAGCATACATAGATCAAGCTGCAAGGACACAAGTAAAGTTAGCAACATCTCAAACAAAGTCATTCACTCAACATATCTTTAAATTAGATTAATGACTCAAACATCTCAAATCAATTCATCTATTATCTGAACACACAACCTAAAAGTTACTAATGTGGCTTGGCATATTTCTCGATACACACCACCCTAAAAGTGAAGTTTTCCACCTATACTATCATCATCGTGCTAAGAAAATTGTGTTCAGGACCTGAGATAGATTTAGGCATAACTGAGCAAGATCAGTAGGCATAACTTTACGGTCTAGATTCGGTTTGACTAAAAAAAAACATGCTTGAAATTCTGCAAGGTCTTTTTAGAGGGTTACAATTACCTAACACCTTTGACCGCATGATGCCTCTATCTCACAATTCCGAACCTGTACCATGTTGTGTGCACCATATCAATGAAAGCAAACTTGTTAACAAATTAGCATAGAGATACAAAATTACATGAGCTTAACTGATAAGTTGTCGATACGTTTAAATGAGTACACAAAAGAAGTCACCGTGTTTTCATCTTGGCACTCGATCACTTTACTGCATATTAAAAACATGAAACTATCATGTATAATGTCTTATCTTCCTATACAACTAAAGAGACTTCAATGACACATAAATCAGTCCATGTTCCAAACCAGACCATATACAAACATGATTCCCAAACTCTAAACTTTCTTTAATGGGAACTTTATTTTTATCATCATGATCACCACAAAAGTAAATACATAAGTTCATCTAAAAATTAAATAGAATAATAACAAATCACCATTATAAGTAAAATGTCGAATATTCAGTTACCACAAGTAATAAAATTTCAGATTTAAGTGAGAAACAAAATCGGCATTTGTGTAGTGTACCTCATATGCTTTCATCGAAAGATCAGCTGTAGTAATCCCCTTTTCCAGCAAACAAAAAAAAAGTAATCAATTAAAACTAAGAGTAGTCTATGCTAATGGTCTCAAAGCTAAACCAAATATGCTAATGGTCTCAAAACTAAGAGTAATCCCCTTTCCTTCAATATTAACAATATTTGTAATCTACGCTAATGGTTTCAAAACTAAACAGAAAGTAATAATAGATCACCCAAATATACCCTCGAAAAAATATACCCTCGAAAAAATCATTTGCAGGTATAAGTTCATACGCATAAAGAAAAGCTACCTCTTATTTGGCAAAGCGTTTTACTTGGCAGAACGTTTTTAGTATTATATTAGAGTAGCTAATTGATTACTTTGACAAAGGTGACACCCAATCACTTGTTTAAAGAACATGACTTACTGAAAATATATCACAAAAAATAGGTGAACTATTATCATTAACATGATTCTTGTTTTCTCTTTTGAACTTACCTCAAACATTTTTTTGAACTCTTCTCGTGCCTTTTTCTATTTAGACTGCCTTTCTTCTAATTCCTGTTTTCTCTTTTGACCTACATACTAAAACGTCTATTAGACTAATGTACCAAGTACATGTGGAGAATGGTCACTTAATGATACCTTAGTAAAAGCTTGCTTCGGCTCCGCAAGTGATCTGAGAGCAACATATCTCTGGCAAGGTTGTAAATAACGTTTAACGGTCCCTTCGCGGTCGGCCACCTTTAAGGTTAAATTTCACTTCGCGGAGTTATAACGGCGTTATAACGGAGACTATAAAATATAAAGGAATTTATTTTTCAAAAAAATATATTAGCAATATCCTAAGAAAATAAGTCAATGACCATAAAATAAATTTAAACTTTTAACTTAACTTAGTGTGTTTTAAGTGCAAAATATTAGTTTTTGAATGTTGAGGGACTAATTATGACAAAAGACATGTTGGCATTATAGGGACTAAAGCTTTACATATAAAAAATGTGGGGACTAAATGGAAATTCCAGTCTTGAAAGCTACAAAAGTACAAAACAGCTGGATTCTCTCTCTTATTTGCTGTAACTCTCAAAAAGTCCAAAGTCCAGATCTTACTTTTTCTTTTTAAACGTCTCTTTTACTTACTTCGCTTATATGTATACAATCATATCTATCTATCTCTCTTTATCTCTTCTAATTAACCATGAAACCACCATAGATCCACCACCATCGCCACCACCATGAGTCAAATCGCCCCTCTCTTTTTGTTTTTTGGATTGAAACACCTTCCGCTTGCGTTTTTCTTTTAATAAATAATAAATCGGAGGGTGGAATGGTGGAGTCAATGGTAAGATCTCTCTTCTATTTTCGTTTTTTGGATTGAAAATAGTGAAACCCTAGAAATAATTGAAAACCCGTCCTTTTTCACCTAAAAAGTCAAACTTTTGTTTGACCGTTAAGTTTTTTTGACCGTTAAGTCCGTTATTTGACCGTTAAGTCCGTTTTTTGACCGTTATTGACTGGACCTTTAAATTTACCCTCCAACACACTTAACGTAACGGTGGACCTCCGTTACCGTTATAACGGCCGTTAAGGCCGTTATTTACAACACTGATCTCTGGTCATTGATGATTAATCTCATAGCCTAATAAAACGACAACGGATGCAAGATCTGAAAGTCGAATCTAATTATTAAGAAACAAACATGTTCTAAATAATTTCAAGGTATGCATATGCGAGCTAGAAAGCTACATGAAATCCAACAATATTAAGAAGAAAAAGGAATTACCCACATAAGCATGAACCTGCTCACTGCCCTTTTATCCTCAATCTTTCACTATCTCTAACAGAGCAGCACAAGCTGCATTTATTGCACAATGTATTTTTTGGTCCCATCTATTTTGTCTTTGGTTTAACCCCTGGAAAAAAAAAAGCAGCATCATCCAAGACTCTTTTAGCAACTTTACAATGAACATGATAAAACATATAATATTAGTTCATCCACCAAAAAAATCAACAAAAACAACAGTTGTAAAAATCACAATGGTTGTCTCTATTAAAATAAGTTGACCCAAATATGCTGCAAATAATCAGGGAAAAACAGGATGAACCTCAAACTACATAATTACACATTTTCAATAAACACCCTTAACCCAAAAAATAATGTACTTTTATGTTTTAATGACCTCAATGGAACAAAATACTTTTATGTAGTTTTTCACATTATTGAAGGATCCTTAAGACGTTTCACAAATATCATAACAGACTTGTAAGTGGACAACAAAACCATAGCGATGTGTTAATTTTCGAATCCATGTTTCTCTAGAAAACAAAATTTGATTTTGATATCTAGAAACACACGGTTTGAGGATTAAAATAAAGAAAACTAATTTAGTAAATTACAAAAATCAATACTAATTTTACAAAACTACATAACTAAACAAAACCAAAAAAATAGTGGTGTCACAATCAGATCTTCAGTAATTTAATCAACACATTAATAAACAAAATTCCAGCTTCATGTTTCTCTACAATATAAAGAAAAAAGAATATTTATGTAAAAATTAAGAGAACTTACCACACAGGCAGAAGATGAATCATGAAAGTGAAAGAGAAAGGCAGAGAACCATTCTTTTTTATGAAATACCATTTTCTATGAATCTTGAAAGTGAAGTCCAATCTCTCTATTCTTAGAACTTCCAAAGCATGTTTCAATATTGAAATAGGAATCGGCATACTTAGTTCGAAAAGAAAAAAAAGAGAAGAGCATCTGACTGAGGAGTAAGAGATAGAGATTTGGGTTTAATTTTTAATTTTGGAATGATAAGAACTAATTCATTGATGGAAAAGATAGTGTATGAGAGAAGTTAGTGTCTTCTCTCTCTTCTGTCACATATAGAGGATACACAACTTTATTCAAAAATTTAAAATCCCGCCTACGTCTATTCAAAAATTAAAAATCTATTCTTGGAAACTACATACACACATAACACAAATAGATTAATATAGATACATATATATATATACGGATCAATCAATGTACCATATCAATATACATACGAATTTTTATACGAAAAAAACATAATGACATTAGCAAGTATGTGTATAATCTCTTGAAACTATCTTAAGCTCTTGACAAGTAGGATTAAGTGAGATCATCACCTAAGCTCCTTTAGTAGGAAAGGGAGATGATGAATTTGTATATGGATCAATCAATTTGAGGTGGAAAAAAATGGAAGATATCGGGATCAAAAAACAATTTAGTCAAATACTAATAATCCCACAAGAATACAAATTTTCAACCTTGTAATGACAATAAAAACGTAAGTAAAAAGACATAAACTTTATTGGTATCTTTTGTAATACAAATGTCTTAACGGTCAGTTATCATGTATTCTCGAACTCCAGTCAATTAAGATGGTCATTTGTAATAATTGTAGCAATCTGTCAATTTAGATGGTCATACTCGTGGTACATTTTCATTAAAAAATATCATCATTGTATAAAAATGTATCATCATTATTGTATATAGTCAATTGAATGCATACCCAGGGTAGACTTATATTTGTAGATTTTTATATAAAAAAAATTATCATCATTGTATGAAGTCTAAGGAAATGCAACCAAAATTTAGGGATCCATCGTATCCTACGGCCGGTTATTTTCATAAATTATGTCATTTCTTATTTTTTTTTTTGAACGGCAAACAAATATTATATTACTTCACTAGCAAAGTGCTAGAGCAACATACACGTACAAACATATATAGCAATTCTAATAAGATAAAATCAAACAAAGACATAGTAAACGTCCCTGGTAGATCTATTGAACCTTTGGCAAGAAGGTTCCATGCAATTGAGCTTATCTTAACCCGCTTAACCACCCGCTATAATTAAGCTTTCAACCTCTGAGTCGTAGCCATTGAGATCTACACCAATAAGATCACCAACTCCTTTTGTTGCATCTACTTCTTCCCTAAGTCCTGGAACATACTCCCGTTGGTGTGGCATAGCCTTTAGCTCAGTGTTTTCGACCGTAGGTCCTGGAACATAATCATGTTGGTGTGGCATAACCCGTAGCTCAGTGTTTTCGACCTGATCCAATTCAACATCGGGGATAGTTTGAGTCTCCAAGTTTAAGTGAGTCTCCATACCTTGGTCTAAAGACGTATGAGTATCAACAGCTGGGACTGAAGTGGTGGGGACATCCTGAAGAACGAGATCATGTATATCCGACTGTGTATCTAGGACTGATGTATTGATTGCTGGAGTCTTTGCAGAATAAGTTGACGCTGATAAAGCTGCAGTCCCTAAAGTGGTTGCTTTAGCTTTAACCTTGGGATCCTCTTGCTTTCTTGATTTCTTGGGAATGTATTGATCCTTGGGCTTGGAGATCTGCATCGATTGTACAGAATGAGCTTTCTTGGGCCCCCTCCTTTTTCTTTTGGGCTGTTGGAAACACACATTAGTCTCCTCAATAGTATCTTTCGTAACAGAGATACTTACCTCATTTGTTGAGGCAATTGTTACCATGTTAGCTTCCATTTCTTCAGCTGATTTAGGCCTATCAGAACAGTCGATAAACTTATGCCCAAAAGTGGCACAATGAGAACATATATCTGGTTTCCAATAGTACTGCAGCCTGAATTTTTTCATTTTCCCCAATACCAAAGCCTCAACATAAGATGGAATATCCTGATTAGCGTTAACCTTAACCAAGATTCTTGCAAAAACAGCCCGACCAAACTCTTTCTCACACATCTCCTCAGTGTACCTGTCTATTGCAATGGGAACCCCAATAACACTAACAATATGGCTCAAAATCTCATAATTCCACATCCCGACAGAGAGGTCATAGATGTTTACCCATAATGGAACTGTAGTCGGCTTAACTTTATCATGCTCAATACCAAATTCCCATTGTTTTAACAAAATAGGCATATCATTAGATAACCAAGGGCGCCTACTAAGTACATATTGCATTCCCTCGTCGTTGCTAAATTTAAAATAGAAAAATTCTTGATCATTTAGAATCACATCAACTAATCCAAATTGTTTCCACAATCTAAAAACATGAAATCTAACAAATGGGAAAGCAGGTCTTTTCCCAACAAAACAACCAACTAATGTCAACAACCATTTCTCTTTCTGCTTAACCAGTAACTCATCTGGTATACTAGCATGCTTAGTACCAATTTCTGTTAACACGGGAGGAATGAAACGAAGTTTACCTGTTTTCAAGATGTTCGTAGCTTCCTTGAAAAGATTAGCAAAGGAATTTGGAGAGTGAAACTTTGGACTATTTGGCTGATACATAGGAGCAGTCACAGTTGGCTCACAATTCATCAATGAGTTCCTATCCTCTGCCTTTCTCGCTTGTTCATCCCCCTTGTTGGTTTCTGATATATCATCGACCAAATCAAGGTCCTCCACATCTGATTTTTTGCTTTTTCACCGTTTCCAGGTGTTGAACTATCCCGGACCATCTCAATCACCGGCAGTGAGCCTTCGGTTTGAAGGTTAGCGGAAGAAAGTTCATCACCACCATCAGCAACCGCATCAGTTTCATTGTCACCAGCCAATGATTGGCTAGTGCCCGAACGTAGATGATATCTGGCTTTAGGATGCTTAGGGGGCATGGTAAAATGATAGCTTCATATAATTACCATCCAAAAAGCTCAAAATCAAAAAACCCCTAAATTTTTATTTTAAGGTTCTTCAAGAAAAAATTGATTTTTTTTTTAAATCTAGAGATTTTGTAGTTAAAAAGAAAGTGAAGGGTTTGAAGATTAATGAAAAAAGATATGGGGTTAGATGGAATAAAGAGAATGATCAATGATTTAGAGATGAAGATAGCGAGATCGCCATAGCCGCTCAGTGGAAAAAATGTTAAGATATCTATTATACTTCTATACTATATTATAAAAGAATAGCATTTTATTTTTGAAAGTGTTGAAAAATATGTAATATTTTCACTTAGCACCCCTTAAAATATTTTCACATACACTACCTCCTTAACATTAATGATTAAATTACACTATCAATCATTTATCTTTTAAAATATCTCTATTAACCTTTTACAACAATTATCTACACCACTCGACACCGTCTCTACCACCAACAGTCGCCCCCACCACCATACCGTTGACGCCACGACCACCGCCGCATTTGCGCGGGTAGCGTGCTGGTTACTAATTTATTTACTTATAATACATCATGTTCACTTAATTTACAAGCATACTCCCCGTGCTTTGGCCGGATCTCATTATTCCTCTTTCAAGTTTTTTGAGGGCGACAAATATGGTAAGTTAAAAGGATAAAACAAAGAGAACGATACTAACCTCTTAAAAGAAAATATAAATAAATAAATATAATCGCTATATAATATTTTTATATCTATATCTATATACTAGATCATTATTACACATAATAGGCGGGATGAACATATCTAACTATTGATCTTTTAATGTTTTATAATACTATATAAGTGCATAACTATCAATAAACGTATCATATATTTATATGATTATCTATGAACTAATAACTCTTTACATAAGATACTAAAAATTTAAGTGTATTAAATTAAATAAAAAGAATGTAAAATCTAGATGTGAATCATTACTCCATTCTCGTATTGAAAGCGATTGTGAAATATACGAAGTAAGTGAAACAAAAACCAATATGGCGAGTACCTTCAACGAACGCCATTAAAAAGACGGTAATATCACCACGGCAAATAAGTCGAATATCCACACATTTTTATCATATATTCACACTTAAATGTGTGAAAAATAAATAGTTACCATAGATAAAAGTGTTGTGATAATTCAATAAATTAAATATGAAAGTCCACACTAACGTGGAAATTTAAAACTCCACACTACTTAACGTGGATAAATTTCTACACTTTTAAGTGTAAACTATTGTATTTTATCGTACCTATTTCTATACACTGAAAAGTGTGAACAAATAATTTAATATAGTTTTACACACTTATCAGCGTGAAAAACTCTTATAATTTGTCCACTCCAACTAAAAAACGTGGATAATTGTTATATTTTTTGTAGTGTATATGCAACAAGTGTCTAATCGTATAAATACACGAATGGCCACACATCTGATAAAATGTAAGAGACAATCTTCAAGATACAAATTCTTGTAAGAAGTTGATCAATTACTTACACAGTTACTTATCGACATTAATCTATAAAAATTTTTTATCCTTTACTGAAATTGTACGCGTTTATTAAATTTTTTAAAATTTAATGTAATTTTTTTAATCCCTGCTTACTAATCTATTACATCTACCTACTAAGTCGATGTTTGTTTGTTAGTTTTTGATTAAAGTGATCGAACTTGTTAGTTTATAACACTTTTCAAAGAAATGCTATCAACTTTGAGAATTAACATAGACATGTTTAATTGTTTTGTCAATTTCTTATCCATCATAAAAAGTACAGTTAAAATTTTGAATAAGAATCTAAAATATATTCAAAAAATTTTGAGTTTCTTTCTTTCTTAGAAACGAGAAATTGTTCCCGCGCTTCGCAGCGGACATTAGCTATGGCTCTTGTAGTTGTATCATGTTTACCTAATATGAGTTGTAATTGATCTCAGCAAAAGAACAGTGGCATTACATATATTCGCAAACACTGGTTTTGGTAGCATGATGAAGATACAAACAATTTGTTAACCAAATTCTCAAGGACATGAGTTAACCCGACAGCAGCGACAATATAAGCTTCAGGAACTCCAAAAGCGCACATCGGTAACCTGAGCTGTGAATAACAGCAAGCTCGGAAAGTTGCATGTATGAAAAGTAAAACTCATCTGGGATTTTTGCATTAACCTGCAAAGTGAATATAGATTTTGCTATAGACATAAGTTTGTTGAGATAAGCTAACGAAATCACCACCTAATTGATATGATTATATAGGGCGGCATAAGTTAATAATGTTTATCAATACCATAGATGAAGTAAACAGTCGGGCCATATAAACTCACCAAAACTTGGGCACAACAAATAGTAACCTAAAAGCATAATAGATAATACTATAGATAATTTTACATGCTTGCAAATTAACTCAAACATATATTTGTGTTGATGTAAAAAGTATGGGCAGGTCATGTGAAATTGTGAATGGTGTATCAGGTCACTATGTCCAGGTCAACACAATTCAAATTATAATTACCACATATCCTCATTCAAATCAGCTAATCAAAGTACTAATAAAAATAAAGATACTATAAATAGCAAAAGAAAACAATTAAGTGTAGGTTTACCACGTATATTTTATAAAAAACGATACCTCATATTACAATTCAGTATGCATTTACCCCATGGCTTGAGGAAAATTTTTCCATACATAGGAAGAGCAAACCTCTTAGTTAAATCAATTATTTTGGTCGTCGACTCTGTCAGCCTTTTCAATTCAAAACACTACATTGATGTTTTGCACTCTCGTAGCTGCAAGAAGGAAAAAATTGTATTGAGCTAAAATTAATCACAATAGATGACTTTAGTTACTATGATGAGCGAGGGATTTTACAAAAACCAATCCCGCTGCTGTGAATGATATTTCAATAAGTCAACTTGACCCTCCATGTGGAAGAACAAAAAGTAAAGTAAAATTTTGGGTTTCTTGCAGCCTCATTGATAGGCTGTCAAGGATCTCTTTACTTTTGTAGTTAGAAATAGTACAGGGTTATTGAGGGTTCTTTGGCTGGTCTCAAACAGCTTAAAGGGCTCTTTGTTTGTTATCTAATTCGACACAATGGTGGGTTTTGCTGCTGGTAATTCGCAACATTAAGCATACTTTCTGCGGGTTATAAACTGCATAAAGGAGACTTATTTGAAGGTGTTTATAGAAGGTCATTATAGTCATAGGTGTCGAGAAACAGCAGGCTTACAAATTCGTGTAGGGTTTGTAAGTGATTCTAGTCATTTTATGTGGTTCTTACGGGTCTAGCAGCATTTACCAAAAGCATGTTTTTGGTATATTTTCTGAACTAATACTATTACAAACTCTATTATATGGTATAATTGCAACTTTGCAAGTAGACTTTTATTGAGATGTTGGCATGAGTGTGTCGGATTTCTCAGATAAGGATCACCCTTAATTGGAGCAAAATACCGTTGGACTCAGCAAATGCATTAAGCTAATTTCATAGCTAATCTTGATAGAGATCGTGGGAAGCAATGATTTCAACAAACTGTGTAACAACAATGACACTAAAACTCTAATTAGTTAGCCTAAATATGTAACCTTCTAAGTGACAGAAAAAGAAGACTAAAAAGAAGAAAGAAACACCAAAAGATGGGAGTCGAACAGAAGACAACAAAAATCAAAAGCATGAAAACCACCCGTCATACGAAAGCCAATTATGTTTAGTATATGAACCATCGCTATCTCATTTTCATTGTGCGTAAGATCAGTAATTAACAATAGAACTATACGAATAAGATAAGAATACGATAAATAGATCCTCTGATTACAAACACGATATCGTAAGTAAATAAAAACTTAAGATCCGTACTCATTTGTTCATATAACACAGTAGTTTCCGTCAATTGAAAAACGCAGAACTTAGATTATAGCTACAAACATATGTACACACACCAAACACTAATTAACCACCTATTTATTTGAAATAACATAGATTAATAATCAGAAATTAAAAAACGAAATTCATAAACCCTAACTCACTTCTAAGTATCTCGGGCCGCGTGAATTAATCAAGTATTGAATAGAGCTTCAATTAAAAAAGAAAAAGAAACTTACCGAAATTCTCAACATCAATCGCATCAGCAATCAGACGAGAAGGATGAACAAATTAAGCGGAGAAAATAAAAATATAGATGTGTAAGCCCACCATTAGCTACAGTAATCCCCTCACAATTAAGAAGTTATGAATAAGAGGGAAGAATATGGGCAAGAAGAATAGCAGATGACGATGATGAAGAGTATGTGAGAACAGAGGAAGGAGCAGAGAAGAAAAAGAATGGATGTTGGTAAGGTAAGATGGATGCAATAAAAAATTGTTTTTTTTCTACATTAACTGCCAATACTCGCACCACCGACAAATGGGAATTGTTATATTATTATTAATATTACAATTGATGGGAATTGTTATATTATTATTAATATTACAATTGAGGTCGGCTTACCTACAGTAGACTTTTACCTTTTCTAACTTTAACCACTAAACTTTTAACCTTTTCAATTTGGCCACCTAACTTCCAAAGATTCTAGCTTTTGCCCACCTAACTTTCTTTTCTTCTTTCTAATTTCTACCCTTTCAATTTCTTCAATCACATACAAGTTCATTTTTCCAGACGATCACCCCCACTCTCCGTTGACCACCAGTCCACCACCGTGACCGCTGGTCAAAAACAGGTCCGATTATCTACAGTGGACTTTTGGATTCTTCCGTTTTTACCACCAAATTTCTTTCTCTTTACACTTTTGCCACTAAAAAACCTCTAATGAAACTTCTTTCTTTTTACACTTTTGTCACTAAACAATCTTTGTTTTTTTTCCCCCTTATCAGATTCTTCTCATTTTTCTTTTTCTTCATTCTCATAAATCACATATATCACTAACTCTTCTTCTTCATTCTTCATAAACCACATAAACCATTAAACCACTAACTCTTCATCAACCACCACTTGAAGAACCACCGCCGATAACATAAACAAACATAGGTAAATATTATAACATAGTAAGTAAAAAAAAATCTTTGTATTATACTATTATGTACATCATACTTACAAAATAAAAATAAAAATAGACCTTTTGCGTACATGCAAAATAAAGGAATTAATTTAGACAAAAAACAAAAATACCACACTAACATCAACATATATCGAGATTGAGCTCTGGCATCGTCCCGGCCGCTTCATTTTCAGTCATTATCGAGCTTCAGCGGGAGTCGAAGACTGCAGTTTCAATGACCAAGGCTTTCGTAGCACCACCGACGTTTGTGATTACCGTCGCGGCCACCGCCCAATTCAAATTCCAAGGGGATTGTTTTGTTAACAATAGTTTCTTTGTTATTTGTAGTTATTAGATCTTAAAAAATGATATTTGTCAAGGATAAGATATGATGAAATTTCTTGCGTATTGACTAGAAAGAAAGTTGCAGGTACAGAGATTTTGGGGAGTCATGAAAAAAGGATACAAATCTCTAACTGATGATAGAAGAAAGATTTTGTATGTTTTGATAAGGGTGAAAGGTGTCTGCCCACCGTTTCATACAAGCGACACATGGTTTTGTATATATCATATTTTCTTTTAAATACACAGTGTCATTTTTTAGGTGGACAAAATGCATAGAAATAGAGATATTAATGAGCCACATGTAAAATTGTCTTTTACTATTAATAATTTAACTTTATGTACGTAAAAATTAACTTTACTTTTAATCTGCATATATTTGACATATTTTATATTGCTTTCAATATCTTATTTGTTTTTAAATAATTATAAGTTTTAGTACAAGTGAGGTTTATAAAGTTCAAAAAATTTTCCCGCCCCCCTAAATTTGTTTTTAATCAGCTTCATTAGAAAATATGCTAGGTAGCATCTATAGTGAAGTCAATGTTCTCAAATTTGTTATGCATTTACTATACCGTAAGAATTTTGGAAATTCTAAAAGCAGACTTAAGTTATATGTCTGCAACAACAATGGTTTTCCCTCGGTAATTAGACAGCTAACTAAAAGTCTAAAATAATTATACTTTTTTTTTTTGCTTTTTTTTTGGTCTATTTTTCCCCCTTTCTACAAAAACTCTTTTAAAAGAGAAAAATAATTATAGTTTTTGCCCGGTGATTAGACAAGTAACTACAAAACCCTTTTAAAAGAGAAAAATTATACTATCTTTTGCCCTGGTAATTAGACAAGCAACTGAAAGTCTAAAACAATTACACTTTTTACCCTGGTCCGTAACGAAGCAACCATATATAGTGTTAAATATGATAATTATCGTTTTTCGCGGCAACGCGCGGGTAAAATTCTCGTTAATGTTTAATTGCGATGTAGTTTTTCCTTCTTATCCACATCTCCGGTTATTATTCCTGCCGGATGTCCACACTCCACACCAGGTACGAAATCTGAAAGTAAGGGCGCGTTTGGTTCGCGGAATGTTTTTGCAAGGAATGGAATCTGATGGAATGGAATTTAAATCTGTGGCATGTTTGGTTGTCAGGAAACTGAATGGAATTTAATTCCTTTTGTCTGTTTGATTTGTAAATCTGTCAATGGAATTGGAATGGAATTCTATTAAAAGACCAAAATACCCTTAATCCACAATTTTTTAAAATTATTATACATTTATGGAAAAACATAATATTAAATGTCAAATGCCAAATATAAAATACAAAAGTAATATTGTGGATATGTTTTTGATGATCTGACCATTGAACTAACATGGAAAAATTGGGTAGAATTTACATAGTGCAAAATATCATTCCAAAAGATATATATAAATTCGTATAGATACAGATTGTAGCATGGACACTTTGTTACTAGAGCATCTAAACTACTACACCATCATAATAAACCATTTTCATCTAAACTACTACACCATCATAGTAAAGCATTTTAGTACAATAGCCACAAGTATTATCATAACTAGTGATCCAAATTTTAGTACAGCAGCCACAAGTTTCATCTTAAGTAGTGATCCAAAATAAATACAGCAGCCACACGTATCATCATTATCAAAAGCTTCACAAAAATAAGTACAGCAGCCACCAGATACCCATATTACTCTTCCAACATGAACTTCACAAAAGCCACTCGATCATCTCCTTCCAAATTCCAAAAGTTTAACACCGCTTCTGGCTCACGCATGATCTTTCGACTAGCCTTGAACTTGTCCGTAAGAGACATTGATGGAATTTTGGAAATTTCGGCACTCACCATGGATGTTTTATCTTGCAATTCTACTTCAGCTTTCAACAAATTAGCCGATGCTTCACGGAGTTCTTTACCAAGTAAAGCAGCTGCATTGCTGATTTCCTTAAAAGGATCAAGTCTACTTTTCCTTTTTCTAGTACGAGCACTTGAAACTTCTTCACTTTGCACATTTGTAGTAGTAGGTGAACCATGGCTAACTTCAGTGGGCTCATCAAGGTTGTCTTCCATGTGTTGCGATTGTTCTTCCAAGTTTGCATCATTTTCCATCTCAATGAAATCTCTAACTCTGTCACCTTGAGCTCTATCTTTCCCAAACACACTACACAGATCTTGATAATGAGGAAAAGGCTTATTCCTCCATTTAACAGCCCCTTTGTGTGTCTAGAAACATACAAAAAAAAAGGTAACTATTTTACTAAAACAAAATCTAATTTAGATCAACCATGTCATTTATATTTATAAAAGCTAATAATGTTTAACAACATACCGCGATGAAAGATTCCCACACTGCTGGTTCAGAAACAGTTCCACACTTGTTGACGCTATCATAACCAAATCCACTTGTGTTTGTACCAGTCACCATATCATAAACGACCTGCCAATCCTTTTTCATTGTTTTTATCCTTGACTCGATATGAGGTTTACCCGTTATACCCGCATCAGGGAGTGATACTTTTAAAGCTTGCTCTAAGTGAAGCAAATACCCAGATTTAAAACCATTGTCAGCTTTGTATAGCCCGACATTTACCATGTTGACAAGTGCTTCGACAAGTTTGGCATCTTCGAATGGAGACCAGTTCCTGTAGTTTCTTCCTCTTTCTCCCATACCTGATCAAAACAAATACAACAAAGTAATACACCATACTTGATCACATACATATACATAATCTTTAATTAAATACAACAAAATAAATACAACCCATGAAACACAAAGCACAAATTATCATTAAATATGACAAAGATACAATCAGTTTGTCCACAATACAAAATCAAGATAAAGATAACTTTTATCATCAACTTAATACAGGTTTTCAGTGTGTAGAATTCCAGGATTCAAACATAGTTTGAGCTAAATTATCTCTAAATGCGGTCCACTCATTTGATGTCCCAATAGAAGTGATATTTTCGTCATCGTCATCTCCATCTCCATCGTCTCCCGTCCCCTGATCTGGTTCCTCGTTTTCAAATGGATCTACAGCCATTTCTTGTCTTATAAAATTGTGGAGAAGACAACATGCCATTATGATTCTATTCTTTAAATCAATCGGATAAAATGAATTGTCTCTTAAAATAGCCCATCTTCCCTTCAAAATACCAAAACATCTCTCTATAACATTTCTTGCAGAAGAATGTCTCATATTGTATAATTCTTTTGGCGTAGTTGGTTGGTGTCCCCAATCATTTAAATAAAAAAAAAAAAAAAAAAAAAAAAAAAAAAAAAAAAAAAAAAAAAAAAAAAAAAAAAAAAAAAAAAAAAAAAAAAAAAAAAAAAAAAAAAAAAAAAAAAAAAAAAAAAAAAAAAAAAAAAAAAAAAAAAAAAAAAAAAAAAAAAAAAAAAAAAAAAAAAAAAAAAAAAAAAAAAAAAAAAAAAAAAAAAAAAAAAAAAAAAAAAAAAAAAAAAAAAAAAAAAAAAAAAAAAAAAAAAAAAAAAAAAAAAAAAAAAAAAAAAAAAAAAAAAAAAAAAAAAAAAAAAAAAAAAAAAAAAAAAAAAAAAAAAAAAAAAAAAAAAAAAAAAAAAAAAAAAAAAAAAAAAAAAAAAAAAAAAAAAAAAAAAAAAAAAAAAAAAAAAAAAAAAAAAAAAAAAAAAAAAAAAAAAAAAAAAAAAAAAAAAAAAAAAAAAAAAAAAAAAAAAAAAAAAAAAAAAAAAAAAAAAAAAAAAAAAAAAAAAAAAAAAAAAAAAAAAAAAAAAAAAAAAAAAAAAAAAAAAAAAAAAAAAAAAAAAAAAAAAAAAAAAAAAAAAAAAAAAAAAAAAAAAAAAAAAAAAAAAAAAAAAAAAAAAAAAAAAAAAAAAAAAAAAAAAAAAAAAAAAAAAAAAAAAAAAAAAAAAAAAAAAAAAAAAAAAAAAAAAAAAAAAAAAAAAAAAAAAAAAAAAAAAAAAAAAAAAAAAAAAAAAAAAAAAAAAAAAAAAAAAAAAAAAAAAAAAAAAAAAAAAAAAAAAAAAAAAAAAAAAAAAAAAAAAAAAAAAAAAAAAAAAAAAAAAAAAAAAAAAAAAAAAAAAAAAAAAAAAAAAAAAAAAAAAAAAAAAAAAAAAAAAAAAAAAAAAAAAAAAAAAAAAAAAAAAAAAAAAAAAAAAAAAAAAAAAAAAAAAAAAAAAAAAAAAAAAAAAAAAAAAAAAAAAAAAAAAAAAAAAAAAAAAAAAAAAAAAAAAAAAAAAAAAAAAAAAAAAAAAAAAAAAAAAAAAAAAAAAAAAAAAAAAAAAAAAAAAAAAAAAAAAAAAAAAAAAAAAAAAAAAAAAAAAAAAAAAAAAAAAAAAAAAAAAAAAAAAAAAAAAAAAAAAAAAAAAAAAAAAAAAAAAAAAAAAAAAAAAAAAAAAAAAAAAAAAAAAAAAAAAAAAAAAAAAAAAAAAAAAAAAAAAAAAAAAAAAAAAAAAAAAAAAAAAAAAAAAAAAAAAAAAAAAAAAAAAAAAAAAAAAAAAAAAAAAAAAAAAAAAAAAAAAAAAAAAAAAAAAAAAAAAAAAAAAAAAAAAAAAAAAAAAAAAAAAAAAAAAAAAAAAAAAAAAAAAAAAAAAAAAAAAAAAAAAAAAAAAAAAAAAAAAAAAAAAAAAAAAAAAAAAAAAAAAAAAAACAAACACACGAAAAAAAAAAAACAGAAACCGTCAATATACCATATCAAGCTAATTACTAAAAAGCTTAAATATAACTATTATACCTTAAACCACTTCCATCTTTGATCAGTTGAATCTTCAAGAACAGGTTCTGGTTTCTTAAGTAAATGTGAATGCAATCTTATCACCGCATTACAAACTCGAGTAAAAAGTCTACTAATTGTTTCACCCGAACGATAAAAATTGCAAATAATGACCCGATTCTTAATATTATGGGCAAGCATGTGAAGAAAAATAGCAACTTGTTCGTCAACACTCATGTTTCTACTTGCTTTCAATCCACCTATACTCATGAGCATGCCACACAACTTTCTAAAACACCATCGATTCATCCTAAGGTTTGAGATACACAAAGTGTCACTCTGGTAAACATACCTCTCTAATATCGAGGATCGACTAAAACTTGATGAAATGCTTCGAATACATGATTTATTATGTCTATATTTGACCATCAACATACAGACTGTAGTAAAAAACCATACAAGTATGCTCATAACTTGGTTCCAAAATGCAACAACTATTTGTTTTCTCCTTTGTCTACGCCGACGTGTTACTAAACTAAGACGTGACATCTCCTGTTTTTTTTTTTTTTTTTTTTTTTTTTTTTTTTTTTTTTTTTTTTTTTTTTTTTTTTTTTTTTTTTTTTTTTTTTTTTTTTTTTTTTTTTTTTTTTTTTTTTTTTTTTTTTTTTTTTTTTTTTTTTTTTTTTTTTTTTTTTTTTTTTTTTTTTTTTTTTTTTTTTTTTTTTTTTTTTTTTTTTTTTTTTTTTTTTTTTTTTTTTTTTTTTTTTTTTTTTTTTTTTTTTTTTTTTTTTTTTTTTTTTTTTTTTTTTTTTTTTTTTTTTTTTTTTTTTTTTTTTTTTTTTTTTTTTTTTTTTTTTTTTTTTTTTTTTTTTTTTTTTTTTTTTTTTTTTTTTTTTTTTTTTTTTTTTTTTTTTTTTTTTTTTTTTTTTTTTTTTTTTTTTTTTTTTTTTTTTTTTTTTTTTTTTTTTTTTTTTTTTTTTTTTTTTTTTTTTTTTTTTTTTTTTTTTTTTTTTTTTTTTTTTTTTTTTTTTTTTTTTTTTTTTTTTTTTTTTTTTTTTTTTTTTTTTTTTTTTTTTTTTTTTTTTTTTTTTTTTTTTTTTTTTTTTTTTTTTTTTTTTTTTTTTTTTTTTTTTTTTTTTTTTTTTTTTTTTTTTTTTTTTTTTTTTTTTTTTTTTTTTTTTTTTTTTTTTTTTTTTTTTTTTTTTTTTTTTTTTTTTTTTTTTTTTTTTTTTTTTTTTTTTTTTTTTTTTTTTTTTTTTTTTTTTTTTTTTTTTTTTTTTTTTTTTTTTTTTTTTTTTTTTTTTTTTTTTTTTTTTTTTTTTTTTTTTTTTTTTTTTTTTTTTTTTTTTTTTTTTTTTTTTTTTTTTTTTTTTTTTTTTTTTTTTTTTTTTTTTTTTTTTTTTTTTTTTTTTTTTTTTTTTTTTTTTTTTTTTTTTTTTTTTTTTTTTTTTTTTTTTTTTTTTTTTTTTTTTTTTTTTTTTTTTTTTTTTTTTTTTTTTTTTTTTTTTTTTTTTTTTTTTTTTTTTTTTTTTTTTTTTTTTTTTTTTTTTTTTTTTTTTTTTTTTTTTTTTTTTTTTTTTTTTTTTTTTTTTTTTTTTTTTTTTTTTTTTTTTTTTTTTTTTTTTTTTTTTTTTTTTTTTTTTTTTTTTTTTTTTTTTTTTTTTTTTTTTTTTTTTTTTTTTTTTTTTTTTTTTTTTTTTTTTTTTTTTTTTTTTTTTTTTTTTTTTTTTTTTTTTTTTTTTTTTTTTTTTTTTTTTTTTTTTTTTTTTTTTTTTTTTTTTTTTTTTTTTTTTTTTTTTTTTTTTTTTTTTTTTTTTTTTTTTTTTTTTTTTTTTTTTTTTTTTTTTTTTTTTTTTTTTTTTTTTTTTTTTTTTTTTTTTTTTTTTTTTTTTTTTTTTTTTTTTTTTTTTTTTTTTTTTTTTTTTTTTTTTTTTTTTTTTTTTTTTTTTTTTTTTTTTTTTTTTTTTTTTTTTTTTTTTTTTTTTTTTTTTTTTTTTTTTTTTTTTTTTTTTTTTTTTTTTTTTTTTTTTTTTTTTTTTTTTTTTTTTTTTTTTTTTTTTTTTTTTTTTTTTTTTTTTTTTTTTTTTTTTTTTTTTTTTTTTTTTTTTTTTTTTTTTTTTTTTTTTTTTTTTTTTTTTTTTTTTTTTTTTTTTTTTTTTATATCATGTTTAGGTTAAAGGGTATTTTTTTGGGGTATTTTTGTCTTTTGGACATTCAACTAAAGAATGGAATCAAATTCCATCACTCATCCCCAAGGATTGTACATTCATTCAATTGATTCCCCCCCCCCCCCAAAAAAAATACCCTTTCTCTTACATGTATTGAATAACATTCGAACATATCATTAATTATTCATACAAATCTCTCATATTGCTTATATTCATGAAGTCATGTTCAAAAGTAGCCATGGATGTTGTTCCCCCAATAGGCATACAAGAAATGTATCAGACTAACACGAGAGGAGTTTTGTAACCTTCCACCGGTCAATACTCCTAAGAAGACAAACTAGGGGTAAAGAAATTCTTACTAATGCATGGGTATAACATAGTGGTTTATATCAGTTTTTCAGTCCTAATGGGTAGATATCGCATTTGTTATTTGGTTTAAGAGCAAGGACTAACGAAAAATAGTTATCAGCAAGCAACATCAGTAACATGGGAACTCAAACTCTCACAAACTTTTCAGTCATTTCAACCGTTCCATGTGCACATGTACAACCACGAGCTCTGCACATCTATCTTTCATATCCCTTTGGCACTTTTTTAACAATAATGGTTTTGGCTTTCGTATCCATAAAAGAAGTGGGGTTTTTCATGACCTTTACCTATTTTGAATGGCCTCCAAGTGAGTTTGAAGCCACGACACATTGTTATTGGCCACCTCTGCATCCGACACTTGATTCTATATTTCTTCCATCCGAGATATGATTGCTATAACATCGGTATTAATCAGACTAAGATTCTCTTTTCTTTATTTTCTTCCACCATCACTTTTTCAACCATAGATTCTCCCCTTTGATTAATCCCCCCCTCAGTAAAAGGAACTTCCCCAAGCTCTTTGATTTTTTTCTCCACTGCATCAAGCTAAAGTTATAGGCCTGGTGAGAGCAATGCATTTTAAGAGGAGCTTCTTCTAGAATGCAGGTAACCTTGGCAGCAAACTGGGTCGAGTGTTAACACCAGACTTAACATCCTTCATTCTTTGCTCTACCTTCTGCAGATCAGCTTGAGTGGTCTTATTAGAAGACAAGGAAGATTGGTGAGCTGAGTTCGATGTCTTCAGAAAAGAAATCAGCTCCATCAACACTTCACATATCTTGAGCTGACTCTGAGCTGACTCTGCTGCAGGGTTTCCATTCTTTCCACAATCGAGTCTTATTGCTGTTGAATTTGTTGTTGTTGTTTATTCAATACTTCCAAGCTTTTGACCAGTTTTGAGGACTCAGCTTGGTGAGCTGATCTGAGATCAATGAGTTGATCCACCACAACGGTTAATAGAATAGTGGCAGCTTCGGAAGAAGGCACAGAGGACCTTTCACTCTGCCTCTCTAGAAAGAGATCGATCTCTAACCTCCTTGTAACCGTTTGTAGTTGGATATATTTGGAGGTGAAGGTCTAGACTTTGAGGGTGTGAAGCACTATGATTACCAACAACAATGTCATTCTGATCTTGACGAGCAATTATAGGTTGGGTGGTCGTCTTTTGGCTTTCATTCAATTGCCTCAACAAGTCATCTGTCTTTTGGTTTTGATAAAGTTGGGAATGTTGGAGAGGCCTGGATTGGAATTGATTGGGATTAGGCATCACATTCCCTTAGCTTGAAACATCCTGCCTTTTAGGGTCCGTTTCAATATCACCCGACTCCCCCTCAACACTTGCAACCCCAACATTACTCTTTGCAAGCTTACTCATTAGTGCCTCAATATCAGCAAGAGCTTGGCTCATCGCATGGAAGACCATCTTGTTTATCTGTTCCATGAAAATGTGTGTTTCTCATTCAGATTTTTATTGGTAAAATATAATCACAGTAGAGTGATAATAAAACGTGCAATTTTCATTACCTCCAGTTTGTCTTCTCTAACCTTGTGCTCTTTTGGAAGCTTACGAATCTCATTTTTTAGTTGCATGCATTCTTTTATGTTTTCTGGAGAAACGAAGTCTACAACAACTTTTGTACATGATTGCATGAAAAAAGGAGCAATAAATAAGAGGTTCATAGGGATGTTGGTCATTGGTATGTATCCCCATTTTCAACATGTATCTACATAAAATAAAAACAAAAAAAAGGAACTTACTTTAAGATTTCGCACTTGGTGTGGACATCCAGCAGGAATAAAAACAGCTTCTCCCAGGCATTGTTCAAATGTCCATGGTTCCACACCTACATGGTTCACATCTCATCACGAGTCAGTGTGTAACATGTTATAAAAACTTATGGCAATAATCAGCTTTCATGCTAGTCGTTAAGCTCAAATACAAGCATTTGTATGTAAACTGACCATATTCCTCTTTTAGCTTCCTTTTATGCTCCAATGTCAAGTAAAATGTTTGATCATGAATAGGATTACAAACCTACACAAATCGTCCAAGCCTCTATACACTAGAGATTAAAAGTAAAATAGATACTGAAATTAAAACACGATAGTAAACTGCTGGTAAACATACATCTACAGTGCGTAAACCAAAATCTTCCGAGTGATCCAATAGATAATTCTCTAATTTTTTTAATATCTTCCCTCCGGAATATGTCCCAAAGAGCACCAAATGCTTCCCCTATATCTCCTCTGTATCTGGAATACTCTCTATTACCATCATCTTTTTTGACCTGACTACTGAACTTATTCATTGCTAACTGTTGCTCGTCACTGACTGCCACCTCCATGATGTGTGTCAATATATTCACCTGAACATTTACACTCATTAAAACATATACTAGCAGCATAAATATACTAATTCAGGATTGAACTAATACCGCATCTGACATATCACAATGAAGGTTGGTCACGGAATCGTCTCTTCCAAGTTCCCGAGCCATTCCATAAGCAATATATGCTTTTGGACCCAAGTCAGGCTTAATAGAATTTAGTGGTAACTTTACAGCAAGATTCAGAAAACCCACTTTTGGGTCAGTGTATTCTCTGAAAGGCAATGCTCTGATGAAGTCATCACAATGACGTGGTAAAATATCGTCAAACTTGTCATTTTGGGGAAAGTCCTTTAATTTGAGCGTCTGTGGAGATGTAGGAGACCTTTTTCCTTTGATGTAACATTCGAAAAACTCTTTAGTATTAATCTTTTCCTGCATATTATGGTCAACTATTATGCAAATGATAACAAACAATGATAAAAAAACATGAACTTGAACATCAAAGAAACAGACTTACCGCATCCCCAGTCAAGCAATCAACAACTTGGAGTGCTGCCATTTCTGATCTGACTTTTGGATCCACATGTTTACGCAATGCACGCGACATCACCGTTGGCTCCCAACTTATGCCACAACTCTGATCTAAAACATCTTTGATAATTATTGGCTCACCTTTCATCAAATGGTGACGAAAGTGGATAAGTGCATCTTTCGTCAAGACATCTTCGGATGAACGACATCATAGATCATTATCATCCAATGTTTCCCTATTAGATGCTCTGATGTAATAATCGCCACCAGTTCTTGACAAGCCATGTTTATGCTCAGGTTGCGAACTGAATATGTTCATTATACTTTCTGCTCTTGCTTCCAAACATGATATCGATGTTTTATCTAAGAAACGCCTGAGCTCTAATAAACTTTTACGCTTACTAACGCAGCAATATAAATGCCCATTTTTACCTACCAGATTGGAAAAACCATATTGGCTAGTTGAAGTTCTTCCGCCTTCCCCTGGCTGTCGTAATTCCTGGCAACAGGTTAGACATATTTCACAATCGCAGTCTGGGTAGTAGCGGTGAAGATCAAGGATTGATTTTGAGCAACGGTCACTAGTTAAAATAAAGTAATAAAATTATGGAAATACGAGCATGGTGCCCGCGCAATGCGGCGGCGGTAACGGCGATGGCGGTATAGTGGTGTTGGTGACGCGTGGTGATGACATCGACAATTGGTGTCGAGTGGTGTAAGTTGATGTTAAGATAATAGAAATATTTTATAAGATAAGGACTTAGAATGTAAATTAGCAAGATAAGGGTTTAGGGTGTAAATTAATTCATTAAGGGCAAATTTGGTAATTTATAAAAACCCTTCCATAGTGGGGTGTTTATTAAGGGCAGTTTAGTAATTTTGTATGTAACTTTCTTGTAACACTTTCCATTTTGAGGGGGGGATAATTTTTAATAAGGAGTATAGATAATAAGATATTGAAAAGGATGCAGTTAGCATACAAAGCTACTAAAAAGAAAATTACCATGAGACGTGAAAAGCAGGGTCATACTTAGTGCCCACTATTTGTACTTCAGAGGGTGATAACCCTACACAGGAAAAAGAACGTTAAATTGATTAATAAGAACCCCACTTAAACGAAACATATCTTGTATCAAATTCGAAATGAAGCCTTCATTTAATTAAGCTACACACATAGAAACCCTAAACATGAAATACGAGAGGAACATAACTTGTATCGAATTGAAACCTTCATTTAATTAAGTTACCTCAAACATCTGCCTCCACGACTATCTCCTCCTCTTGTTCTTTATGAATTTGTCTTAGAAACGGAAGTAGTAACTCGATTAAATAGTGAAGATGCTGCAACATCACATCATCATTGCAGTCTATGTTTGGCATCTGTGTTATATAAGTATGAAATGTCAGGTTATTATGCATTTTCTTGTCTATGTAAATCTCAATACAAACCTCAATTTTTGACTGTAAACACAAGTTGCAATTGCAGTTTCCACGACAAAATGGGCAAGGCTCTAATATTTTTTCTCCTGACAAGTGAGGATACCTGAGTATTTAGGGGGTGCTTGGTTTAAATAAGGTAATGGGAATGGAAAACATAATGGGAATGCTAAGTAATGCAATCAAAGCATTCCTTTACCTTAATGTTGCTTGGTTTGTAAAATTAGGGTATTAAGCATGTCAATGTAATGTCGCTTTCTGCCTCTTTTTATCTCTCCCACATTCCCATCTGGAAAAAAGATATAGATGTATGTATAATTAATATATTTATATATATGTGTGTCGTTTTCACAAATCTCACTTCAATATAATGTGTGAATTGTGATGTGTCGTTTTCTGCCTTTTTTATCTCCCTCATCTGCTTCTTTTTGTTCGGGTACATATTCAACTACCACCGATCAGAAATCAACTCCAGCCACACACATATATACATATATATAGATAAACACATAAACACACACACACACACACACACACACACACACATATATACATATGTATGATATTATGCACACACACCTGTATTTGATAACCGCTCATAAGAAGCCTATCGGAGTTCGGAGATCGCCGGGATAGGTGGTGAACTGATGGGCGTATTTACAGCAGGTACGATGGTGGTATGAGTGCGATGACAAGAAGTGGGTTTCAGATTTTCGATGGTTGAGGTAAGGTGTTAGCGGCAGCCCAAGGAGGATGGGTGGTGGGGGTGTTAACGGTTGCCTAGGGAGGATGGGTGGTGGTGGCTGCCGGAGGTGATGTCGGACGGTGGTGGTGGATTCCAGCAGGCACTAGCCGGAGAAAGGAGAAGAAAAGAATTGAAGAAGAAAGATATAGACTTGTGGGGAATGATTACCTTAACCCCCAATTTAGTGGGTAATGCTTCATTACCCACTTTCAAGCATTGATTACCTTTCCTTTATACAACCAGACATAGTTATTGATTATCTTTCTCATTCCTTACCTCCCAATACCCCTTACCAGGCACCCCCTTAGGGAATACTTTAGGTTAGCAAAGAAATTGTTTGACAAACAAAGCTGAAACAGACGAACATTTCTGGCTTAAAGATTTACCATTTCTCGATGCAATGGGTACAATAGAACGTTTCTTTACACTTGCTGCTGCACAACATTTCATCTATCAGGTTGATTGCACTGGTGACACTTGGAACACATGAGAAAATTTAATAGCCAAAGTTTTATGTGCCTAAGATACCTCCATATGTGTGTTACAGAGACTTCCATGTGTGCACCATGAGACTTCCATGTGTGCACCATGTTACAGAAAATCGCGACTGAACAATGACCAAGTAAGTTTTAGGACTATGAATTGTTTCATCAGATATCGACCTTTTTTATCCTATCTTGATTCTCATAAGTCATAAACAAAAAAATAAAATAAATAAATAAGAGTAATTACCAAGGGAGCTTTAGTCTTAATATCTTTATTCAACTATGCATCTGTTAAGGTATTCAAAGAAACAATTAATGGAGTGCACCAAATTCTCTCTTTTGAAGCACGGCACTATCAATGATCATAGCTTTAAAAGAATGACCAGACTTCAGCTTCTTAGAACTTTTTCCAGTAGTATCATCATTTGCTATAGCTTTCCTTTTTCTGGAATATGTTAATAACTCAACTATTTGACTTTGAGAATCTTTTTCATATCCACTCTTGGCATATCTTCTTAGAACATCATCACTTATTGGCATATCTTCTTAAATGATCCCCTTAATTCTAGACTCATTGACAAAGACAATTTTCGATTGGACATCATTTTCATAGTGCCTTACAGACTCTTCAAACTCCTTAGCTTTAATTGGAGCAGCCTCTTCAGCAACATGAATTTAACTACCCGAATTACAACTTTGAACTACCCAAAATAACTCTCTTCTTTATTCACTAATCTAAACATCTCTACCTAATATACCTATAATACCCTTAATGAAATAAATTACAACATAAACCCTCAGCCCTTAAAATAACTACACTACTACCTTTAACATCAATTACTTTAACTTTCACCATCATCGTCGCCCCCACCACTCGTCCCCGCCACCGCTGATGCGTAAACCACGCGACAAACGACAGCGGAAGACTAATTTTGGTATTTTCTGGATTTTAATATGAAACAAACAATAAAACAAGACTATAAAATAAAATGATAGATAAAAGAATCCACCACCAAGATTCGTAAAGGCCAAGCCACCGGAATCAAGGATAAAGGAAACACTCCGCCCCACCACTATAATCGATAAAGGTCTAGCCACCACAATTACAGATAAAGGAAACCGAAGATTTAGACCTCACCACAATATTTGATAAAGGACGAACCACCACAAATATTGATAAAGGGGTCACTCCTAACCACCAAGATCGAAGATCTCTAAAGGTAAAAGAAGATTTTTAATAAATAGAGGCTGCTCTATTAATTTCCTTCAATTCAACATAACATAATTTTTACAATGAAAAAGAGCCCCTATTTATAGCCACATGCTATTACCTAGGAATTAACGAAATACAATAAAATAATCAAAAAGTTGTCATGTGCTAAGGGCAGCCACTAATTTATCAACCAATAGGAAATGGACAGACAAAGCTTCTAGAAAGATTCCTTCTGCACAAGGGCCCACAAAACCGTTAGGATTAACGTTGTCACACGCTCCTCCCTTATCTTCTTTGACAGCTGCCATTCCTTCTTCATCGGGTCCACAAACACGTGACTGAAACAACTTTATTTGGAAAACTGGAAATTAAATCTGGAGTTTTCACTGGAGACTCAAATCTGGAGCATCCATCTGGAGACTAGACTGGAGCTGGTCACTAGAGTGCTTCAGTGGAGAACTTCACTGGTGGATCACTACTGGTTGTCACTGGAGACTCTTTCCACTGGAGAAGTGTTACCACTGGTGACTGGACTGGTTCAGTGAACACTTGTCTAAAATGGGCTATTGCTGGCAGAATTAGCATGGCCTGCTCAGATGGCATTATTCGTTCAGTTCTACCCTTCAGTTCAGTTGACTTCTCCAGTTCACTGGTGTCATTCAGTTCGGTGAACCTGGACATTTCCACATCAATCGCTTTCGACGTTATCGTCGCCGCCACTGCCGTCACCATCATCCCGCGCCGCTACCACCATCGCCGCCGTTGCGCGGGCATATGACTCGTGTTGGTAAATGTAGATGCCTTGTTTTAATGATGAAATGAAAGATGTAGAAACATGGAAATGAACACAATATTGAAGCATAATTTATATCCAAACCATTTTATTTGTTAATGGTTCGGTCTTGGTTCCGCAATGATTAAAAACCGTTACTATCGGTTCGGTTTATGTTCTCCACCCACGTGATGAGAGAATGATAATATCACTTTTACTGAGAAAATGATAAGTATATAGAAGAAATGTGGGAGCTTTTTTGAAAATGAGAGATAAAGTTAGAAAATGATATTTTCTAATAATATAATGGCGATAGTGATTGAGAACGTATTGTGACTGCTCTAACACGTCGAATTTGTTATCGCTTCTTATGCTCATAATCGGTACATCTCATCATCTTTCTATCTCTGAAATATGTGTATATTAATGACCAGAGATTCTTTGCATTTGAATGATGCTTATTGATGTCATGAATCTCACAATTTTTTTTTGAAATAGGTGCTTACAAGTGGCAAATATGGACTTCTCACATTTGCACAATGTGTGTGCCTGCTTAGAAAGATCTCCAACAAATGCTGAATTTCATCATGTCTTTACATTTTTAGAGAGCTCATCTATTTCATTTGCCATGCAAAAGAGACCACATGTTTATGATCAGCTTGTTACATCATTCTGGGATTCTGCTAAGCTACATGATGAGGATAATATTCAAGGGATTTCTGCCAAAGTTTCTGACCATGATATTGTCATTACTCAATCGATGATCAGTGATTCCTTGCATTTGAATGATGCTTATTGATGTCATGAATCTCACAATTTTTTTTTGAAATAGGTGCTTACAAGTGGCAAATATGGACTTCTCACATTTGCACAATGTGTGTGCCTGCTTAGAAAGATCTCCAACAAATGCTGAATTTCATCATGTCTTTACATTTTTAGAGAGCTCATCTATTTCATTTGCCATGCAAAAGAGACCACATGTTTATGATCAGCTTGTTACATCATTCTGGGATTCTGCTAAGCTACATGATGAGGATAATATTCAAGGGATTTCAGCCAAAGTTTTTGGCCATGATATTGTCATTACTCAATCGATGATCAGTGATTCCTTGCATTTGAATGATGCTTATTGATGTCATGAAGCTCATCAAATTTTTTGAAATAGGTGCTTACAAGTGGCAAATATGGACTTCTCACATTTGCACAATGTGTGTGCCTGCTTAGAAAGATCTCCAACAAATGCTGAATTTCATCATGTCTTTACATTTTTAGAGAGCTCATCTATTTCATTTGCCATGCAAAAGAGACCACATGTTTATGATCAGCTTGTTACATCATTCTGGGATTCTGCTAAGCTACATGATGAGGATAATATTCAAGGGATTTCAGCCAAAGTTTTTGGCCATGATATTGTCATTACTCAATCGATGATCAGTGATTCCTTGCATTTGAATGATGCTTATTGATGTCATGAATCTCACAATTTTTTTTTGAAATAGGTGCTTACAAGTGGCAAATATGGACTTCTCACATTTGCACAATGTGTGTGCCTGCTTAGAAAGATCTCCAACAAATGCTGAATTTCATCATGTCTTTACATTTTTAGAGAGCTCATCTATTTCATTTGCCATGCAAAAGAGACCACATGTTTATGATCAGCTTGTTACATCATTCTGGGATTCTGCTAAGCTACATGATGAGGATAATATTCAAGGGATTTCTGCCAAAGTTTTGACCATGATATTGTCATTACTCAATCGATGATCAGTGATTCCTTGCATTTGAATGATGCTGATGGGGCTATTTCTTATTCCGAAAGCAGGATTCGTCATTGTTTTCAATCTATTGGTTATGATGCTGTTCTCATCAAGAAACAATACAAGAAGAGCTTATTATCTCCTCGATGGAGGTATATTGCCCATGTCATCCTAAAATGCATGTCAAACAAGAATGACACATTTTATGAGCTTAGTCAACAGCAAGCTGCTGCCATGGTTGGTCTTATCTATAATGATAATTTCAGCTTCTCAAATATGATTTTTCAAAATCTAAGAACAAATGTTCAAGCTGTTGGAGGTTCTAAGTTTTTGTGGTATCCAAGATTTTTCCAAATCATCTTTAATGCTAACATTCATGGATTACCACAAGACGGAGATATAATTTTCCCATATGGATCTCAAGGTTTTTTCATATATGTCGAACACAGCTGGTCAACGAATTGTTGAATTATTTTCACACATGGTGGAGGATGTAGAGGAGATTGCTACATCCGAGTCTTCTCATTCTGGCTCGGAGTCTTCTTCTGAACAACATATTGATGGTGATGGTGATGAACATCATGATAGTAATCAAGGTGGTGTTGCTGATGTTCAAATCAATGTTGAATCCCCACTGCAAATGTTTGCTGATGTCACTGCTCATACTGAAGAAGAGTTGAGCAAAATGTCAACAGAGGCTGGAGCAGTGACATCAGCAGACACTTGCAGTGGGGATTCAATATTGATTTGAACATGAGCATCACCACCTTGATTACTATCATGATGTTCATCACCATCACCATCAATATGTTGTTCAGAAGAAGACTCTGAGCCAGAATGAGAAGACTCGGATGTAGCAATCTCTTCTACATCCTCCACCATGTCTGAAAATAATTCAACAACTCGTTGACCAGTCGTGTTCGTCATATATGAAAAAACCTTGAGATCCATATGGGAAATTGTATATCCGTCTTGTGGTAATCCATGAATGTTAGCATTAAAGATGATTTGGAGAAATCTTGGGTACAACAAAAACTTAGAACCTCTAACAGCTTGAACATTTGTTCTTAGATTTTGAAAAATCATATTTGAGAAGCTGAAATTATCATTATAGATAAGACCAACCATGGCAGGAGCTTGTTGTTGACTAAGCTCATAAAATGTGTCCTTCTTGTTTGACATGCATTTTAGGATGACATGGGCAATATACCTCCATCGAGGAGATAATAAGCTCTTCTTGTATTGTTTCTTGATGAGAACAGCATCATAACCAATAGATTGAAAACAATGACGAATCCTGCTTTCGGAATAAGAAATAGCCCCATCAGCATCATTCAAATGCAAGGAATCACTGATCATCGATTGAGTAATGACAATATCATGGTCAGAAACTTTGGCAGAAATCCCTTGAATATTATCCTCATCATGTAGCTTAGCAGAATCCCATAATGATGTAACAAGCTGATTATAAACATGTGGTCTCTTTTGAATGGCAAATGAAATAGATAAGCTCTCTAAAAATGTAAAGACATGATGAAATTCAGCATTTGTTGGAGATCTTTCTAAGCAGGCACACACATTGTGCAAATGTGAGAAGTCCATATTTGCCACTTGTAAGCACCTATTTCAAAAAATTTGATGAGCTTCATGACATCAATAAGCATCATTCAAATGCAAAGAATCTCTGATCATTAATATACACATATTTCAGAGATAGAAAGAGATGATGAGATGTACCGATTATGACCATAAGAAGCGATAACAAATTGGACGTGTTAGAGCAGTCACAATACGTTCTCAATCACTATCGCCATTATATTATTAGAAAATATCATTTTCTAACTTTATCTCTCATTTTCAAAAAAGCTCCCACATTTCATTCTATATACTTATCATTTTCTCAGTAAAAGTGATATTATCATTCTTTCATCACGTGGGTTCATCACGTGGGTGGAGAACATAAACCGAACCGATAGTAACGGTTTTTAATCATTGTGGAACCAAGACCGAACCACTAACAAATAAAATGGTTTTGATATAAATTATGCTTCAATATTGTGTTCATTTCCATGTTTCTACATCTTTCATTTCATCATTAAAACAAGGCATCTACATTTACCAACACGAGTCATATGCCCGCGCAACGGGGGAGATGGTGATGGCGGCGCGGGATGATGGTGACGGCGGTGGCAGCGATGATAGTGTTGATGAGCGAGATCTGTTAACTTAATTTTCAAACAAGTTTAAAATTTATAAATTACAAGGTTAACTTCTCTACTACACTCACTCACGGGCAGTGGACCCGATCGTTCATAGTATAGCAAATAGGTAAGACCAGGATCGTTCTCAGGGACTATGTCTAAGAATGTAGTTAGGTGTAATTCTAGGATTGTTGGAGGTTTGTCACGATTTAATAACTAAAACTAAAATAATAAAAGCAATGCGGAAATGTGTCCAACCGCTTGTTCTAGCGAGGAAGCACGAGAATACTTTTAAAGTAAAAAAGACAATAATATTAAAAACGATACATCTACTTGGAAACAGTTCACATGCCACTTAGATCATCTATTGAATTACTAATAATTATTGAACGACTAATCATGGCTAAGCTTCCTGTTAAGTTCCTCGGTCTAAATGGTCAAGATTCCTTTTAAGTCACTCAACCCTTTAATTAAGATTCCTATAAAGTCACCTAATTAAGATTATAAACTAAGTCTGTTTTTATGACCTAACCTTTATAGTTGAATGAGATTCCTGTTAAGTCACCCAGTAGTTTGGATTCCTGTTAAGTCACCAACCTACTTTAACTATAATTTCATATTCATTCAAGTCTAAACCTAAACAATTATGGGTCAACGGTCAAGCATAAAAACGGTTCAACAACTATAAGTAACCAATATCACCATCCAAATCACATTATCCAAGCAGATGCAAATTAATTTAGCTCCTCGTGACAAAACAAATAATACTAACAACTATTATTATAAATAAATCCATACTAACCATTGTAAAGTAAATAAGTCTTATGATGAAATAACTAATAAAATAATAGTAATGTCACCAATAATAAATAAGGAGCAGAAATTGAACGATTGTTGGTGTAGGGGATGATGTCGAAGTCGAACCAAAGGAACCAGTGGCTGCCTCTCGATCTCTTCTTTTCTCCCTTCTTGCGGCCGTGTCTGACCAACACGACACCACCTCCTTATTTGAACTTCTTGCAAATTAATTTAGCTCCCCGTGACAAAACAAATAATACTAACAACTATTATTATAAATAAATCCATACTAACCATTGTAAAGTAAATAAGTCTTATGATGAAATAACTAATAAAATAATAGTAATGTCACCAATAATAAATAAGGAGCAGAAATTGAACGATTGTTGGTGTAGGGGATGATGTCGAAGTCGAACCAAAGGAACCAGTGGCTGCCTCTCGATCTCTTCTTTTCTCCCTTCTTGCGGCCGTGTCTGACCAACACGACACCACCTCCTTATTTGAACTTCTTGCAAATTAATTTCACCTAGTAATTAATTCTCTTAGGCTAATTAATGTCGAGCTGCTTCTTCTTTATCTCCTTTTCTTTCTTCGGCCGAGAACACCACCAATTACACGACACCACCTCCTTATTTGAACTTCTTGCAAATTAATTTCACCTAGTAATTAATTCTCTTAGGCTAATTAATGTCGAGCTGCTTCTTCTTTATCTCCTTTTCTTTCTTCGGCCGAGAACACCACCAATTACCAAAACCAACACACCACAATGAATTTGACCTACTTAAATTCTAACCTAGACTAATAATGTGAGCTGCTCTCGATTGTGATATATCATTATGATATATATAGTGTTAAAGTAGGGTAATTAATTTGATGGCCAAATTGGGCTTCCTGCTTGTTGACTTCGAGCGACCACAAGAACCAAAAATGGGCTGCTAAAATTTGCTTCTTCCTTTGGACTAGCCTACACGACACCACCTCCTTATTTGAACTTCTTGCAAATTAATTTCACCTAGTAATTAATTCTCTTAGGCTAATTAATGTCGAGCTGCTTCTTCTTTATCTCCTTTTCTTTCTTCGGCCGAGAACACCACCAATTACCAAAACCAACACACCACAATGAATTTGACCTACTTAAATTCTAACCTAGACTAATAATGTGAGCTGCTCTCGATTGTGATATATCATTATGATATATATAGTGTTAAAGTAGGGTAATTAATTTGATGGCCAAATTGGGCTTCCTGCTTGTTGACTTCGAGCGACCACAAGAACCAAAAATGGGCTGCTAAAATTTGCTTCTTCCTTTGGACTAGCCTACACGACACCACCAACTTGGACTTCTTTCCTATCTTTGCTTGAATAACCCACGTGAACTAGTCCACCAACAAATATCTTTGGGCTCCTTTTTTGTCTTGTTTGGCTAGTAATCCACGAACACCACCACCTTGTCTATTATTATCATTCAATCCATGGTGCGTAGTAAGCTTGTCGTAAGGTGCTTCATTAAGCCAGAGTCCACTATGTGACGTTCTTGATCGAATCCCGTCACATTTCATGTTATTGACCTATAATAAAATAAATCACGAACTAAATACAAAGGTCTATAAAATGATCTCTAAATATATATAAAAGAGAAACTTTAATTCATAATTGGAGAAGTATGAACCCTTAGATGAAGTTCAACTTTTAATTATAGCCATTAGATCAAATGATGATGTCATATACCTTATTTAACTTTTTTAGATTTAATTTAATTTTAATAAATTTAAATTATTATTATTTTCTTATTTAAGTTTGTAGACATTAATAATTAATGTTTTAATGATATAATTATGAAAACTAATATTTTTATATTTTACATCATTTTTTATCTTTAAAATTAATTTTTAATGTTTTTACAATAAAATTTTCTTTTTTAATGTAATACGTTTTTATTAAATTATATTTTTGTATAGGATTTTTATTATATAACGAATAAAATTTGGTTATAAGGATTTTTGTATAGGATTTTTATCATATAACGTTTTTATTAAATCAATGTTTTGAAAACCGGACCGGATGTCAAACCGGCCTTCTTAATAAAGAACTAAAAAACAAATATGGAGTCTATAGTAAGCTATCACAATTATATATCAGAAAAATAATTGTATGAAAATTGCAATGATATTATGCATAATTTTAACTTAGATTAACACAACATGCGATATATAGATTGATAATTAAATTGCTTAGTAATTTTAGTGTATAAATAAATTATTCGAGCAAAACGTTAAAGCACAAGTACAATAATAATGCAGACATATCCAGATGAATGAAAGACATCCAAAGAAACGAAAACCTTACTTAGCGAGACTTCTAATAGATGATGTATCCATTTTTCAACTGTCTGGTCACTGTTAACCGGAATCTAAACAACCACTAATGTAACTTCATGTTTTTTAGTGGTTTAATTCTTACCAGGATAAATATTTGTCAACTTATGATATTATAAAAATTTAACATGTCATTAATTATATATGTTTCCCGCGTATTACGCGGGTAATAATCTAGTTATTATTTCATACATAAATGCTTCAATGGGGTATAGAAAAAGTCACAAATAATACGCTCATCAAGTGTCGAAAGCGGTGGCGGTGACGGGTGGTGGGGGGCGCAATGATGGTGATTGGTGAATATTAAATTAATTGATGTTAAAGGTAGTAGTGTAGTTATTTTAAGGACTGAGTGGTTTATGTTATAAATTATTTCATTAAGGGTATTATAGGTATATTAGTTTGAGATGTTTAGATTAGTGAATAAAGAAGAGGGGTATTTTGGGTAGTTCAAAGTTGTAATTTGAGAAAAAAGATGAGGGGTTGATGCTTTGTATAATAGTATAGATATAGATATAGATATAGATATAGATATAGATATAGATACAGATATAATGCATGTCGAAAGAGTCATTTACCCTCATTTTAGGCTCATTAAAAAAACTTGTTAACGAGACAGTCACATTCAAGAACAACAAAAAAGAGAGATATAAACCTCACATACAAAAACACAAAAATAAAAGAGAAGCAAGGTAAATTGACTGCGAACAAAGAAGTGATTTGTTCACAATCAGAAAACAAGCCCCACATAAACTATCGTGCTCTCTTTTTCTTTACTTCTTGTCAATATAATCAAAACATACACGGTTCCATTTATTTATTTTCATAATCAAAATCACGAAATTCAAATATATCAAGAACGCTAATTGATAACTATTTTAAACAAAACTTTACCTCAAATTGATAATGTATGTGAACCATCGATTTGAAGAATTTGGTACATAAAGATGAACATGAGTCTCTTGCTTTCAGAGAAGTTACGGCTCAACAATTTGAAATTTGTGTTTATGAAAACTGTCGGTTGGTCAGAATAACAAAGAATTGAAAGTAACGCTGTATTGTTAAGATTTTATCAAAAGAGAAAGGGAAAGGAATGGGGAGTGAAAGAAATTTATAAAATGCATTCTTAAAGATATTTTAAAGGGTGCAAATGAAATGAAAAGAGATGAGAAATTGGCAAATTGTTTCAATATTTTTCTGCTCAGTGAAATCATTCAAATTAACCTATATACTAAAAACCGACCTGTTTTTTACAAGTTGGTATGCACAACGTACAACATACAAATATATATGCATAAGTTACGATTCCCATACACACGCGGTAAAAGTAACTCCTTTTGTCCGGTTATGTCTAGGAAATATCGAAGGTGATGGTACACAACTATAGGTTTTAGGTACAACATTACAAACACAACTTCAAATACACATACACACATACAAATCTGGTAAAAAGAAAAATACGTATATAATCTTTTGGAATGTTTACTTTTTCCGACAATTACACGATCTTCGACGAAAAGATATCTGATGATGGGTATGTTGCAGAGTTGAGAGAAATGTTTGTTGTTCATCTTCTTTGTGGCTCCATGTACTTTAATCTTTCTTTGTTTAATTATGCTGTAATTAATATTTATTATTTAATATCGAAGTTATAAACTATCGAAATATTTGTTGGAGTGTTGTATTTATTGGTGTTGCATACTCTTACCCTGTGTTTTTGAGTTTTTTTGTTGAAGAGAAAGGAAGAGAATATGAAGGATTTTTAAAATATTTGTGTTCTTGAGTTTTATTAAAGAGAAGAAGAGAAAAGAAAGGAAAGGAGTTGGAAGGAGAATTCAATACATTTTGGTTACAATTTTTTCCTTCCACTTTTGGGATGATTTGGAAGGAAGGAAAATCCACCCCTTCTCTTCCATTCACCTCTCTTCTCTTCTTTCCCCTTCCTTTAAAAAAGAACTCAAGAACACAAAGTTAAAGTTCGTTAAATCTTGCGTTATTCATATAGTTAAAATATACTAACGAAATTGAAAACCCTTAAACATATGAAAGTAAGAAAAAAAATGATCCAATGTATATTACTTAGGAAAACTATATTTGCTATTGCAGCTTTAATCGTAACTAACATAATAAATCCGAGTTAATAACAAACGCCCCTGCGATAAGTAAAGTTGCACGACGTATCGCTGAAACAGAAACTCGAGGCAACGCGCGAGTTAAGCATTCTAGTTATATCCTAACAAGCACGTTCCAGGGAAAATGACATCTTTATCCCTAATGACTATATATTTGTTCCACGTCTCCCCCAATACTCTGTTCCATATATCAGCACAACAACAGTGGTTTTTTCAGATATCAATGTATCATACTTTTTCTCCACTCAGATTTTACGTATACATACATATTGGATTGAAACCAGTGTGATTGGATCAGTAGTAAACATTCTGGCCTCTGGAGACAGAGGTCAAGGGTTCAATCCTCATCCCATGCAAAGGCAAGAGGTCCTTTTCAACCATTTAGGTAGAATCTGGTAGAGGTAAAGTCTGCCTACATCTTAATCTCTCTCATACACCGTCGAGGTATTGGGGCTCAAAACCCGCGAAAGATGACAATGAGCAGTTTCTATCTTTTTCATATTGGATTGATATTTGTTGATCATTAGTCATTACTTTATTTTGAAAAATTAGTTTAATTTTTTCCCCAACTTTTATATAGCTGATTTAACCAAAGTTCTCAGCTTTTATAACATGTAATTGTGTGTTTTCTGTCAATATTCTATATAGTTAGGCATTTCCTAGGAGCATCCTCTGGTTAGTTTTCAATAGCTTTTTTTTAAATAAAAAAAAAAGATGTAAGAGCTTTTTTTAAAAAGGTCTTGTAATCTAATGAAAAAAAAGCTTTTAAAACTTAAAGTTAATTAAAATATAATTTTTAAGTTAAAAAGTTGAATGAAAAGCTTAATTTTACCAACCTATAGTTATGTAAGAAACCTATTTTTGTACTAAATGATATATTTTATTTACTTTAAGCTTTAAAAAGGTTTTTACCATTGGAGTACAAGACTTTTTTTTTTAAAAAAGCTCTTACACCTTTTTCAAAAAAAAACTATTGAAACAAACCATTGGAGATATATCTAATACAATATAATTTTTTAATATTTATTTTAACCAGATATTTCTGGACCTCCAACCCCCTCCTCATGGAAAATACCTTTGAGATGAGAACCCCAAGGCTCGAACCCGAGACCTTGGGTAAACTCACCCCGGGGCCCACATAGTGGATTTAGAAGATACCTCTGGCCATTGGGGTATTATAAAACAAATCTTATTAGTTTGAACTTTTTTATTTTTGATCATTAAATTTACACATTTTAACTTCCATAATAGAATAAGTCTTATTAAATATTTAATAATGTGAATCCTTATCCTTATATAATATAAAAGTTGAGTTATGAATCAACTCTAAAAGTTAAATAATCTATCCTCATAATTGTCGTTATAGCTCTAATTGCATAGTTTACAAATGTATATAGCATTGTGGGTATTAAATTCTTCATTTGCTATGTGGTTTATTAGTGTATGTGGTTTATTAGTGATATGTGCATTATTGAAAGAGTAGTAATTGATTATATTGATGATGATTAGGAAGTTGAAAGGGTGGAATGTGAAAAAGATTAAGTAATGTAAAAGGGTGGAATATTATCCTTATTATACATTCTGGTGGTAGGTATTTTGCTATAATAATTTTTTTATGGGTTTTGATCAATGGCAAGAAAGAAGATTATTACCGGCATTTCTCGGAGTTCAAGTCAGCATTGATAGGAAAGAGGCTGCCAATTAGTCGCTTAAGTGTCTTAGTTTTACTTTTTGAGTCTTTTTCTTTCAACTTTGACCGTAAATATTTTTGTTTGTGTTATATAACACTTGATATGTCATGTGGAATCCGACATGACATCTGGCCTTTTTGAACTCTTTGAAATTTATAGTCTGACAATTTAGTTATTTATTTTTCTTTTATTTAAAAAAAATGTAACGCATTATACATATGAATTGATTGAGTTTTGAATGTACTTTTCATTGATATAACTTTTATCAACTAATATATAACACAATCGAAGTTATTTATGGTCAAAGTCGGAAGAAAAAAACTTGATCAGTCAAAATAGGACAATTAAAATGGGACGGAGGGAGTAAGTATTAAGACATGTACGTTGTCGTCATTGTTGTCCTCTGCGTGCTTTCAAGTTTTATCAGGTTAGCTAATGGTGGCGGTGTAAAACAGTTGTGATTTGATCCAAAGAAGGCGAGCTTAAGATTCTGCAGGTGGCTTAATTATATGCAATTTGCCAATTGCTTGCCGTAACAATTTGCACAATGCAATGATCTCAATGCAAGTGCTTGACCTCATTGTATTCACAGGAGATAATATCTTTGGATTTGATGCAACAAATACCGCGGTATCCATGTATGCAACCTTTACCCCCGTAGCAGTTTTGGGAAACCATGATCAAGAATCCACATTGTCAAAAGAAAGGGTCATGAAACATATCTTTGGAATGAAATACACAACACATTAGCTCAGCTTAATCTTTCTGGTGTTAATGTACATTATTTTCTCTTTGAATTACATGAACTTCTTCTTTTGTATAAAAAAATTTATTGGCCAAGCATTTCATTGATGCAGGAATGTAGGTTTTCACATCCAAATGCACACAATTAGTAGATTCATAACAACCATAGTACTATTACCAATTCACTTAATGATTTTATATGATGAACACCTATTAGATTAATATATTGGTAAAGAATTTTTAGATCGTCGTTTTTATAGGACATTCTGTTATGCATCATTCCTATCTCACACGTTAACCACCAACATAACCCTTTTTAAATACGACTACTACGCGCAAACAATTATAAGTCCTCCCATGCGTACAACGCACGCGTTTTAAGCCCTCGTATAATTAACATTTTAGCTTTAGCATACATTAGTGGGGGCTAATGCCTTCTATATACACGTTCATTGTCAAGATTTTTAATTGGTCGAGAACTAACCAAATCGAACCTCGAATCATATTGACTACAAAATATGAGGCTCTAAACACTGGACAAACGACATTATAATCGAACTATTGAGAATAAATAATGAACCAAAGTACGTACGTGCATATCCCCAAATTAATTAAGCATGTGACTGAGAAGTGTACATCTACAAACCTAATAAAGGATGTCTTAATTAGCATCGAATCTGACTTGGAATAACCATCTGTCTTTGCTAAATATATATGCATATATATTACTGTATTCATAGACATAGTATAGATAGATAGCAGCAGGAGCAGCAATAAGATGAAGTTAGCTCCAACTAACATATCAAGAAAAGTAGTAGTCCCAACATCATGCATGGATGGATGATGATCAAAGTTTGACAGAAGAGAAGATTATTAAAAAAAAGGGTAATTGGATGGGAACCCCTGATCCCATGTACCATTTGGTACCCACTAATCCCCCAACCACTTAATAATCCTCTGATTATCTCAAGTTTTGCCTTTGGCAAGACTCGAACTCAGGATCCCCTGGAAAGTGGCGGCTGGTGGCCAATGGGATATTAAGATTATTAAGAAACACAAAACGTGAGGCGGCTTAATTGTTAGAGATCGTCATGACATTCTGTCATTCTCCTCCTGGTTCAGATGCATGGTTAGACTTAAGACACTTGCTGACGACAGGAATCTTCTCCTCCTCTTCATCATCCTCCTCATACGTCTTGCGTTTCATGAACCGGAAGATACCCACAGGACGAATGAAGGGCGGGCGTTTGCGTTTGGAATCAATCGGCATGGGGGCGGGGTTTGTTAATAATTCCTTCTTCATCACCAGTAGTACTACAACCATATTGCTCCAGGAGTTGTTGAAACTTTTCAAGGGCGAGGGCCATCTCCTCCTTGGTCTGCTTCTTCTCCGGAATCCTATTATAAAATTGGTTCTTATTGTATTCATTCATCTGGTCAATAATACGCAGACCCTCCTCCTTGGTGACGTCCTCACCGTAAAGGTTTTTGCCGTGTTCAAGATGACCATAAAAGGTTCCCTCTTTCAAATCTTCGACTGATAGCCCCCACATCCTCATACGCCTCTCGACTCGTGATAATACTAATGACTCACCACATTTAAAATCCACAACCCTGAGCTTATCCAGATTCAATTCGTTGAAATTAATCCATCGCTCAAGCAACATATACGACAAATTAGCCTTTTTTTCATGAATTGCATCATACGATTCCATTCGATTTCAATTAGGGTTTTGTTTTTTTTTCTTTTTTTTTTCTTCTTCTTTAAAATTAGGGATCCATCGTATCCTAGCTACGAGTTATTTACATTACCTTACGGTACATCATGTTAACTTAATTTACACGAATACTTCCCGTGCTTTGGCCGGTTTACATTATTCTTCTTTTATATTTTGTGAGGACAACAAAAGTTAAACATGACAATATCACCATATATCTACGGATGATGTACTATACAAAGTCGAAACTCAACAACGATGGTAGAATACTACTCCATATATATATATATAACCCGCTCTGATACCATGTTAAAATAACAAAAATAACAATAATCTTCTTATGATTGAATCTCAATTCAATCAATCACACAAAACATAGCCAATCTCAATCAGCAATAACCACAATCCACCACAGCTATCTAATGATAATAGTTCTATTACAAGAGATTTACCTAAAACTATTACAAAAAACGAATGAATCGAATAGAGATACAAAAAGATATATGTATGAATATATGTATATGTGTGTATCTTGTAATGAAACCCTAAAACGAGTTATGTGAGCCTTTTATACTCAGCCACAATCCTTTAACTCCAGACTGCACCTCCTTCTTTCTTTAACTTGTCAAATTGAGCCCAAACTAAGTTACCTGAACACAAAGTTCTAAACGTACAGGTTTAGTCCCTCAACTTATAAACCAGGTTAAGAATATAATTTTATATAATTTTAACACCCCCCTTTAGTCTTAACCTAAAAAATGTCTAAAAGTTTAAGTTTAGAACATAAGTTGCTATGTTGCTTTGTATCTAGTGCTTTGGTAAGTACATCTGCAATTTGATTTGCAGAGCTTATTTTCTGGGTACAAATAACACCTTTTAAAATTGTTTCCCTTAGAAAATGCAAGTCTATCTCAAGGTGTTTTGTTCTTTCATGGAACACTGGATTTGCAGCTATTTTTATAGCAGCATCACACAGAAAACATTTACAGGATTTAATCCTTCACAATTCAAGTCTTTCAAAATTTTCAAAATCCAAATAACCTCAGAAGTAACAGAAGCTAAAGCTCTATATTCAGCTTCTGCTGAAGATTTTGAAATGGTATTCTGTTTTTTACTTTTCCAGGATACTAATGATCCACAGAAAAAAACACAAAATCCTGAAACACATTTTCTGCTTACCACACACCTAGCCCAGTCAGCATCTACAAATGCTTCAACAAATAAGGAAGAAGATTTAGAGATCAAAATACCCTTACCAGGAACTCTTAAGATACCTTAGCAGTTTTAAGGCAGTTTGCAAGTGTGACCTCAAAGGAGAATGCATAAACTGACTCAAACATTGTACAATATATGAAATATCAGGCCTCGTTGTTGTCAAATATATCAGTTTACCAATAAGTTTTTGGTATTCTGTTATATTTGTCAATAAGGGATCTTTTTCAGAAGGAGAAGTGGTCAATGCAACATTTGGTTGCATTGGTGTGCTTGCAGGCTTACTGGCCAACAAACCAAATTCAGAAATCAAGTCTAAACAATATTTTCTTTGTGTAAGAATCAACCCATCTGAAGTATCAAGTATCTCAATACCCAAAAAAATACTTCAATATTTCAAGATCTTTTATCATAAACTTAGTTTTCAGAAATTCCTCAAACTTGTTTATTTCTTCCAGATTATTATCAGTGACAATTATATCATCAACATAAACAAGAATAGCAATAAACAAACCATCAACAGATTTTGTATACAAGGAATAGCAATAAACAAACCATCAACAGATTTTGTAGACAAGGAATAGTCACTAACACTTTGCACAAAACCATTTTCAAGTAAAGCACTAGTTAACTTTGCATTCCATTGTCTTGGAGCCTGCTTAAGACCATATAATGATTTGTTTAGTTTACAAACTCTTTTTTCAGAAGGAGAAAAATAACCAGGTGGAAGATCCATATAAACATCTTCAATCAAGTCACCATACAGAAAAGCATTGTTCACATCAAGTTGAAATAAACTCCAATTATTTTGAACTACTAATGTGATTAAACATCTAACAGTAACAATCTTTACAACACGAGAAAAAGTTTCCTCATAATCAAGACCACCTTTTTGATTATATCCTTTAGCTACAAGTCCAGCTTTATACCTTTCTATTTCTCCATTTGACTTATACTATATTTTGTAAACCCACTTGCAACCTATAGACTTTCTATTTACAGGTAAATCTACTAAATCCCAAGTTTTATATCTATATAAAGCCTCCATTTCTTTATTCATAGCTTCATTCCAACATTCATGTTTAGAAGCCTCAAAGAATGAACTAGGTTCAGTACTTTTGTTTAATTGTTGACACAAAACACTTATTCTCAAAAGACAACCTAGAATAATTCACATAATGTTCCAAACCAAACTTGCAATTACCTTTTTTAAACAGATTATTATAATCAGGTCTAACAGAAGAAGAACCAACAACATAATCTTTATACTTGATAGGCATAACAGAACTCCTATCAGACCTTCTCAAATTAACAACATTATTATCTTGATGATCAACTAAACCATCACCCTCAGAACTTAAATTCTCCTCAGAGGTTGCATTACTTCCATTCTCATTGGTAGACACTATAGGATCGTGATCATGATGTGGACTGTGGAGGATCATCCTCACCATCACTAGATGACCCAGAAGTACTTCCAGAATGAAAGGAAGATTTGCCATCCTTACTAGGTTTGTCATTATCTCCTCCATCATCATAGGGATCATTAGGGTAGTTGTCAAGACTATATGTATTAAAAAAAAATCATGGTTTAAATCTTTTTCAAAAAAATGTTCATTATTTTCACAAACCTTTTGTTTAAAAGGAAATATATCTTCAAAAAACTTAACATCTCTAGAATAAACAATTTGTTTATTCTCAAGACTAAACAACTTATAACCTTTTTGAGAATTAGCATAACCAAGTAAAACACACTTTTCAGATTTACTAGCAAACTTATCATGCACATTCAATATTTTAGCATAAGCAAGACAACCAAAAGCTCTTAAATGCATTAAAGAAGGAGACTGTTTAAAAAGTAACTCAAAAGGAGATTTTCCACTTAACACAGAAGAAGGCAATCTGTTAATCAAATAAGCAGCAGTTAGTACACATTCAGTCCACATATTCAAAGGTATCCCCCCTTGAAAAAAAGGGATCTAGCAACATTAAGCAAATGTCTATGTTTTCTTTCAGCCACTCCATTTTGTTGTGGAGTGTAACTTAAGGTGGTTTGATCCAAGATACCTTGTTTTTCACAAAAACTTTTGAATTGATTATTAACAAATTCTCCACCATTATCACTTCTAAAAACTTTAATCCTTTTATTAAACTGAGTCTCAACCAGATTATAAAAGATAAGAATAGAATCAAACACTTCAGTTTTGCTTTTCAACAAGTAAACCCAAACAGCTCTTGAGAAATCATCTACAATGGTAAGAAAATATCTAAAACCTTCTCTACTAGTCATTTTGTAAGGACCCCAAACATCTAAATGTATTAAATCACCTAAACTAGTAGATTTATGTTCACTTAGGGGAAAAGGTTTTCTGACTTGTTTAGCCTTTTGACAAACATCACAAACAGAAAATTTTTCAGAATTTTCCAAAGATAAATTGTGTTTTAAAACATCCAATACTTGATCAGCAGGATGACCAAGTCTACAATGCCAAACATATCTAGACAAATAGCACTTAGTTTCAGACAAACAAGTTTTAATAGCATTACCTTTGTTATCATCAAAATAATAAAGACCATCATATTGTCTACCAATCCCCAAGACCTTCCCTGCCCTCAAATCCTGGGACAAAAAATAACAATTTATCTCATCAAAAGGAACAATCATTTTACTATCCCTAGCAACTTTGTGCACAGACATAAGACTTACACAATATTCAGGAACAACTAACACATCAAACAAGTCAAATTATCAGTCAAAATCATATCTCCTATCTTGGTTATATAAGTTTCAGTTCCATTTGGATGACTGACTTTAATCTTTAAATGAGAAATGTCAACCACATTAACTAAAATTTTTTCAGAATGTGTCATATGTTGATTTGCTCCAGAATCACAAATAAGTCTTTTTATGACAAGTTTAGCATGCATTTTACTATTAGAACAGAAAAATCTTTTAAAATTTGAATTAAATATCTTACTTCTATTCATAATAGTACCTGCCATATTAGCTTGCACATTCTTTTTATTTTCAGAATTTCCTTTGATCAAAGACACAATTGTGGCAAACTGTTCATCTGTAAAACCAGTACTAGAAGAAGAAGAATAAGGTAAACCAGAAGTATGTTTTGCAACAGAATTATTACTAGAAACATTTTTTCCTTTAAAATTTTGTCCAAACTTCTTTTTTCCAAAATTAGCAGGGTAGCCAATGATTTTAAAATACTTGTCAATAGTATGTCCATTAAAACCACAATGATCACAAACAACAGAACTTCCAGCATTAGTATTCTTTTTATCATTAAAGTTTGATACAGTTTTTGACCCTTGAGATTGAAATTTATTAAAATTTGATTTAGCAGGCACATTAGAAGCAAAAGCAGAAGCACCAGATTTATGAGACACATTAGAATTATTACCAGAAGCAATTAACCTATGTGACTTTTCACTAGAAATAATAGCATAAGCACTTCTTACATCAGGTAAAGGTTCCTTAGTTAAAATGTTACTTCTAATTTGCATATAAGAATCATCTAATCCCTTTAAAAACTGCATTAACTTTATTAGTTCATTGTGTTTCTTAAAATCATCTGCAGCATGACAAGTACATCTAAGCAGCTTAACAAGAGCATCAAACTGTTTTCAAAGAGCATTCAGTTTATGATAATATTCAGCAAGAGAAGCACCATTTTGAGACAAAGAATTTATTTTATGATGCAAACTAAAAGTTACAGAACCATCAACTTTATCATAAGTTTCTTTTAATTCTTCCCAAACATGTGAAGCCCTTTCTGAAAATATTTGACCAAGAAACAATTCTTCAGAAATTGAGTTAAGAATCCATCCTAAAGCAACAACATTCACTCTATCCTATTGTCTGCCTAAAACTTCATCAGTATTTGACATTCTACATGTACCATCAATGAAACCAGTTTTATTTTTACCCCCATGAGCAAGTAACATAGCACAAGACCAAACAGAGTAATTATTAGTTCCTTTAAGTTTAATAGATACAACAGTCAAAGAAGCAGAATCATTAGGATGCAAATGAAGAGGATGGCTCACATCTAGTTTACTTATCTTAGTCACATTATCATCACTCAAATCAGAATTTTCAGACTCATAACCATAACCATAGTTTCTAGCATTATCATCATCCATTTTAACAAATAGATCAAAGAATAACCAAATAAAAACAGATAAGCAAGTTAATCTCAATTAACAACAACAAACAAACAAAAGCAGATAAGCAAGTTAATCTCAATTAACAGCCACACACAATTAATTAATCTCAATTAATCACTTAATACAGAAGATACAAAAATAAAAAAATATATATATAATTTTGAAAATAGACCTTATTCTCCCAAAAGTGCCAGGGACAGGATTCCTAACCTTTCAAGAAGGCAGGTCAAGTTTAACACAATTGTTTTGAATGAGAATAGGATGAAAAAACAATTTTAAGAACAGAAAAATTTAAAAGATGATAAGGAGAGAGAAAAAAAACAGTGTTATCGGATGAATAAAGCAGAAGACAAAACTCCACTAATCAAACGATTCACTTAGTCGATGAATAGCAGAATCAAACAGCAACAATAAGAATTTCTGCAACAGAAGAAGAGGAACTTCGATTACCAGCAATAATCGAATTAATTCACCACAACGATGAATAAACTTAAAAAAAAAAACCAAAGTTTCTTTATGAAACCTTAACCCTAATTTTTTTCCAAAAAATTAGGGTTTCTTTAATCAATCTTTAGATCTGAACCAAACGGTGATCAAATGATCATACGCCGTTACAAGAACCAATCTCTTAACAGAATAATCCCAATTTTTATCGAAACCCTAAATCGGAGATCGAGATCCGATTTGAAATTAAACCTTAGAATCGATTCACGATGTATTAACCCGCTCTGATACCATGTTAAAATAACAAAAATAACAATAATCTTCTTATGATTGAATCTCAATTCAATCAATCACACAAAACATAGCCAATCTCAATCAGCAATAACCACAATCCACCACAGCTATTCTGGTGTGGATCTATTATCTAATGATAATAGTTCTATTACAAGAGATTTACCTAAAACTATTACAAAAAACGAATGAATCGAATAGAGATACAAAAAGATATATGTATGAATATATGTATATGTGTGTATCTTGTAATGAAACCCTAAAACGAGTTATGTGAGCCTTTTATACTCAGCCACAATCCTTTAACTCCAGACTGCACCTCCTTCTTTCTTTAACTTGTCAAATTGAGCCCAAACTAAGTTACCTGAACACAAAGTTCTAAACGTACAGGTTTAGTCCCTCAACTTATAAACCAGGTTAAGAATATAAATATATATATATAATTTTAACAATATACATTGATCAGTGATGAAACCTTTTAGATTTTTAAGTTGACATAAGATTAAAAAGTTCGCAGTTATATGTAGATCATTTACTTTATCTTATGAGTTACTATTATCATACCATTGTTGAAAATTATGTTAGAAATACGTACCGATTTGATTCCATAAACATCGTTCGAGTAAATCTCGCAAGCCAACCAACAAGATGAAAATATAATTTGGATTGAAACCAGAATCCTGTAATCACTTTCAGATCAAACTATTTGGCTGTACACCCAAATGATTGATCGGATTCGACTGGTTTACCCATCAAGAACTAGATTTGATTCAATGAGAAAGCTTATAAAAAATAATATTCGATGGTTTTTGGCTTTCATGCGTATTGACCAAAATAATTGGATGATTTTTCAAGTGATCACATGTTTGTGTTTTGTGTCACTCTCCCGACGAGTTTCCATACAAAACTCAAAGTTGTATGTGTGTGTGTCTAGATTACCCATAAAGGGATGGTTCCACTACAATTTAAAAGTTGAAAAATGCTAGACTTACAAACTAAATACAAACAAAATTTTACAAACACATGTGTCATATGAGATGGATCAATGAACAAAGAAAGAGAAAGAAGAGTGATAAAAAAATAAAATGATTTGATTGGTGAAAAGATGTGTTTGTAAACTCTTGTTTGTATTTAGTTTTTAAACCAAACCGTCAATAAGCATTCATCTTAATATATATAATCGGGCTCGTACTTCCACATCACCTAACCCGATTAACTTAATATTAAGAACAACCAATCGATAATTTAATCCAATATCACTATGGAACATTGATATCGCTAAAATATCCAACAACCATTGCTCGATGGATTTGTTTTCTTATTTAACTAGATTTTAGACCCGTTTCCAACACTGGACACGGGGATTACGATATTATCAATATTAGATCTTCATACATTTAAGTCATAAAAGCTTATAATTTTGAAGATATACGGTTCCAAGTGTTATACTTTGCAAGTTGTAGTACAATAATCACAGGTTCGTCACTGTCATTATTAGCTGAGACATATTGATGGAATTGTTTGACGTAGTCATTCCACGATGCAGATGTTATTGATGGAAAACAAAAAAAAGTGTAAATTAATTAGACTTTTTCTAAAAATATTAATATAAATACTAATATATTTCGATAATGATTATTAGATTTTTAATTTATAATTAAATTAAATGATGACATAAGCGGGAGTCAATTTGATGAAATTGAACGATTTGATTGGTTAATAAGTCATTAGTTTTTGAAATAATTTTTTGTAAACAATATTTAATATGTTGAAATTTTTTTTAATTAATTAAATGATTAAAATTATTAAAAAAATCTCTCAAGTTGATGGCTAAAAATAAATATAAATTAAGTATTCAGGGCTAAAAAATGTAAATTATTGATGGAAAACAAAAAGTGTAAATTAATGAGACTTTTTCTATAATTATTAATATAATAATATATTTGGATAATGATTATTAGGATTTTTAATTTATATTTAAATTAAATGATGATATAAGCGAAAATTGTACGATTTGATTGGTTAATAAGTCATTAGTTCAACTGTCTTATAATATATATATATATATATTAAGATTAAGAAGCCGCATCAAATTAAATCTGAAATTCATTAGTAGAGTGACTCTTTAAACATTCTCATATATTCGGTTATTATATAACAACCACCACCATGTTGTTAACAATAACCAAACATAATAACTTAATAAGTCAAAGTTAACAACAACCAAATTAACTTATCCAAATCAAACAATATAATGTCAAAATGCCAATTAACAACATACCAACATCAACAACCAAATTAACTAATCCGAAACAAACAATATAACGTCAAAATGCCATATTAATTAACATAGTGTTTAAAAGAGCCCAACCAGTCACAATATGAGTTAGACGACTCACGTACCTTCACCTTTGAACATATATTTACTTTATTACTAAAAAAAACCAAAATTTATCCGAAAATATATTACGACGACACATTTCGGCTCAAAATGATTTATTTACTTAAAATATTAATATTCGATAATAATCTTCTTTTCTTGACTATATGTAAATGTTTTACTGCCAAAGTCAAAAAGTATAGTTTTTTTCTTATGTTGATGATCATGACGCTCATAATGCATGGTTGACTTTCTTGCCATAATAAACTAAGGAGAATTATTGGAGCAAATTCACATTTTCATTAGATGGAAATGAAGCCAAACTTGGCTAAAACACAAAACTAAGTAACAACTAATCACACTAATTATTTTTTTGAACTCGATCAAAAACTAATCTCATACGAGTATTCTAATCACGCTAACTATTAACTAATTACATGATTAGTCCTCTAAACAGGTATTTACATATCTCTACAAAAGTACGTACCATATATATATAATACAACAAACTACAAGAGCAAACTGTCTCCAGCATGCATGTATTTTACAACTAATTAGCGTACACGCTCTTAAATTTATTGGCCAGATACCCCGACCATGGAATGTTGGGTAACCCGACCACACCCCTTTAGGAGCGACAGTCGCTCCTAAAGGGTGTCTCGAAACCGTTGACCGTCAAACACCCCTTTAGGAGCGACTGTCGCTCCTAAAGGGGTGACCCATTTATTGCACGCGGATCCCCATGCTTATACCCGTTAGAAACGTTGACCCGTCAAACACCCCTTTAGGAGCGACTGTCGCTCCTAAAGGGTGACTCGAAACCGTTGACCGTCAAACACCCCTTTAGGAGCGACAGTCGCTCCTAAAGGGTGACTCGAAAAGATTTATATATTCTTTCTCTGGATCCAGCCTTCTTCTCCGATTATTTTCTCTTCTCCAAATATTTTCTCTTCTCCAACCGATCCAACCCCCCTCTCCCCCATATTTTCCGGCCAAGATTTTCCGGTGAGGCTTTAGGAGCGACCCAGTTTTTCAGCGAGGCTTTAGGAGCGACCCGTTCAAACACCCCTTTAGGAGCGACTGTCGCTCCTAAAGGGTGACTCGAAAAGATTTATATATTCTTTCTCTGGATCCAGCCTTCTTCTCCGATTATTTTCTCTTCTCCAAATATTTTCTCTTCTCCAACCGATCCAACCCCCCTCTCCCTCCGATTATTTTCTCTTCTCCAAATATTTTCTCTTCTCCAACCGATCCAACCCCCCTCTCCCCCATATTTTCCGGCCAAGATTTTCCGGTGAGGCTTTAGGAGCGACTGTCGCTCCTAAAGGGGTGACCCATTTATTGCACGCGGATCCCCATGCTTATACCCGTTAGAAACGTTGACCCGTCAAACACCCCTTTAGGAGCGACAGTCGCTCCCCCCCCCCCCCCCCCCCCCCCCCCCCCCCCCCCCCCCCCCCCCCCCCCCCCCCCCCCCCCCCCCCCCCCCCCCCCCCCCCCCCCCCCCCCCCCCCCCCCCCCCCCCCCCCCCCCCCCCCCCCCCCCCCCCCCCCCCCCCCCCCCCCCCCCCCCCCCCCCCCCCCCCCCCCCCCCCCCCCCCCCCCCCCCCCCCCCCCCCCCCCCCCCCCCCCCCCCCCCCCCCCCCCCCCCCCCCCCCCCCCCCCCCCCCCCCCCCCCCCCCCCCCCCCCCCCCCCCCCCCCCCCCCCCCCCCCCCCCCCCCCCCCCCCCCCCCCCCCCCCCCCCCCCCCCCCCCCCCCCCCCCCCCCCCCCCCCCCCCCCCCCCCCCCCCCCCCCCCCCCCCCCCCCCCCCCCCCCCCCCCCCCCCCCCCCCCCCCCCCCCCCCCCATTCTCTTCTCTCCCCCCTTTTTCTTACGAAATTTTACGTATTAGAAAGTTTATAAAAAATGTAAAAAAGTGTATACATAGTATATAAAAAATTATTTTAAAAAAAGTTTATATAACAAAAAGTTTATATAAAAAAGTAGTTAAAAAATTAAGTTTAAAAAAAGTAGCTGAAAAAGTAGTAGTACAAAAGTCATATAAAAAATTAAGTTAAAAAAAAAGTAGTTCAAAAAGTTGATATAAAAAGTATTATAATACGTGTATTATTTATGTAGATTTAAGAAAAATGCTAGGAGCTCACGGCGGCGACGGCGATGGAAACGATCCGCACCGATCGTGGTGGAAGAAAATAGCAGGCTGCAAAAACAGCGGTAAGAAAATTGACTTTACATTAAATTTAGTTATGCATTGAAATAATTGTATTCTTATCGTTTAAAGTAACTTATTTATGTTATTGTTACTTATTGGTTTTGTAGGGTCGAAGAAAACACCACCACCACCAAGAGGGGCAGCCAAACATCTAAACCTTGAGGCTGCCTTCAAGAAAAATGGAGGCCCGTTACCCATGTACTTCGATTACAAATCGAAGACCTTTCAGTCGATCGGGGACTACGGGGCTATGTACAAATCTTTGTTAGGCTCATTGATCGGAGATGTCCCCCAGTACTACGAGTCATGGTACGATGTGCCCGAGTCTCTGAGGGACAATATCTTGGAGGAAATACAGGTTAGAATATGTTTCTTTTTATATTTTTTTACTTAATATGTTTTATAATGATAACCCCGAAACTGCTAACTTGTATTTGTAAACAATGTAGCGCTGGTTTGCGATGGACCAGTACTTAGAGCAGGATGAGGACGACCCCACCCGGAAGGCAGCAAAACAGGCTTTCCATGCTGATGCAGCTAGCATATATAGGCAGAGAAAGTCAAAATTCAAATCTCAGCATTTTACAGCACGGGGGGGTGTAGACGAAGCAGATACCCTGCAGACAGCACCGCCAGCTGGTATGGACCCGGAAGAGTGGGGAAAACTACTGCGTTTCTATACCAGGGATGACCGGGTCAAGCGGGCCGCGACAAACAAGACAAACCGGTCCAAACAGGCGGTGGGGACTCAGGGTCGGCGATCTATTTCTCTTGCCCACGATCGGGCGTTGGTACGTTTGGTTTTAACAAAGGTATACAATTCTTGTGTTTTTTTATGCTAATTATTTGACTTGTTTGCAGGCCAAGCACCATAACGAAAAGAAGGAGGGGCCACCGCCCACGTGGGAGTCGACTTGGGCGGCAACCCACAGACTACAACCTCCGGAAGTTGCGGTATATACATAACTTTAAGTTAAATTACTTTTAATTACTGCTCCATTTATTAAACTTACCTTACTATTTATATGCAGTCCCGTCTGGAAGCTGCGCAGGTGAGACATTCACAGGATCCTGCACCGACACCTCCAACCCAGTTGTTCCCGGAAGCGTTTGGATCGCGATCGGGACATCACCCAATATGCGATCTCCGGGGCCATCGGGTAGTCACCTTCCAACTGCACCATGATATAGTGACCGTGACCATGTACTAATGCTATTGATATGGGCTCTGTCCTAGGCACCTCATCAGGACCATAGGTAAATGGGAACGATGTCCAACTTGCGGCAGTAGATAAACAGTTAATTACTATACCCATCCTGTTGGACAACAACATGGCCCCCATAGTCATGTGCATCCAGTAGCTAATTGGTCTAAACACCCCTACATAAGACCTTGATAACCCCTCAAAAAAGCTCGCTTCAGCCTGTTCCCCTCTTGTTAGTTCATCGTAGAATTGTTTGTTGTTTTCATACTCGGCCAACATATGTAGTCGGATCCACTCGTAACCTTCGTTTTCATCGTACCCCAATGCAACAGCAAGTGCCCGGAATCCACAGTTGCCATCACCCCTGACATTAATAATCCCCTTGACGTATGGTCTAAATACCTTCGGTATGTCATCTAGGTAACCCTGTATACCCGTCGTCTGCAGTGGGCGAGTGTTAGGTGGTGGTACTGGTAGAGCAGCCAATTGCTGCTCAGCTGATATGGGAGATATTGGTGATGGTGCTGGTGCTGGTGGCATCGGAGGTGATGGTGCTGGTGGCATCGAAGGTTGTGTGGGCGTAGTGAAAAAATCAAAGTACGGTGCTGGTGCTGCTGGCATCGGAGTGCTAGGACCTGCAGGAAAATAAGTATCGGCACTAAAGAACTGATCCACTACGCCTGTTGGTGCTGTTGGTGGCACAGGATAGTACCCGGGTTCGGCTGCGCCGAACAACTGATCTATGAATGAGGGTTCGGTTGTAGGCTCATTACTCGGCCCTGCCGCTGAAAATTGTGACGATCGGAGCAACTCATCAATATATCCACGGGTGTCCTCCCGTAAATCGGTGTCAGGCTCCGCGAAACGTGACTCCGTGGGCACATGCTCACTGTATCTCGCCGACTGAAAGTCTCTGTAGCATGAGCCTGAGTCTGGTGCGGTATCCGGATACTTAGGTGTTGTCACGTGCACGGACCTCGACTTTTTCATCTTTGGTGGTGGTGGCATCGGAGGTGATACGTTCAAGTCTGGCATCTGCAATGAATGAATGAATAATTAAGTTAGATGTATACCCGTATAGTATTTAACAATTACTAATTTGCTAGACTATAATAATATACCTTTTTCTTTGACCCAACAGGTCTACCCCGTGTTTTCTTTTGGACCTCCGGATCCTTGATTTTGGACCGACCCGGATAGAGGATGTCCTTTATTTTTGACATCAAGCTTTTCCTTTCTTTTATGGGTTTTCGTTCCAAGGCAGTAGTAACCTCACCACAAAAGTCCTCAACAGGCTCGTCATCATCCGAGTCTTTCTTCACATTTCCAGGCAGGCAGGTGGACGGGTTTATATCGAGCCTGCACCAAAATGCATCTATCTCATATTCTTGAACACGCCTTCCTGCAGGAATAAAAATATTACATTAAGTATTTTTAAGTAAAATGGACCATTTGTATTTGAATGAACAGTACTTACGTTCCTGCATGTATGTTAGAAGTCGACAACTACATGGCAAGCCACAGCTAGCCCATACTGTACACCCGCATTTTGACACGTCCCCTTTTAGGGTATTTTTCAACCGATCAATTTCGTCAACCATAATTTGCAAGGCTACATGGGAGGCTTTACCGAGCAAATCCTTTAAACAGGGATAGTTGTGTTTATTTTGATTGTACTGCCTGCAATGTTCCAGTGACCCCTTTATTTCGGTGTATTGCCCGCTGACAACAGAGTTAACACATTCAACGATCCTGTGGAACGTAAGCCGCTTTTGATGCATAACTGACTTCAGCAAAGAATGCTCGCTCTCAACCCTGTTGGTAGTGTAGTTACGATAGTTGCGGTGTTGGTCGACCCAACATGACACAAATAACTCCTTGTACGAGGCAAGCCACTGTATTTGTAGATACTTATAAAGATCTGCAGGAAAATAAAAAGTGATTTAGCTACATGGTTACATCGTAAGCTTTATCATAAAAACAGTATGGAGACGGGATGTATATACTTGGTTTATCTGCCAATAATACTTTTAGCCGCTGCTCATTCTCTGCGTATTCTTTAACCGTGATTGACTTTACGAGTTTATCCCACCGATGTTTAAACGAACCATAATCTTTTTTGGTCCTAAACGATGGGTTGGCATGTAAATCAATATTCCTCCAAATGTGTATTCTACACAGTATCAGCTTCGTTCCCGGCATCACATCCTTAACCGCTTTCATGAGGGCCAGATCCCGATCAGTGAGTGCCACACGCACGACGAACCCTTCTTCGAGCGTCGACCTCAAGCACTGTAACACCCATGTGTATGCCGCATGTTGCTCATTTTCAATTAGTGCGTGCGCAATGCTGAATGTCTTGCCAGTTGGAGTGACACCCACAATCTCAACAAGCGGCATGTTGTAAACGTTGGTTTTATACGTGGCGTCTATTTCAATGATCCAAGGAAATGCACGCCATATGTCAAGTGATGTAGGATGTACGAAAAAGAGATTGGTCAAACATCCGGTTTTGCTATCCGTCGTGTACTGATACGTGTACTGATGGTCAGATAGTAATTGGAGCACGATCTGCAACGGGTAAACAACCAAAGTATAAGGAAGTCGTATTTTTTTAAAAAATAAACAGATAGTTATACGATCCACATGCAGGTATGTTTCTTATTTCACCTGCATTCGAGTTTCCCCTCGTTGTTGGGCGTGCTTTAGCCGGTGTTGCCGCAAGTAGTTAGAAATGTCTTGTGAACGGGTCAAGATGCCGGGAAATGCATCCTTCAATTGGTCCCTTATGCTATTTGGCCCAAAACCTAGCAACGCCTTTTCGTCCACAAATTCTTTTTGAACATCGGTTAGTCGTCTTGCGTACGCAATACCTTCCAAATTACGAGCTGATGGATGGTTATGTCGGTGATCTATAACTTCAACCACCAACTATGGTCCTTTGTCAGACGGCCTACCAATTTGAATGGACAGTCAATTTTGGTAGTCCCTTTGGGTGCCCCGGTTAACCGCTTATCTCTTTTTCCACCACGGTTGCAAATAAGGACCACCTTTTTAACTTCTCCGTCTTTTGTGGCATTTGATCTTCGTGTTACTAACACATAACCAAGCTCCTTTGCCGTTCTTTGAGCCCAGTCTACCAAATCTATGTGTGTGTCAAACACCTGAAATATTTTATACACTTTTTTTTAATACACTTTTTATACACTTTTTATTTTACTTTTTTATATACTTTTTTGTAATTAGATTTTATATGCACTTTTTTATAATACATTTTTTATTTTACTTTTTTATATACTTTTTTATAATTAGATTTTATATGCACTTTTTTATAATACTTTTTTTTTTAATTCACTATTTTATATACTTTTTTATAATCCACTTTCTTATACACTTTTTTATAATACACTTTTTATACACTTTTTTATAATACACTTTTTTATACACTTTTTTTTAACAATTTTTCAATAGCTTTTGTTAATCTACATTTTTACGTACATTTTTTAATATGTTTTTATATACAATTTTTTATCCGTAGTTTTAATAATTAGTTTTCTTACATACTTTTATAGCAACGGGTCAATATTTTATACACTTTTTTTTAATACACTTTTTATACACTTTTATTTTACTTTTTTTATATACTTTTTTATAATTAGATTTTATATGCACTTTTTTATAATACATTTTTTTAAATACACTAAATATACTTTTTTATAATCCACTTTCTTATACACTTTTTTATAATACACTTTTTATACACTTTTTTATAATACACTTTTTTATACACTTTTTTTTAACAATTTTTCAATAGCTTTTCTTAATCTACATTTTTACGTACATTTTTTAATATGTTTTTATATACAATTTTTTATCCGTAGTTTTAATAATTAGTTTTCTTACATACTTTTATAGCAACAAATCTAATGAATAATAACAAAATACAATTACTCACAAAATAACAACACAAAAAATGAAAAGGTTGGATTATATACATACCTCCTTGGTATAAAAAACACCGTGATCGTAATCAAATTCAGCACAGACATCTGGGGATTCAAATTCGTCATCGGGCTCTTCGTACACAAACTCGTCATTTACACCTTCCGGCGCATTTGGATTTAAGAAAATGTCCTCCAAACAATCCATCTAAAATAATAAAAACACTTATCAGTAATATCTATACTTACTATACTTTATATCCAAAAACGACCGAATGAGTTTGAATAAATGAAAACTTGATTTACCTCTTTTATACGGAGTAATTCAAATGAGGAATGGTTTAACCCTGCAGCAAATGAAAATGAGGTGCGCCAACTTACAACTCGATCGGTACTATGAATGAAATGTGGAAACAGAAGTGTAAAACTCGCTCTTTTAAGATATCAAATGAAGTGTAAACTCGTTCTTTTAAAGGCAACATGAATCGTCAAGGGTAAACAGTTCGATTCGAACCTACCACCCCTTTAGGAGCGACTGTCGCTCCTAAAGGGGTGGTAGGTTCGAATCGTACTGTACCCATTTGTCGTATGCTGTCGCCCGTTGTCGTATCCTACTACCCCTTTAGGAGCGACTGTCGCTCCAAAAGGGGTGGTGGGATTACATAGGGGGTGGTCGGCCTACACGTCCCCTAAATTTATTACTCGATCGGTCATCTGCGTAACATGTCGTTGTACCTGTTAAGTGAATCAAGACGTTGTAGTTTCAACTGTCCCCTAAACTTTGTAATAAAATCATTAGCTTTTGCATCATCGGCCGCATTTTGCCTCGCTCTGGCTGTCTCGGGCCTTTTCATAATTTCCTCTCTGTCATCATCCCACACTAATTTCCTTACTTCGCTACGTGACGTCTTTATTATCTCCACCATATTTTTCTTTTTTCTAGTCTTTTCCGAATTATGCCTTATTACACGATGATCATCCAAATCAAAGTTTTCAACTAGGGTCGATGGTGTAGGAGTTTCGGATTTTCTAGGGGTACGTATTTTGGTCGAGGTGACTCGGGCATGGACAGGTGAGTTTGAGATATTGTGTTGCAACTCGGTGGAAATTATTACATTATTATCGTCGTAAATGGATGAGAAATCGGTGGAGTTTAATGTTGGAACCACGTTAGTGTGACCGTCACTGATCATCTATCCTTCCTGATATGATAATTGACGATAACTGAAATCCCTATGTCTAGTAAATATTCGATGGACGTATTTACTCTTAAAGACGTATTATAGGGTTTCCCATTAGGTGATTGGACTTAAGAGACTAATGAGGCACGAATTAAACACCAGAGGGACTAAATGTGAAAATATGCTCCTTATATAAATGGAGAGTAATTAACCTAATTTTAGGTTAATCACAAAATAATCACAGCCTCCTAATCACCCAATTCGTCTCCTTCCTCTGAAGAATTCATCAATCAAGAATTCATCACTCCATCCTAAATCAATCATCTTATTTTGGGAACCCGAATCAATGGCATCAATGTTTAATGCCCTCACAGGTTCCTCAGGATCAACCGGTACGTTATTATATGGATCGAATCATGTTTTATTCCAACATGTGGTATCAGAGCCAAGTTAAATCGATTCCCCATTGATTTGATCCGTTTTCGTGCCCTAACTCGCGAACAACCGATAAGCAGAAAATTATCTTCGTGCTTACGTCATCACGAAGTTAACTTATCTTCGTGATGACATCATCACGAATTTAGCTTATCTTCGCATTTACTGTTTCACGAACTTAAACCTATCTTCGTAAAGCCATTTTCGTACAGCTATCTTCGTAAAGCTATTTTCGTACAGCCATCTTCGTACAGCTATTTTCGTAAAGTATCTTCGTACGAACTTAAATTTTAACTTACGAAGATACTATAACTTACGAACTTAACTTTCATCTTACGAAGATACTATAACTTACGAACTTACCAGTTCTTACGAAGTTAGTATAACTTACGAACTTACCAGTTCTTACGAAGTTAGTATAACTTACGAACTTACCAGTTCTTACGAAGTTAGTATAACTTACGAACTTAATGTTTAACATACGAAGATAATCACTACTTACGAAGATAATCACTACTTACGAAGTTAATCACTACTTACGAAGTTAATCCTTATTACGAACTTAACTATCTTCGTACCATGCTTATTTTTCATGGATTACTGATTAACTTAGTTGATTATCAAGTTCGTGCTTATGTTTTACCTTAAAGTTTAAATGGAAAAAATGACCCTTATTTTCCGAAAATAATTTTTTCTGAGGCATTTTTACCACAGCACAGGGGCTCTGCCCCTTGGACCCCGCTTTCCAGGGGCGCTGCCCCCGGACCCCCGTAATGTGTGGGGGCTTCGCACTAATGTACATGGTTTCATCATTTGCGCCCAAAGGTCAAATGTGATTCTCATGTTGCGCTCTTTTCTCTTTTGCATAATTAACACTTAGTATATTAATTCTGCCCAAAGGTGATTTAATATGTTTTGTGTAGCAAAGGGATTTTTTTTCATGCCTAAAATACACGATTCTTAATTTTGTGCCCAAAGGTCAAAAGATAAGCGTTGTATTGCATGACCTAATGCTCATGTTTGCTTAGATCTTAGTTACTTCTGCCCAAAGGTGATGTAACATCTAAGTAGAGCCTTACTTTAGCTTATTGTTTTGGTGTTTACAATAGGGTTACTTATCACTAGCTTCATTACTATAATGGTCATAGTCTTATTACTCTAAGGAACAGTACTAATAGGCCTACTTATTTTAGTCATTACTTTAGTTCCATTACTTTAGAAGAGATTACTTAGGCTGCCTTAGATAACTTATCATCTCTCCATTACTATTGGGCCTACTTATTCTAGGCATTACTTTAGAAGAGATTACTTAGGCTGCCTTATATAACTTATCATCTCTCTATTACTATTGAGCCTACTTATTTTAGGCATTACTTTAGGAGAGATTACCTTGTCTGCATAACACGGCTGATAATGTCACTATTACTATTGGGCCTACTTTTTTAGGCATTACTATAATAATCTTCTATCGCTTATGCCCTAAATGTACATCCTTCTTATTTCCACAGTAGTACCTAACCTTGGCCTTATGACGCTCAATGGTACGAACTATGCTTCATGGAAAAGTCACTTAGATCTGACTTTGGGAATGTATGACCTTGACTGCGCTATTCGTCATGATGAACCCGCTGCCCTTACTGCTGAATCCACTGCTGATCAGAAGGCGAACTTTGAAAAGTGGGAGAAGTCGAATCGCCTGTCGCTAATGTTAGTCAAGAATTCCATTGATCTGACTATTAGAGGAGCCATCCCTGACTCTGAAAAAGTCAAGGATTACCTCAAATCTGTTGAGGACCACTTCAAGGGATCGTCTAAAGCGCATGCAAGTGCCTTGATGTTGCAGATGCTTACATTGAAGTATGAAGGAACTAGCGGTGTCCGTGAGCATATTATGAAGATGACGGACATGGCCAATAAGCTTAAGACTCTAGAGATGGAAGTCTCCGATAACTTTCTGGTGCACTTCATCATGACCTCCCTGCCTGCTCGTTTTGACACCTTCAAGGTTAACTACAATGCTTTGAAGGATAAATGGTCAATGAGTGAACTTATTGGGCACTGTGTTAATGAGGAGGAGCGTCTTAAGCTGGCCCAACCTGAAGCTGTTCACCTGACCACCACCGCTAACTCCAAGAAGAGGAAGGGAAACAACGGTAAACAAACTGCGAACAAAGTCCAAAAGACTAATCATGGTGCAGTTGCCTCTGGCTCTAATTCCTCGACTGGCAAACTTAAATGCAACTTCTGTCGTGACAAAGGACACCGTCAGAAGGATTGCCCTAAGTTCAGGAGTGGCTAGCTAAGAAAGGTAACGTACTTTATGTAATATTTGATTCCTTTACTACTGAGGTACCTGTTAATACATGGTGGGGTGACTCTGGTTCTATGGTTCATGTAACCAACTCATTACAGGGGTTCCTTACAATCCAGAAGCTACCAAAGGGCCAAAGAAAGCTTAGAGTTGGAAGTGGTGATCTCTTAAATGTCGAAGCCATTGGAACTTATGTCTTACATATGAGCACCGGAAAAGGCATTAGACTAATAGATACCTTATTTGTACCGAGAATTACTCGGAACCTTTTATCTATTTCTAGACTAGACCTTGAAGGTTATGTAACGATTCATGGTTTCGGCAAGATTGCCATAACTCGTAATAATGAATTGCTTGGTCGTGGTTTTTTGGATGGATTGCTGTATAAGTTAGAACTAGATCATAATTTCTCACATTCTTTGTTATCTCTTAATGTTGATGATATAACTAAAACAAAGACAAAATCACCTAAACGAGAGAATTCCTCCATGTTGTGGCATAAACGTCTTGGCCACATCTCACGAAATCGCATGACACGACTCGTAAAGGATGGAATCTTACCCTCTCTTGATTTTAGTGATTTTGAAACATGTATACAGTGCCTCAAAGGGAAGATGGCTAAAGGGAATAAGAAAGGAGCCACAAGAAGTTCCAACTTGTTGGAAATAATTCATACTGACATCAGTGGCCCCTATCCCGCATCCATCACGGGACATACATCATTTATTACATTCATTGACGATTATTCTCGTTACATGCACCTGTATTTGATCAAAGAAAAATCTGAATCCTTACAAACTTTTGCTGATTTTAAAACTTTGGTTGAAAACCAACTTAATCGTAAAATAAAAGTTGTGAGATCAGATAGAGGAGGTGAGTATTATGGTAGACATACTGACATTGGTCAAGCTCCTGGTCCTTTCCATAAATTTTGTAAGGAACATGGCATTATTAACCAATACACCATGCCTGGTTCTCCTCAACAAAATGGTGTTGCTGAAAGGAGAAACCGAACCTTAATGGACATGGTGAGAAGTATGCTTGCCAACACTAACCTACCTACCTTTCTTTGGACTGAGGCCTTAAAAACAGCCGTTCATATACTCAATAGGTTCCATCAAAATCTGTCCCTAAAACTCCTCATGAGATCTGGACAGGAAAACCGAGTCTAAAATATATGAAAGTATGGGGCTGCCCTGCCGAAGCAAAAGTCTATAACCCTAACTTAAAGAACTGGATCCTAAAACGATTTCATGTTCCTTTATCGGTTATCCTGATAACTCAAAAGGTTATCGGTTTTACTGTCCTTCCCATACTACTACCATCGTTGACACGCAGCATGCGACGTTTCTCGAGAACTCAGAGATCAGTGGGAGCACAACAAATCCTAACTTCGATTTGCATGAAGTACAAGAAGCGGGGGGGAACCACTCGTCGATTCCTCCGATAATTCCTCTTGTACACGATGCTGCTCCTGATGTCACTGATCCAAATCCTCCTAATCAAAACCATGAAGAACCTCAAAACCAAGAAGCACCTCATGTTGCCGAGCCTCACGTTGCCGAGCCTCACGTTGCTCAACCCCAAAATCAACTCAGGAGATCATCAAGGGAACGCATGGCCACTAATTTTGATGATTTCATAACTTATCTGACTGAAGTTGAGGACATTGGAAAGCTTGTTGATCCCACCTCTTATCGAGAAGCCATTAATAGTGATCAGGCCACTCAATGGAATGAGGCTATGATTGAGGAGCTAAATTCCATGCAGCATAATGACGTTTGGGAATTGGTTGAACTTCCTGAAGGATCCACAACTGTCGGTTGTAAATGGGTCTTCAAAACCAAATTAGACCCAAAAGGAAACGTCGAACGCTATAAGGCCAGATTGGTTGCGAAGGGCTATACTCAAAAGGCTGGAATTGATTATCAAGAGACCTTTTCTCCTGTCTCTCGTAAAGATTCCCTAAGGATTGTTATGGCACTTGTAGCTCACTTTGATCTTGAGTTACATCAGATGGATGTCAAAACTGCTTTCTTAAATGGAGACTTGCATGAAGACGTATACATGCGGCAACCTGAAGGATTCATTCCTAAAGGTAAAGAGCACATGGTCTGCAAGTTGAAGAAGTCCATATATGGGTTGAAGCAAGCCTCACGGCAATGGTACCTTAAGTTTGATGAAGTCATGAAAGAACAAGACTTCTTAAAGAATCAAGTGGATCAATGCACCTATCTCAAGATCAGTGGGAGTAACTTTATAATCCTTGTTTTGTATGTGGATGACATTCTGCTTGCAAGTAACAACTTGGATATGCAGCATGAGTCGAAGCGAATGTTTTCGCAGAATTTTGACATGAAAGATCTCGGTGATGCCTCTTATGTCATAGGTATCGAAATACACCGGGATAGGCGTAATGGTGTTCTGGGTCTTTCTCAAAGGGCCTACATTGACTGCATCTTAGAACGCTATAAAATGCAATCATGCGCACCCACTGTAGCTCCAGTAGTTAAAGGAGACGTGTTTGGTACTTTCCAAAGTCCAAGCACTGAAGTTGAGAAGGAGCAAATGAGGATGATACCTTACTCGTCTGTAGTTGGGAGCATTATGTACGCTCAGGTCTGTACTCGACCAGATATCGCTTATATCGCCGGTATGCTTGGGCGTTACTTATCTAACCCAGGATTAGCACACTGGAAAGCGGCTAAAAAGGTTCTACGATATCTGCAAGGGACCAAAGACTACAAACTAACGTATAGAAGAAGTGACAATCTAGAAGTAGTAGGTTACTCTGATTCCGACTTTGCTAAAGCAAGGAAGATAAGAAATCTACTTCTGGGTATATTTTTATGTTAGCTGGCGGACCTATCTCTTGGCGGAGTCATAAGCAGAAACTGACTGCAACGTCCACCATGATGGCTGAATATATTGCTGTTTACAATGCCACTTGTCATGGGATGTTGATAAGGAACCTGGTCGGTGGACTCAAAATCGTCAACTCTATTTCTAGACCATTGAAGCTTTACTGTGATAACTCAGCTGCCGTAACTTTCTCGAACAGTAACAGTTCGACTGGCGCTGGTCTGTATCTCGATACAAAGTATCTGTTTGTACGCGAACGAGTTGAGGAAAATGTTCTTTGTATGAGTACATAAGTACAAATGATATGCTAGCGGATCCAATGACCAAAGGTCTTCCTCCTAATGTCTTCGTAAGACACGTGTCGAAGATGGGGCTTACTAAGGACTTAATTTAATAGCATATTGTACTTTTACTGGTCATTATTATTATTATTATGTTAATGAAAATTTTCCTCCTTATTCAGATTTTGTTTGTCTATTAGTTACACTTTGAGCTCATAATAGTGTAAAGACATTATATAACAAAATTTGTCTTAGTCAATTGATCATTGCTTATTAGTTTTAAATTTGAGTCATAGTTTGACTAGTGGGGGTCCTGAGTTGATGTTCTTCTCTACGACTGTACTTATTGGCTATGATTTCGGTTTAAAACAAAAATGAGTATTATCCCGGCCGGACTTATTAAATGCTCATAGATAAATGATCGCTTGGTCAAGTGGGAGAATGTTGGAACCACGTTAGTGTGACCGTCACTGATCATCTATCCTTCCTGATATGATAATTGACGATAACTGAAATCCCTATGTCTAGTAAATATTCGATGGACGTATTTACTCTTAAAGACGTATTATAGGGTTTCCCATTAGGTGATTGGACTTAAGAGGACTAATGAGGCACGAATTAAACACCAGAGGGACTAAATGTGAAAATATGCTTCTTATATAAATGGAGAGTAATTAACCTAATTTTAGGTTAATCACAAATAATCACAGCCTCCTAATCACATTCGTCTCCTTCCTCTGAAGAATTCATCAATCAAGAATTCATCATCCATCCTAAATCAATCATCTTATTTTGGAACCCGAATCAATGGCATCAATGTTTAATGCCCTCACAGGTTCCTCAGGATCAACCGGTACGTTATTATATGGATCGAATCATGTTTTATTCCAACATTTAATCGTCCTGATATAGGAGATAAAGGTTTTGGTAATTTTTTTGATGGGTATCGTGGTGAGTCCGGTTGAGAATCGTAACTACAAGCGGAGAATATAGACTGAGCGAGTCGACTTGATGAAGTATATTTGGGCAGTTTGGGTAGTGATGATAATTTTATGGGAATGATGGGGATAATAATAGATTTTAAGTCAATGGACTTGGCTCGTTCAAGTAACGAAGTTACTCGAGCGGCAACTGGTTTTAATAAAACAGTATCACGAACATGTTGTTCACGTTCGTGTACATGTTCGTGCTCGTGTTGATGATGTTCTTGTTCTTCATGGTATGTGGTTGTGGTGGTTTTTGTGTTTGATTTTGAAGCCATAAAAAGGATGGCTATAATGAGATTTGTAATACAAAAGAGAAAAGGAGGTGTAAACCGAGTAGTGATGGAAGCCCACATGGAAACTATCATCATGGATTCATTTTCTCCTACCATTTTGTTCTTGTGAAAAAGAATAGAATGTTATTGCAAATAAATATGTCGTTCTAGTTGTAACTTGTAAGAGATAAGTATATCTATGTTTGGTTATATATACACCACGCCTCCCATTCTCCCAACATAATATCTATCAATTTCATTATTAATTGACAGAGCATATTATAACATTTTAAATATTAAATATAATACAGTAGATCTTTTAAATCATTTTGAGTGGTTTATCCTAAGACCGTGATTGTGAGAACGCACATATATTCGATGAATTTGTCCACTAATGTCACATCATTTAAAAAAATATCAATTGTGTTTTGTTTTAAAAGTTTATCAATAGATGATATATAACACCAAATCACCAATAATAATAATAACGATTTTGCTTTTCTTTCATATTAAGTTATCCCTGCTTGACCCCTAAGCCACCATGGTAAGGCCTCTCAATATAATGAACATCGTCATCCCTATTTTTTTACTTGCGTAATAATATCGTTTCAGCTTTTCTTTTTCAAGTACACTCTGAAAACCTCTTTCTTATAAACAGAGGCGGAGCCAGGATTTAGCGTTGAGGGGGGCTCAACCGTATTTTATTTCCGATCGTTGTATACAATATAAAACTTGACTGCCATGACTAGAAATCAAACATTTATAGATTGGGGGTGACTCGTTTCAAAAAGACCTTTGTACTAGTCAGCTATGAGTTAGCCTTGCAATGGAAAGCATAAACGGTTGGCGGGGGCTAAGCACCCGCCAGTCCCCCTACTGGCTCCGCCCCTGCTATATCATCTTATATATATAGATATGATGTATTATATTATAACCTATTATTTAAACACAAAAAAATAAAAAAAATTATTACAAAATAATTTATATTTATAAAATTCAATATTGATTTATGTAAAACATTACTTAACTTAAAGGACAAAACTAAATTTATAATAACTACATAAAAAAAACACTTTTTATTAAGGGTTAATATCATATATCTCCAATTTAAGCCTTAAAATATCATATTTACCCACTTAAAACCAAAAATTTCATATTGGTCCAATTTCAACTCAATATCTATCATTTGTACCCATTCCATTAACTTAATCATTATTAAAACATTAAATTTAGATAACAAGCAATTATTAATTACATTGACTAATTTATCCTTTTATAATAACTATGCAACAAATCGTCACTTTCTTTTCGAAACCCACGGAATTGAATCATCTACGATCCAAGCTTTCACCGAAATCATTTTAATATATTGTTTAATATTTTGCTCGTCGACCAACATACAGTATCTATCATCCATGTTATGCAATTATCACACTGAATATTTAACCACTAAAGAACTAGTATAAGTTCTATCTTGTACGAACAGTAAAACTATCCTAGTGAAAGTGTTGATATCTGTTTAATGTCATAATAATGAATAATATTCACTGGTAATCAAATATATAGTTTAGAAAACATTAAACAATATATTAAAATGAATTCAATGATAGCTTGGATCGTAGATGATTCAATATTTCAATCCATGGGTCAAAAAGGAAGTGACGATTTGTTGCTCGGTGAAATACAAGGACAAATGAGTCAATGTAATAATAATTGGTTTTTATCTAAATGTTTAGTGTTTTAATAGTGATTAAATTAATGGAATGGGTATAAATGATAGATTTCTAGCATAAATTGGACAAATATGATATTTTCAATTTTAGGTGGGTAAATATGATATTTTGAGGTTTAAACTGGGGATATATGAAATTAACCCTTTTATTTAAACCAATTTATAAATAAACCATTAAATTCCAGAATTTTGATTATTTAATAAAAATGAATTCTTCTTGTTCTTTCTTTATGGACTACACAACAACACACACATATATTAAAGAGTAATTCTAGATCTACAAACATTTTACAAACAAATTTTTACAAATTTAATTTCTACCAATTAAAT
>CM067167.1:236480605-236675700 GCA_034093135.1 Erigeron breviscapus | reverse complement strand
TTTGGCCTTTATATTATATGTTTTTAGTCGAATTTGTGTGCATTTGGCGCGTTTATGTGTTTGTTAGTGTTTTCAGGGTCTAAACAAGTACGCGTTCATTTTGTGCAAATTCGGATGATTATTGGCCAGAAGTCATTTGTGAAGTCGAGAGTCGTTTCGAGTGGAAGAGATAGCGAGTGTCGGGATTGTAAGATGAAGGTTGTACACCAGCATTTGACTGCGCCGCAGTGGAGATGTACGTGGTCCACTGCGCCGCAGCCATATTCCACGGCATTGTTTGTACAAACCCCCACTGCGCCGCAGTGGGGATGGTTTGATGGTTACTGCGCCGCAGTCAAATATAGAAAAAGAAAGACGTGGAAATGCACTGCGACGCAGTGGTGGGTTCACATACCCACTGCGCCACAGTCTCGAGTGGTCAGACGTATCAAGAACCTCACTGCGCCGCAGTGAGGGAAGGCACAACCTCACTGCGCCGCAGTGAGTACACGGTACTGAAGGGTTTTAGCAGTTTTCTGCATCAGAATTAGAGGAGTATAAATAGAAAAATAACCTATTATTCTAAGGTATCAAATACTCTTTCTAGGAGCTGCACTACAAGGAATTCTTCAAGGGTCAATTCAAGATCTAATCATCTTCGATTCATTGAAGATTCACGTGCACCCATCTAGATCGTATCTACTTATTTGTCTTGCAATTTCCATTCCTCAAACAATTGGTACTTTATGTTCTTTCTTGATTCTTATTGTAATTTCAATTTAATCATGAGTGGCTAATTCTTCTATTGTCCACCTTGATGAAACTAGACGAATGATGTGATTGCTTTATATTTTAATTCAAAGAGTTGATTTCAATTATCGTTGAGTCGTGATCTTGATGATTTAATTCCTTTATTTGTATTAATTTGATATTGGTGGCATGTGTGTTCTTCATTAGTGGTACTAGTCGAATGCATATGTGATTTTCTAACGGTCGCTTGTCTATGAGCGATTATCACTAGTTCATGGTATGATAGTGAATATCAAATTAATAAAAGGAGTCATTTTGTCAACGTGTTTAGAAACGGTTGGTGGTACCACGTTTTAATTCACATAGGCGCAATTGGTAATTTGGTAATCAAACAAGCTAAGTGTTGGTAAGATTGTCTAGGCGTTGGTGGTACCGGCTTGGGTAATTAAACTAGCAGTTAGGTGTTTGGGTGACTGTGAGCGGTTGGTGGTACCACGCGAGCATTTCATTCTCTCACGTTTATCGTGTCAACTCTTAACGAATTTGGTCTTAACTGAAAGCAATCATGTCTGAAGTCTAGCGGAGTCAAGGTGGATGATATTTACCATTATTGTTTGAGACTTACCCTTACTTATACGCATTTGTCTTTTAAAGTTATTGTCAGAGTGAGAATCAAAGTAACACCCTTTTTCCAAACCTCTTTACTAAACAATTAATTCAAACCAATCCCCGCGAACGAACCTGGACTTACCTTTTTACTATATTGCATACGATCGGGTCCACTGCCCGATAGTGTGTAGTAGTGAGTTTTCAGGTATTTCTTGTTTATAAATTTTAAACTCGATTTAGCACATCAATCACCAAAGAGAAAGGCTTCTGAAGATGCTCCAGGACAGACATCGAAGAGAAGGGCCTGACTCTTATATCATTTACTGAAATTGTAACTATTTATCAGTTGATGTATGTAATATTAGTTGCAGTTTTTAATTCATAAAAGTAAATGATAAGATTTAGTCTAAGTTAGTATTAAAAGATGAAACTAGAACACTGATGATCTATAAAGTGTTTTCCAGTAACTTAGATTTTTTAGACTAAGTCAAAACTTGTGTTTTTCAAGCATGCAAAGTTGTATAGATTTAAGCTTGAAAACACTTGCATTATTTCTAAACAAATAGGGGGAATTTGTTAGGTCCAGATTTACTGGACTCGCTCCAGACTCGACTACTGGAGCCTTACTGAAGATCTGTCCAGAAATGATAATTACTGGACCTACTCCAGACTTACAAACTGGAGTCCCTCTGAAGATTTGTTCAGAAATAATGGAAGACCAGTGAGCAAATATTGTATAGGAAATCTGGAGTATTCTCCAGATTAGCTCACTGGACTTCACCCCAGTCCAGATCTATTCTACTGAAGACATTCTCACTGAAGTCTGAAGAAAGAAGACTGACAAACAGTGGAGCCCACTGACAGTCTTACCAGATCTCCCGACTGGAGCCTTTATCAGTGTTCTAGACCTTACAAGTCTGAACACTGATATCAAGGAATTGACTTTATGCCTTTACACACTTTTACCCGGACATCCCAATTGTCGGTATTCTTAAGAACTAGGGACGGATTAGGGACGGACAGTATGTGATTTTGCGTTTTCTCGAGCATACGAGCATTTATATTCACATACAAGTATGGATTAAGTGTTTTTATACATAGAGTCCTATGGTACGATATATACACCAATAACGATTTATGTGTGACGTTCACACCTTTAATCGAGTGCACGTATATGTAGTTTAATACTCGAACGTAAGTTTTTTAAAAAAAGTCGCAAAGGGTGTGAGTTTGTACACTTTTTATAATTTTAATATGTTTATTTAATGATATAGTTGTATTTAGGAATGAACATGTATGATTTAGGGACGGAAAAGATGACTTTTGCGTTTTCTTGCCTCCCTTCTCACCTCTTTCTCATGCCTTTTGTAGCATCCCACCACTATCTTTCCCCTTTCATGCCTTCCTCCGCCCCCCCTTCCCATTCCTGCGTATGACACGTACCCCATTTATTTCCTTTTCCTTCCCCTCCGCCCTCCACCTTTTTATTCTAGCATCTTTAACCTTCCTCCCCTGCCTCCGCTCGGCCTCCTCGTCTCCGTTACTCAAGGCCTTCCTTGCCCAAATTATGCCCTACTGCCCCCTTCTTTTGGCCTTTTATCCCCACTTTGTCTTTTCGAGCTGCATCCTGCACTCCTTTCCCTTTCATTGACTTTCCCCCCTCTTCTTATCCTTCTCCTTCTCCACACACGTCCGAATCTCTACGTGAATCACCCTTCCCCCCTTTCATCTTTTCTTCACTTAAGTTTAATTAGGGACGGACAGTATGTGATTTTGCGTTTTCTCGAGCATACGAGCATTTATATTCACATACAAGTATGGATTAAGTGTTTTTATACATAGAGTCCTATGGTACGATATATACACCAATAACGATTTATTTGTGACGTTCACACCTTTAATGGAGTGCATGTATATGTAATTTAATACTCGAACGTAAGTTTTTTAAAAAAAGTCGCAAAGGGTGTGAGTTTGTACACTTTTTATAATTTTAATATGTTTATTTAATGTTATAGTGTATTTAGGAATAAACATTTATGATTTTTGTCAAAAGCGAATTTTTAAAAAATTAGAAAAAAACGTCTGTTCCTAATCCGTCGGTAATTTTAAAATTAGGGACGGATCTCTATGTGATTTTGTGTTTTTTCGAGCATAAGAGCATGATATTCACATACATGTACATAAACTCGCACGTGTAAATATAAATATAAATATAAATATAAATATAAATATAAATATAAATATAAATATAAATATAAATATAAATATAAATATAAATATAAATATAAGATTTTTATTGGTTAATAAATATAAATATAAATATAAATATAAATATAAATATAAATATAAATATAAATATAAATATATTGGGGAATAATATGGATATAAATATAAATATAAATATAAATATAAATATAAATATAAATATAAGTATAAATATAGATATATAAATATATTAATATAAATATAATATAACGTATATAAATAATTAAATATATATAAGTATATATTAAATATAAATATAAGATTTTTATTGGTTAATAAATCATTAGTGCAACTTCATTTTAGTAAATATAAATATAAATATAAATATAAATATAAATATAAATATATTGGGGAATAATATGGATATAAATATAAATATAAATATAAATATAAATATAAATATAAATATAAGTATAAATATAGATATATAAATATAAATATAAATATAAATATAAATATAAATATAAATATAAATATATTGGGGAATAATATGGATATAAATATAAATATAAATATAAATATAAATATAAATATAAATATAAGTATAAATATAGATATATAAATATATTAATATAAATATAATATAAATATAAATATAAATATAAATATAAATATAAATATAAATATACTTTATTTTATTATTTATTATATTAAATAAACTTATAAATATAAATATAAATATAAATATATATAAATATAAAAATATAAATATAAATATAAATATAAATATAAATATAAATATAAATATAAATATAAATATAAATATAAATATAAATATAAATATAAATATAAATATAAATATAAATATAAATATAAATATAAATATAAATATAAATATACTTTATTTTATTATTTATTATATTAAATAAACTTATAAATATAAATATAAATATAAATATATATAAATATAAATATAAATATAAATATAAATATAAATATAAATATAAATATAAATATAAATATAAATATAAATATAAATATATTGGGGAATAATATGGATATAAATATAAATATAAATATAAATATAAATATAAATATAAATATAAGTATAAATATAGATATATAAATATAAATATAAATATAAATATAAATATAAATATAAATATAAATATATTGGGGAATAATATGGATATAAATATAAATATAAATATAAATATAAATATAAATATAAATATAAATATAAATATAAATATAAATAATTATAAATATAAATATAAATAATTATAAATATAAATATAAATATAAATAATTATAAATATAAATATAAATAATTATAAATATAAATAATTATAAATATAAATATAAATATAAATATAATTATAAATATAAATATAAATAATTATAAATATAAATATAAATAATTATAAATATAAATATAAATATAAATAATTATAAATATAAATATAAATAATTATAAATATAAATATAATTATAATTATAATATAAATATAAATATAAATATAAATATAAATATAAATAATTATAAATATAAATATAAATAATTATAAATATAATATATTATAATTATAAATATAAATAATTAAAATATAAATATAAATATAAATATAAATATAAATATAAATATAAATAATTATAAATATAAATATAAATAATTATAAATATAAATATAAATATAAATATAAATAATATAAATATAAATATAAATATAAATAATTATAAATATAAATATAAATATAATTATAAATATAAATAATTATAAATATAAATATAAATAATTATAAATATAAATATAATTATAATATAAATATAAATATAAATTAAATATAAATAAATATATTTATAAATATAAATATAAATATAAATAATTATAAATATAAATATAAATAATTATAAATATAAATATAAATAATTATAAATATAAATATAAATAATTATAAATATAAATATAAATTAAATATAAATATAAATAATTATAAATATAAATATAAATATATAATATAAATATAAATATAAATATAAATATAAATATAAATATAAATATAAATATAAATAATTATAAATATAAATATAAATAATTATAAATATAAATATAAATATAAATATAAATAATTATAAATATAAATATAAATAATTATAAATATAAAAACATAGTTTATAATTATAAATATAAATATAAATATAAATATAAATATAAATATAATTATAAATATAAATATAAATAATTATAAATATAAATATAAATAATTATAAATATAAATATAATTATAATTATAATATAAATATATTAAATATAAATATAAATAATTATAAATATAAATATAATTATAATTATAATCAAATATAATAATATAAATATAAATATAAATATAAATATAAATAATTATAAATATAAATATAAATAATTATAAATATAAATATTTATAAATATAAATATAAATATAAATAATTATAAATATAAATATAAATAATTATAAATATAAATATAAATATAAATAATTATAAATATAAATATAAATAATTATAAATATAAATATAATTATAATTATAATTATAATTATATTATAATTATAAATATAAATATATTAATATTTTAAAGTTATTTAGGGACAGATTAGGGACAAAAGGTTCCGTCGGAAATATGTCGAAAAAGACATGCCTCGAAAATCCTTCGCAAAAGTGACCGTCGAAAATCTAATGGAAAAGGTGTCCGTCACTAACTAGGTACGCCGTAAAACTGTCGGCAATTTGTCCGTCGGTAAAATGAGTGTCGCAAATCCGTCGGAAACCTGCCCTCGTAAATCCGTCGCTAAAACTATGACCGTCCCAAAATCCGTCGAAACCTGCCCTGTAAATCCGTCGCTAAAACTATGACCGTCCAGAATCCGTCGAAAATTGAGTTTAGGGACTTTGGGACAGATTTTGCCGTCGCTAATTCCAGATTTTCTAGTAGTGACGACTTGACTCAACAACTTTATTCAAATACTAGACCATAAAAATAGGAACTACTCAACAAATAAAAGATAGCTTCAGCAAGACTAAGTAAACCCATGTGCATAAGGCTGCAGGGGCGGATGCACTTGGTAAGTACCGGGGGTACTGCCTCCGACAAAGCAATGTTTTATCTTTGAAATGTTAATGGTTTTCAATCTAAATACTGGCCCAATTGAATGATGCCCTCAACCCAATTTTGTGGTGCCCTCTTTGCTTTAAGGAAAAAGTCAAAAAACTAGTAAAAGGAGATAAATATTAAATTTATAAGAGCATGGTACCCGCGCAATGCGGCGGCGAGCCGGCGATGACGGTGGTGTGATGGCGGCGACGGATGGTGACGGTGGTGGCGACATCAATTGGTGTAGGTAAAGGTATTTGATTTAAAGGGTTAGTAGAGATAATATATAATATAATGGACTAATGACGTAATTTAATATTAAGGATTGATGGTGATTTAATTTATTAAGGGTATTTTGGTCAATTCGTATGTCCCATTTTTTTCTAAACTTTTTAACATGGGGGTTATAATTTTTACATAGTAGTATAGATATGATAGTCTTTTTTTTTATGGATCTATAATCTTGTTAAAGTTTTCACATAATAAGATATGGGACAGATAAAAGAATCTATTTGCGTCTCTCTTTTTTGTAGACCTCGGTTTAAGAAACAAACTACAAGTATATACTCGGTTTTTCCTAATTATACCAGGACATAGTAATTGCATCAATATTTATATTATGTTCGTTGGGTTATTCGTAAATTAGAAGATATAAATCGAGAATGATATGAAATAATCAAAACTCTTTTGAGAATTAAAGTTATGAAAAACTTAATTGTGTGAAAACATATCCATTAAAAACTTATTAATTAAATGTTGTAGTACTAATTCTGATATTGTTTTCTTATTTAAAGCCACATCAAGTTAAATTTGAAATTCATTAGTATAGTGACTCTTTAAACATTCTCATATATTCGGTTATTATATAACCACCACCACCATGTTGTTAACAATAACCAAACATAATAACTTAATAAGTCAAAGTTAACAACAACCAAATTAACTTATCCAAATCAAATAATATAATGTCAAAATGCCAATTAACAACATGCCAAAGTCAAAAAGTATAGTTTTTTTCTTATGTTGATGATCATGACGCTCATATTGCATGATTGACTTTCTTGCCATAATAAACTAAGGAGAATTATTGGAGCAAATTCACATTTTCATTAGATGGAAATGAAGCCAAACTTGGCTAAAACACAAAACTAAGTAACAACTAATCACACTAATTATTTTTTTGAACTCGATCAAAAACTAATCTCATACGAGTATTCTAATCACGCTAACTATTAACTAATTACATGATTAGTCCTCTAAACAGGTATTTACATATCTCTACAAAAGTACGTACCATATATATATATAATACAACAAACTACAAGAGCAAACTGTCTCCAGCATGCATGTATTTTACAACTAATTAGCGTACACGCTCTTAAATTTATTACTCGATCGGTCATCTGCGTAACATGTCGTTGTACCTGTTAAGTGAATCAAGACGTTGTAGTTTCAACTGTCCCCTAAACTTTGTAATAAAATCATTAGCTTTTGCATCATCGGCCGCATTTTGCCTCGCTCTGGCTGTCTCGGGCCTTTTCATAATTTCCTCTCTGTCATCATCCCACACTAATTTCCTTACTTCGCTACGTGACGTCTTTATTATCTCCACCATATTTTTCTTTTTTCTAGTCTTTTCCGAATTATGCCTTATTACACGATGATCATCCAAATCAAAGTTTTCAACTAGGGTCGATGGTGTAGGAGTTTCGGATTTTCTAGGGGTACGTATTTTGGTCGAGGTGACTCGGGCATGGACAGGTGAGTTTGAGATATTGTGTTGCAACTTGGTGGAAACTATTACATTATTATCGTCGTAAATGGTTGAGAAATCGGTGGAATTTAATCGTCCTGATATAGGAGATAAAGGTTTTGGTAATTTTTTTGATGGGTATCGTGGTGAGTCCGGTTGAGAATCGTAACTACAAGCGGAGAATATAGACTGAGCGAGTCGACTTGATGAAGTATATTTGGGCAGTTTGGGTGGTGATGATAATTTTATGGGAATGATGGGGATAATAATAGATTTTAAGTCAATGGACTTGGCTCGTTCAAGTAACGAAGTTACTCGAGCGGCAACTGGTTTTAATAAAACAGTACCACGAACATGTTGTTCACGTTTGTGAACATGTTCGTGGTCGTGTTCTTGATGTTCTTGTTCTTCATGGTATGTCGTAGTGGTTTTTGTGTTTGATTTTGAAGCCATAAAAAGGATGGCTATAATGAGATTTGTAACACAAAAGAGAAAAGGAGGTGTAAACCGAGTAGTGATGGAAGCCCACATGGAAACTATCATCATGGATTCATTTTCTCCTACCATTTTGTTCTTGTGAAAAAGAATAGAATGTTATTGCAAATAAATATGTCGTTCTAGTTGTAACTTGTAAGAGATAAGTATATCTATGTTTGGTTATATATACACCACGCCTCCCATTCTCCCAACATAATATCTATCAATTTCATTATTAATTGACAGAGCATATTATAACATTTTAAATATTAAATATAATACAGTAGATCTTTTAAATCATTTTGAGTGGTTTATCCTAAGACCGTGATTGTGAGAACGCACATATATTCGATGAATTTGTCCACTAATGTCACATCATTTAAAAAAATATCAATTGTGTTTTGTTTTAAAAGTTTATCAATAGATGATATATAACACCAATAATAATAATAACGATTTTGCTTTTCTTTCATATTAAGTTATCCCTGCTTGACCCCTAAGCCACCATGGTAGTAAGGCCTCTAAATATAATGAACATCTTTAATTCATCCCTATTCTTTTACTCGTGTAATAATATCATTTCAGCTTTTATTTTTCAAGAACACTCTAAAAACCTCTTTCTTATAATTTTATTCTTCATCTCATTATCATATATTATATTATAACTTATTAATTAAAACACAAAAAAACAAAAAATTATTACAAAATCAATTTATATTTATAAAATCAATATTGATTTATGTAAAACATTACATAACTTAAAGGACAAAAATAAATTTATTATTAACATACAAAAAAAACTTTTTGTTAAAACCAATTTATAAATAAACCATTTAATACATATATCTGGCCTCACTCTTCACTTGTCATATGCATCTTCTCCTCGATGCTTATAGCGTCGTCCGTCGATGCCATCGAATACGTCTTCGCGACATGCCTATAGTGAGAGGCCTAATTGGGCTATAATGAGATTTGTAATACAAAAGAGAAAAGGAGGTGTAAACCGAGTAGTGATGGAAGCCCACATGGAAACTATCATCATGGATTCATTTTCTCCTACCATTTTGTTCTTGTGAAAAAGAATAGAATGTTATTGCAAATAAATATGTCGTCCCCCCCCCCCCCCCCCCCCCCCCCCCCCCCCCCCCCCCCCCCCCCCCCCCCCCCCCCCCCCCCCCCCCCCCCCCCCCCCCCCCCCCCCCCCCCCCCCCCCCCCCCCCCCCCCCCCCCCCCCCCCCCCCCCCCCCCCCCCCCCCCCCCCCCCCCCCCCCCCCCCCCCCCCCCCCCCCCCCCCCCCCCCCCCCCCCCCCCCCCCCCCCCCCCCCCCCCCCCCCCCCCCCCCCCCCCCCCCCCCCCCCCCCCCCCCCCCCCCCCCCCCCCCCCCCCCCCCCCCCCCCCCCCCCCCCCCCCCCCCCCCCCCCCCCCCCCCCCCCCCCCCCCCCCCCCCCCCCCCCCCCCCCCCCCCCCCCCCCCCCCCCCCCCCCCCCCCCCCCCCCCCCCCCCCCCCCCCCCCCCCCCCCCCCCCCCCCCCCCCCCCCCCCCCCCCCCCCCCCCCCCCCCCCCCCCCCCCCCCCCCCCCCCCCCCCCCCCCCCCCCCCCCCCCCCCCCCCCCCCCCCCCCCCCCCCCCCCCCCCCCCCCCCCCCCCCCCCCCCCCCCCCCCCCCCCCCCCCCCCCCCCCCCCCCCCCCCCCCCCCCCCCCCCCCCCCCCCCCCCCCCCCCCCCCCCCCCCCCCCCCCCCCCCCCCCCCCCCCCCCCCCCCCCCCCCCCCCCCCCCCCCCCCCCCCCCCCCCCCCCCCCCCCCCCCCCCCCCCCCCCCCCCCCCCCCCCCCCCCCCCCCCCCCCCCCCCCCCCCCCCCCCCCCCCCCCCCCCCCCCCCCCCCCCCCCCCCCCCCCCCCCCCCCCCCCCCCCCCCCCCCCCCCCCCCCCCCCCCCCCCCCCCCCCCCCCCCCCCCCCCCCCCCCCCCCCCCCCCCCCCCCCCCCCCCCCCCCCCCCCCCCCCCCCCCCCCCCCCCCCCCCCCCCCCCCCCCCCCCCCCCCCCCCCCCCCCCCCCCCCCCCCCCCCCCCCCCCCCCCCCCCCCCCCCCCCCCCCCCCCCCCCCCCCCCCCCCCCCCCCCCCCCCCCCCCCCCCCCCCCCCCCCCCCCCCCCCCCCCCCCCCCCCCCCCCCCCCCCCCCCCCCCCCCCCCCCCCCCCCCCCCCCCCCCCCCCCCCCCCCCCCCCCCCCCCCCCCCCCCCCCCCCCCCCCCCCCCCCCCCCCCCCCCCCCCCCCCCCCCCCCCCCCCCCCCCCCCCCCCCCCCCCCCCCCCCCCCCCCCCCCCCCCCCCCCCCCCCCCCCCCCCCCCCCCCCCCCCCCCCCCCCCCCCCCCCCCCCCCCCCCCCCCCCCCCCCCCCCCCCCCCCCCCCCCCCCCCCCCCCCCCCCCCCCCCCCCCCCCCCCCCCCCCCCCCCCCCCCCCCCCCCCCCCCCCCCCCCCCCCCCCCCCCCCCCCCCCCCCCCCCCCCCCCCCCCCCCCCCCCCCCCCCCCCCCCCCCCCCCCCCCCCCCCCCCCCCCCCCCCCCCCCCCCCCCCCCCCCCCCCCCCCCCCCCCCCCCCCCCCCCCCCCCCCCCCCCCCCCCCCCCCCCCCCCCCCCCCCCCCCCCCCCCCCCCCCCCCCCCCCCCCCCCCCCCCCCCCCCCCCCCCCCCCCCCCCCCCCCCCCCCCCCCCCCCCCCCCCCCCCCCCCCCCCCCCCCCCCCCCCCCCCCCCCCCCCCCCCCCCCCCCCCCCCCCCCCCCCCCCCCCCCCCCCCCCCCCCCCCCCCCCCCCCCCCCCCCCCCCCCCCCCCCGGCCTGACGGACTCAATTTCAGGTTTGTCAAACGCTTCTGGTTCCTTATGGAATCCGAGTTTGTGGCTCTTTTCAACGAGTTTTTTGCATCTGGGAAGATTAGCTTGGGGTGTGGGTCGTCATTCATCACGCTCATCCCTAAGTTAAAAGATCCCAATGATTTGAATGATTATCGTCCTATTAATTTAATCGGTATAATAAACAAAGCGGTCTCAAAAGTTTTAGCCAATCGGCTCAAGAAGGTCGTGGGGTCGGTCATTTCTTCAAACCAAACCGCCTTTTTGGGGGATAGAAACATTATAGATGGGCCTCTAATACTTAATGAAATCTTTTCGTGGGCCAAGAAAAAGGACAGGAAGTTATTTGCTTTGAAAATTGATTTTGCTAAGGCCTATGATAATGTTAATTGGAACTTTCTTATTTCGGTTATGGGTTGGATGGGGTTCCCTGAGAGATGGTCAAATTGGGTGTTTGGCATTTTGTCGTCAGCCAGGTCCTCTATTTTGGTAAATGGGTCGCCAACCTTTGAATTTCAATGTCACAAGGGGATGAGACAGGGTGATCCACTTGCTCCTTTTCTGTTTATTTTGGTTATGGAAGCACTCTCGGTGATGTTCAAGAGAGCTATAGAAGCTGGTCTAGTTAAAGGGGTCGAGCTGGGAAAAGACAATTTACGTATTTCCCATTTGCTCTACGCGGATGATTGTGTCATACTTGGTGAATGGAATCTTGAGAATCTCAAAAATGTGGCCAGGGTACTCAGGGTTTTTAATATGTGCTCAGGGCTCAAGATTCATCTAGGAAAATCTAATTTGTATGGAATTGGTGTAACGGCTGACGAGGTGGCTAATATGGCCAAAGTGGTTAACTGTGCTGCTGGAATGCTCCCCTTTAAGCATTTGGGAGTCTGGATTGGGGCAAATATGAACAAGATAGTCAATTGGAATTTCATTATCGACATATTCGATGCTAGACTGTCTCGTTGGCGTGCTGCGAGTTTGTCGATGGCTGGCAGAATTATTCTCATTAAATCGGTATTGGAAAGCTTACCTACTTACTCATTTTCCCTGTATAAAGCTCCTCAGAAGGTCATTGAATGTTTAGAGGTTCGAATAAGAAGGTTTCTTTGGGGTAGTTCGAGTGATGGTCGGAAAATACATTGGGTGGCATGGGACAGAGTCGCTTCACCGGTTGATATGGGTGGACTCGGGCTCAGCAAACTAAGGGACACAAATGTAGCACTTCTTTCAAAATGGTTGTGGAGGTTTAAAAATGAACCAAACAGCTTATGGAGAAGGGTTATCGCTTCAATTCACGATACAAATAGGGGTTGGCATCATGTCAAGGTGAATAAATACTTACCAGGTACATGGAATAATATTGTCAAATGTTTTGAGTCGGTTAAGGTGGCTGGAAAAGGAATTAACTGTTTACTCAAAGGTGTCGTGGGCAATGGGCACGATATTAGTTTCTGGTTGGATAGTTGGGTATGTGAGGAACCGCTTAGATATAAATATCCTCTTTTATTTAAGCTCGAAAAGAATAAAAAGATTATGGTGGCTGACAGGGTAGTCGGGGGATCGGGCAGTAACTGTATAAAATGGGAATGGATCAAAAAACCATCCAACAACGAGGAAAATGGTGATCTGGTCAGCCTTGAGAGAATGATGGAAGGGGTGGCCATGGGTACTAGAGCGGACAGATGGGTCTGGTCTGGTAGTAAAGATAAAGTCATGACGGTTAGAAGCGTGAAAGACTTCATTAACAGTGGTCAGGATTTTAGCGGCAGGTTTGTTTTTGAATGGTGCAACTGGGTTCCAAGGAAATGTAATATCTTATTATGGAGGGCGGCTATGAATAGAATCCCTACTTCGGAAGCGTTACAAGCCCGTAACTGCTACATCCCTGATCCTTTGTGTGTCTTTTGTGGGGAGGAGGTGGAGACTGTGGAGCATGTTTTCTGCAAGTGTATTTTGGCGGCCAAGATCTGGCAATGGGTACAAGACTGGTGCAAAACGTCCCCATTTTTTATCTTTGACGTCAAGGATCTTTTACTATTTCATGAGCAACAAAGGAAGAATGACACTCAAAAAGCAGTTATAAAGGGTATCATCATGACGAGTTGCTGGTTCATTTGGAAGACCAGGTGCGAGATCAAGTTTGCCAATGGAAGCGGAAATGAGAAGACAATCATGCACAACATCAAGTCAATGGGGTTTATGTGGTTTTGTAATAGATTTAAGAACAATAGGGTGTCTTGGACCGATTGGTGTTCTTTCAAATTCATGTAAATATTTGTACATATATACTGCCGGCGTTTCGCCGGGGTGAGTTATCAATAGAATTTCACTTTTCAAAAAAAAAGTTAAACATACTATATTATTATATAAATATAAATTATTCTAATTATTTATTTTTAATAAATTGTATTTATGATAATTTATATGTAAGGAGGTTAATACGTACACTTGATTGAAACTCTTATCCTTTAAATGTAAGTCTATAAATCAATCCTTAACACACACGTAAAAATAATAATTGGGTGTAATAAGTGTTAATAATAATAATAATAATAATAATAATAATAATAATAATAATAATAATAATAATAATAATAATAATAATAATAATAATAATAATAATAATAATAATAATAATAATAATAATAATAATAATAATAATAATAATAATAATAATAATAATAATAATAATAATAATAATAATAATAATAATAATAATAATAATAATAATAATAATAATAATAATAATAATAATAATAATAATAATAATAATAATAATAATAATAATAATAATAATAATAATAATAATAATAATAATAATAATAATAATAATAATAATAATAATAATAATAATAATAATAATAATAATAATAATAATAATAATAATAATAATAATAATAATAATAATAATAATAATAATAATAATAATAATAATAATAATAATAATAATAATAATAATAATAATAATAATAATAATAATAATAATAATAATAATAATAATAATAATAATAATAATAATAATAATAATAATAATAATAATAATAATAATAATAATAATAATAATAATAATAATAATAATAATAATAATAATAATAATAATAATAATAATAATAATAATAATAATAATAATAATAATAATAATAATAATAATAATAATAATAATAATAATAATAATAATAATAATAATAATAATAATAATAATAATAATAATAATAATAATAATAATAATAATAATAATAATAATAATAATAATAATAATAATAATAATAATAATAATAATAATAATAATAATAATAATAATAATAATAATAATAATAATAATAATAATAATAATAATAATAATAATAATAATAATAATAATAATAATAATAATAATAATAATAATAATAATAATAATAATAATAATAATAATAATAATAATAATAATAATAATAATAATAATAATAATAATAATAATAATAATAATAATAATAATAATAATAATAATAATAATAATAATAATAATAATAATAATAATAATAATAATAATAATAATAATAATAATAATAATAATAATAATAATAATAATAATAATAATAATAATAATAATAATAATAATAATAATAATAATAATAATAATAATAATAATAATAATAATAATAATAATAATAATAATAATAATAATAATAATAATAATAATAATAATAATAATAATAATAATAATAATAATAATAATAATAATAATAATAATAATAATAATAATAATAATAATAATAATAATAATAATAATAATAATAATAATAATAATAATAATAATAATAATAATAATAATAATAATAATAATAATAATAATAATAATAATAATAATAATAATAATAATAATAATAATAATAATAATAATAATAATAATAATAATAATAATAATAATAATAATAATAATAATAATAATAATAATAATAATAATAATAATAATAATAATAATAATAATAATAATAATAATAATAATAATAATAATAATAATAATAATAATAATAATAATAATAATAATAATAATAATAATAATAATAATAATAATAATAATAATAATAATAATAATAATAATAATAATAATAATAATAATAATAATAATAATAATAATAATAATAATAATAATAATAATAATAATAATAATAATAATAATAATAATAATAATAATAATAATAATAATAATAATAATAATAATAATAATAATAATAATAATAATAATAATAATAATAATAATAATAATAATAATAATAATAATATCAAATAATTAATATATAAAGTGACTATATATATAAATTTAACATCCAAAAATGTATAAATGTAAATAATAATAATAATAATAATAATAATAATAATAATAATAATAATAATAATAATAATAATAATAATAATAATAATAATAATAATGGTAATAATAATAATAATAATAATAAAAAAAAAAAAAATAATAGAAAAAAAAAAAAAAAAAAAAAAAAAAAAAAAAAAAAAAAAAAAAAAAAAAAAAAAAAAAAAAAAAAAAAAAAAAAAAAAAAAAAAAAAAAAAAAAAAAAAAAAAAAAAAAAAAAAAAAAAAAAAAAAAAAAAAAAAAAAAAAAAAAAAAAAAAAAAAAAAAAAAAAAAAAAAAAAAAAAAAAAAAAAAAAAAAAAAAAAAAAAAAAAAAAAAAAAAAAAAAAAAAAAAAAAAAAAAAAAAAAAAAAAAAAAAAAAAAAAAAAAAAAAAAAAAAAAAAAAAAAAAAAAAAAAAAAAAAAAAAAAAAAAAAAAAAAAAAAAAAAAAAAAAAAAAAAAAAAAAAAAAAAAAAAAAAAAAAAAAAAAAAAAAAAAAAAAAAAAAAAAAAAAAAAAAAAAAAAAAAAAAAAAAAAAAAAAAAAAAAAAAAAAAAAAAAAAAAAAAAAAAAAAAAAAAAAAAAAAAAAAAAAAAAAAAAAAAAAAAAAAAAAAAAAAAAAAAAAAAAAAAAAAAAAAAAAAAAAAAAAAAAAAAAAAAAAAAAAAAAAAAAAAAAAAAAAAAAAAAAAAAAAAAAAAAAAAAAAAAAAAAAAAAAAAAAAAAAAAAAAAAAAAAAAAAAAAAAAAAAAAAAAAAAAAAAAAAAAAAAAAAAAAAAAAAAAAAAAAAAAAAAAAAAAAAAAAAAAAAAAAAAAAAAAAAAAAAAAAAAAAAAAAAAAAAAAAAAAAAAAAAAAAAAAAAAAAAAAAAAAAAAAAAAAAAAAAAAAAAAAAAAAAAAAAAAAAAAAAAAAAAAAAAAAAAAAAAAAAAAAAAAAAAAAAAAAAAAAAAAAAAAAAAAAAAAAAAAAAAAAAAAAAAAAAAAAAAAAAAAAAAAAAAAAAAAAAAAAAAAAAAAAAAAAAAAAAAAAAAAAAAAAAAAAAAAAAAAAAAAAAAAAAAAAAAAAAAAAAAAAAAAAAAAAAAAAAAAAAAAAAAAAAAAAAAAAAAAAAAAAAAAAAAAAAAAAAAAAAAAAAAAAAAAAAAAAAAAAAAAAAAAAAAAAAAAAAAAAAAAAAAAAAAAAAAAAAAAAAAAAAAAAAAAAAAAAAAAAAAAAAAAAAAAAAAAAAAAAAAAAAAAAAAAAAAAAAAAAAAAAAAAAAAAAAAAAAAAAAAAAAAAAAAAAAAAAAAAAAAAAAAAAAAAAAAAAAAAAAAAAAAAAAAAAAAAAAAAAAAAAAAAAAAAAAAAAAAAAAAAAAAAAAAAAAAAAAAAAAAAAAAAAAAAAAAAAAAATCATGTTCCTCTCAATACCAGTGACATGCAAAACCATCCTAGCCTTCCACGTACAAAATTCATCACTGTTCCCACTGAATTTAGGAACAGGATTATTTGAGTAGTGCACATGCACGTGTGGAGAAGCAGGAGTAGGAGGAGGAGGTGTATTAGTGTTATTAACAATTGGTGGTTCATTTTGATCATTAATATTTGCATTAGGATCGGGACCAAGACTAAAAACTTGTGTATTTTCTTGGTTAGCCATCAAGAAACAGATCTAGGCAATGTTTAGCCTTCTGCTCTGATACCAAATGTGAGTCCCTTAAGTTTGATGGTTAACCAGGAAAGTGTAAAATACAACAAGTCTAATAATCACTAGAATGGACTTGTATTACTTGTAAATAAATGCAAGAATATATAAACAAAGTAATACAAGACTTAAAGCAATAAACAAGTAAAGTGGAACATTATGTATTTTTCAATTGTGTATTTTATTTATGATGTTAAATAAAATACAAGGTTGTGCGAAATCAAGATAATACAAATAAGTATGTATCCTAACAACCTATGAGTTACAAATGATCTATATTTGTCAAATAACTCTTTTGGATCGAGATACTTAAAGTTGTGAAGTATCCTAGTTTAAGATCGAGAGTATTTGGACAAATTCACTTTCATGCAAAGTGTATGCTTAAAAGTATTTTTCTCAAGGAAATGACTTTGTATTTATAGGCAACAAAATTCACCAGTGAATTTTGTGCCGTACAAATATGGTTGCATACATTTAATGATCCGACAAAAACATTAAATGTATTGGATAAGGAATAAGGATAAAGTCACATCAAATGACTTTGTGTCCTTTTATCCAACCACCTTTACACACACAAACTTTGGTAAAGAACAAGTGGATTGTTCTTAGGAAAGTGTGTAAAGGGAAAAGTCAATCCTCGATACCAGTGTTCAGACTTGTAGGGTCTAGAACACTGACAATCCTCCAGTGTACAGATCTGGTAAGACTTTCCAGTGGACTCCGCCATTTGTCAGTCTTCTTTCTTCAGACTTCAGTCAGAATGTCTTCAGTAGAGTTGATCTGGACTGGGTGAAGTCCAGTGAGCTCATCTGGAGAATACTCCAGATTTCCTATACAAGTATTTGCTCACTGGTCTTCCATTATTTCTGGACAAATCTTCAGAGGGACTCCTGATTCCAAGTCTGGAGTAGGTCCAGTAGAACACGTTTCTGGACAGATCTTCAGTAAGGCTCCAGTAGTCGAGTCTGGAGCGAGTCCAGTAAATCTGGACTAAATCTGGACCTAACATACATTTTTTCATAAAAAACTTCTATCCCTAAACTACATTAGTTTCTTAATATCCTAAAATAATGCACACCGGACTCATTGATTTTCTCTCTAAAGTTCACATATTTTTCCACCATTTGTTTTTTAATAACATTATATACGTAAATAAATTCTATTAAAACTTGAAAGCAGATTAACATCAAATATGTATGCTGCTTCAATTTTTTTAGTTCTGTTTAATACTGCTGCATTATCGTTTCTATGCTAATGTGTAGTCTGTACATTTCTTGAAAGTAGTAAGAGTACATTTTTAACGTAATATTGTATTTTAGTTGTGGACTAAATATAATTCATGGAATTTAGAAAAATAAAAATATTAGAATACAAACCGTTAAGTGGAAACGATAGGATATATAATACAGTAATACTTTTGAGGTCCATATCGGATTATCATCATTGTAGAAAAAATTAAACATCCTTAATCTTCTTTTGAATCTAAAAGTCAACACCATCGGTATATTTAGGAGGAGAATCTGACAAATTAAACACTAGTAAATATTACTATTGAAATATTTAATGGTAGATATGTCTATTTATTGAAATAATGTAGTTAATTGGCTACATTATAATGCGGCTAACATTTCCCCATTTAATTTATATCCAAAGGAAAGTAACGTCATATATCTAATGGAAGAAATTTTACCAAACAAATAATATTTAGTGGAGTGCTAGGATTGGTATTTTAAAAGTCATATATCTCATGTTCTAGTCTTGCCCACAATAATAAAAATTGATTTTTCAACATTTTAATAAATTTGGAGGTATTTTCGACTTTTCAAAGTTAAAAGGAGAAAATGGTTATTTGCTTTATAAGGGTTTAAAGATAAAGATGTTACTAAACAAAAATACGCTAAAGTCAAACACACATGAGTACAATTGTAAAAATTATATGATAGATTATTCAAAATCAAAATTTGTATGAAAATCGATAGATTTACTTTTAACTGACACTAGTATAAAAATTTAACAAAATTATGTTGAGACCTAATTTTTTTTCCTCTAATGACAGTCCTTAGTGTTATCATTAATACTTTATTACATACATAAAAACTTGTACTTTATATTATCAAAAACCATCCATAAATTTTCACATAACAAAATGCAAATATTAGTGCACCCATATACTTTGTAATGACAATGTCATTAACAAAAGCGACTGTCATTAACGAAACATTAAGGTCGCGTTTGGTTCAAATAATTTGATGAAATTGGAATTGAATTCCATTCCTGATTGTGTTTGATTGTTTAAAGATAAATGAATCTCATTCCGATGGAATGTTCATTTGATGGAATATCCTTTCCTTGGATATTGGGGAATGAATTACATTCTGTCCGTCACTTGAATATTCAAAAAATCCAAAACATTCCGTCAAATTCCATTTCTTCGAATTCTAATTTCTTTGACAGATTTCATTTCTTTCAAAAATATTATACGAACCAAACGCGCACTAAAGAAATGTATATCTTTAGTTGAGATTTATATATTTCGTACATATAAATTTTTTAAGTATAATACAAAATATAAAAAAAAAAAACAAGAAATATAAGTAGGACTGTAGGACTTAATGTTAGGGTTTTCCTGGGGTTTTGTCACATAAACACTTTCACCTCCCCGCCACTCAAACACTCTCCCTTTCTCTTCCGTTTCCGGCACCGTCGCCGCCTCTACCACCGTCTCCGAATCCACCGCCACCCAATCACTTAGCAATGGAGATACATGTACGTATATCCCATCAATACCCTTGTTTCTTTTCTTTTTAATCTTTTCAATCCAAATAATTACATATTATGTGTGTGTGTGTGTGTGTGTGTATATGTATGTATCTTTAGCTCAATAACTTTGTTTTATAAAATCTTTGTTAAAGTTCCAATCTTTATTGATGAGGTTGTTTTGGTTTGAAGGCATGTTGAGCTCAATGGCTTTATTTTGTAAAATAATGGATAAAGTTTCATTCTTTATTGATGGGTTGTCTAATTTTAAGATTTATCATTAAATATACTTATCTGATATATGATTTTTTGATGTTATTTTTGTAAGGATATTTCTAATGAGATGGAAATCAAGGTTAAAAAATACCAAAGAGGTGAAGGTGCTGATCTAGAGGTATTATACTATTTTAAATACCTAATTTTTTATGTTTGGATTATACCATTTTTTGTTCATTATAGAATTTTGGTTATGTTGGGACTTTGAAAGTTGTAATGGTTTTTTGCAGGGTTTGAAAGATAAAAAATTGAAGGCGCAACTTGCTAATAAAGAAGAGTTGTTTAAGAAGTCTGCTAATGCTGCTGCCAAGGCCGAAAAGGTGAAGATTTTAACCTCTTTTATATATGTATTCGTTGTTAAAAAGGATAAAATAGGCCTCATTGGGACAGCACACTATGCAAATATTTGCTTAGAGTATCAGGTATCATTTCTATGACCCGCACTTTCCCCATCCCACCACCGTCACAACAATATTACCTCTGTTATCATCATCCCCACCCGAACAACTCTGGGCACCTTATATTTGATTATCTGTATGAGTATGGGGAAAAAGCAAAAGGTCACTTTCATCTTCGCCTCAAACAGCTATGGGACGAATCTCCACCCCGGTGTGTATGCCGATGACGCTGGACAGCACCCTGAATTCTATCACATGCTTCTATAGTTCTTAAAAGCTTGGTTTATAAAGGCGATGTCTGGGCTGGGCGTTGGATGCATCGTTTTTGCTACTCGGGCAGCGCCTTATGTTTTCCCTGATGAAAAGAGCCGGGTTGATGCTTTATTAAGTAACGGGCATGTTGTTAATTGGTCTTTTTAAGCCCGTTTTGAATATGGGGAATAAAGGGGCTTCTCCTTTTTCAATAATATCACTCGTTAGGCACTACTTTTTTTGTGAAAACTTTTAGCATTATGGTATATAAGTGAAGCATCGTATGGATTTTTTTTATGTAGAAGTGATGTTTACGGTTTAGTGGTTTACCCATGATTAAAGCATTTGCTTGGTTGAAAATGGTATGTAGAATTCATACAAGTATCTGGTGAACAAAGGAGTCTTATACGTGGTGTGCCAAGCACCCTAACTACTTAGTGTTTTGACCCTTATCTCCTCAGAGCGTGTATCGCCTTCTAAAACCAAGCTCAAAGTTGGAATATTTGTCATGTTTCTTATATAGCTCGGTTGAGGTTCACATGAAACATAATATGTCGCTTGTCTGTTAAGGGGGTGTTTGGATGTGTGTTTAAAGTGTTTTTTGTGACTTAATGTCACAACTCACAATTGTCAGATGAATGGTTTGGTAATATTCATCAGGTTTATATGAGTATGATTTTTTTTTTTTGATAATAACAAGGATGGGTATGTGTTTTGTATTTATCGTACAAATTGTATAATGTGTATGGCTGTATGTTCCACAAGCTTAAATAATTAAATATATGAATACTCACATATGTCTTAAATATTTTGTTTTTGTGTAGTGGCTTATGCAAACTGAGGGTGGTCGGCTAGAAACCGAGGGCCTTGAGAAGACATGGAGGTTTGACCAACATTCAATTGCTAAGGAAGTGGACATCGCTAGTAGAAAGAATCAGTTTGATCTCGTCTTACCAGGTCTGCATCTGTACCCTAATCCCTACTTAATATTCTGCTCAACTCAACTACGAACAAAAATTTATCTAGTTTTCTCTAGAATTGGACAGAATATTATTTTATGTTTATATCTATATGCATCCTTTTTTGGGACATTTTTTTTTTATCTTGGATTTTGTAAAATGACATTGACCATTTAGATCTAGATAATCAGGTTTAGTGGAAACGGGGCTGTAGAAAATAGTGTTTGAGTGTGTTACACTGTCTGAAGTTAGAGTACTCGGGTAATAGGATGTTTTCAGTGTCTGGTAAGTTTTAATTTTCTAAGATATTTTGAGTGTCTGGTAATAGGATATTGGTGTGTAAGAATCAGAGATGGTATATGAGATGGAAATATAAGTCTCTGAAGCTAGGTAAAATAGGGTAAATAAGTAGCCTTTTTTATCCTCAAATAATCAGTTCTCTTGCAGTTGACTAAACTGGTTATCTGATTTTTAAACACTAGATGTCAATTCCAAGTAGTAGTTAGAATGTAGATAATCAGTTTCAAAAAAAAAATAATTAACACCCACTTTGCTGCATTATCATGTTCTTAAGTGGCTATGGATTTTTATATATAGTCTGATCTCTGATTGCGTTTCATTTCTGTAACTTCGCGAACAGATCTTGGTCCTTACACTCTAGATTACACATCAAGTGGTCGGTATATGGTGGCAGCAGGTCGCAAAGGTCACCTGGCAATTATAGATTTGCATACGATGAAACCTATTAGAGACATGCAGGTACGAAGCACCCGACCGTCTGACGTCTGCTGAAAGTTTGATTACAAATCATTTTTAACCTGAATCTATGGTGTCATTTTAGCCAGTCTTTTCAGTTTTGAGGGTTTTATTACTGTCGACTATAATGTTTGTAGTATCGATTTCCATTCTGTGAGACAAAGTTTGAGTACTTATTGCAGGTCAGGGAAACTGTTCGTGATGTGGTGTTTTTGCACAATGAATTGTTCTTTGCTGCTGCTCAGAAGAAGTAAGATTTTTTTTCCTGCCAGTGATATTAATTACTAATTGTTTTTTAATATAATCTGCATACATATATCTTTCAAAGTAAATGAGATGATTCTCTGATGCGCCCTATGATTGATATTAAAATGGCAATCTACAGGTACCCATATATCTATAATCGGGATGGTACAGAACTTCATTGTCTAAAGGTTAGTACTTTGGACTTTCAGATAGTAAATTCACTCTTATAGTACCTGCTATTGGATATTTGAATCTGTAAATAATTATATATGTTTACTCTACTATGAACTGTTTGACATTAATTTGATAAACTGTGATACACTTGTAAAACAAAGCATTCTTGTGTCCACAGGAACATGGAGCTGTACTGAAGCTTCAATTTATTAAAAACCATTTTCTTTTATCATCCATAAACAAGTTTGGGCAGCTACATTATCAAGATGTTACTACTGGCCAAATGATAGGAAATTACCGTAGTGGTCTTGGCCGTTCTGATGTTCTACAAGTCAACCCTTACAACAGTGTCCTCGCTTCAGGACATTCTGGTGGTATAATAAGCATGTGGAAGCCCACTAGCTCTGCACCACTTGTTAAGATGCTTTGTCATCGTGGTCCAGTCACTGCAGTTACATTTCATCCAAATGGTCATCTCATGGCTACAGCTGGCATGGACAAGAAACTAAAAATCTGGGACTTAAGGAAATACGAGGTGCTCCAAACACTACCTGGTCATGCAAAGTCTTTAGATTTTAGTCAAAAAGGTTTACTTGCCACCACAACGGGATCATTCGTACAAGTTTTGGCAACTTCTGATTCACATGATTACAGTCGGTATATGATCCATACTATGGCAAAAGGTTACCAGATTAACAAAGTTCAGTTTAGACCATATGAAGATGTTTTGGGGATAGGGCATTCAATGGGGTTGTCTTCGATTCTTATTCCCGGATCTGGAGAACCTAACTTTGATTCATGGGTTGCAAATCCATACGAGACATTAAAACAAAGGAGAGAGAAGGAAGTGCGGGTTCTTCTTGATAAGCTCCCCCCAGAGTCTATTATGCTTGACCCCACAAAGATTGGGACTTTGAAGAACAATAGAAAGAGGGAAAAGCCGACTATACAAGAAATAGAGGCGGAGAAGGCTGCAGCTGTTGCTGCTGCCAAGGGTGTTGCTCTAAAGAAGAAAACGAAAGGGAGGAGCAAGCCTAGTAAGGTAGCTAGGAAGAAACAAGAAGGAATTGAGCAAGCAAAAAGGTCTTTTGCTGAGCAAAACAAGGAGGATGGGGTATCGAAAAAGAAGCAAAAGAGAATCACAGAGACAAGTGATTTGCCAGTTGCCTTGCTACCGTTTGTTAGCAGAAAAACAACTTAAAGCTCGCCCGTAGCCTGATCCTGGAAGTGGTAATGATGCACGAAAGATGAAGTAGATTTGCACACCTCAATATCCAACTTCTGCAGATTTGCTTATGCAGGTGTGAGTCAAGTTATGGGCAGAATTCATTTTTGAAGAATGTGGTTTAAATCTTTCATCTTGTGTTAGACATTGCTTTATACTAATTGCAGTAGAGAGATACATCTATTTCGAAAGTCGTCTCTAGTCATTCATGTATTTTAACAATGTAGCGCTCAAAATAGATAGTACAACATCAATTATGCAATTCATTGGTGTTTTGTATGCATTTAGTTTTTTTAGTTTTTTTAAAGTATGGATTGTATATATAAACACTCTACTCTGCAGTTACGGAATAGTACATAATTACAAATTTACAAGTATTAGGCCATTGGCATCGTACGAGTGGTTTGTGGGTGGTGAGTGGTCACCACTCACCACGCGTGGAACACCGCCGCCGTTAGGTGACCACGCGTGGGTGGTGGCTTTTGCGTGGTGATACCACGCGAGTGAGGGAGGAGTACGCAACTCAACCCAGCGACGCTGCCCGGTCTCCTGAATCCTATCGTTACATTCATCGCAATGATGGCGACAATAATGTAGACTCAGACTATTCCGAATGTTAGGATTATGTAATGTTTTTATTATGTGTTTTAGTATTATGTAATGTTTTTATTATGTTTTTTAGTATTATGTAATGTTTTTTATGGTTTTAATAATATTATGTAATGTTTTTTATGTTTAATGGAATTTAGTTTTAAAAATAAAAATAAAATTGTAGTGAGTGGTGAGTGAGTAGTGGGTTGCCAACAAAATTTGGGTGAGTGGTGAGAGAGTGGTGGATTTGAGGTGGCGTAAGGGGATTGGTTGGAAGTGAGTGGTGAGTGAGTGGTTGTTGGAGGTGATGCCTTAGGTTACATTAAAATTGTTCCAATCCTCCCAACTAATACTACCTTGTTTTAATCTACACTTGTACCATAAAAAACCTAGTGTCTTAATTTCTTGAAACACCTTGTCAATATTAATCGTTATTTGCTCAAAAATCTTCTCGTTTCTAGCTTTTCATAAACTCCAACCCGAAAGAAATACGATGCCTTTGAAAGCTTTACTTGCGGTCTTCCCCAGCCCCACTTTTGAAAATAACTCAATAATTTCTTTGACCGAACAAACAGTAAACGAAGTTTCATTGCACCAACTCGAAATTCTAGCCCAAATCTCGTTTGCTACATGGCAATTGCAAAGTAAATGCTCTATTGTTTCCTCTCCTGAAAGCTTTATTGGTGTTTTGTATGCATTTAGTTAAACGAAGTTTGTAGGTCGCAAAACGCATTAGTAGAAGGATTCACTATGACAACTTTTTACTTAACAATATATTATTCTTTTTCATTTAGAAATTTAATTAGCTTTAAGGAGGAAAGCCGTATCTCCCGTTTAAGTTTGATGTCTTTTCTATTTGAGCGATTTACATTTCGCCCCCTGTGGATTAAATTTCATGAAGGTTAGTCCAAAGTACTAGTTCAGATCTGTTTTAGTTCATTTTATTCATATTTGGGAAATTACATAAATAGTTGTTCTCCTTTTTTCGATTGCTTGATATGGTATCAATTTCGAACTTATCAAAATTAATGTTACAAAATTTGAGTCGAGTCTTATGAATTACACGTGATGAGCATTTGCATGATTTACTAATATTTCTTTAACATATTTGTGTCTTTTCTTAATTCAACTTAGTAATTACCTTAATAACATTTGGTATGTTCAATATAAAAATTATTATTTCATTAGGTAAGACATTTTTTAGAAGCCAATTTAACAAACAACACATCAATAAAAAATAGTTCAACAAACGATTGTCAAGTGTCTATATCAACAAAAATTCTCAACCATACAAATATGATAATATGAACAATCATATCTCAACTCAAGTATAGAAAAACTGCTTCTATATAAGCCTCAAAACCTACCTTCTAGATTTGTAGTTGTAATTGTACATTTAACTTCTAGCGTCTTGTTAGTTGTTTTTTTAATATAATTTTGCCGTTTGGAAAAAAAAAAACTAAAATGTATTAATAATTCAATGGGTTGGTGCCCATTGATAAGGTCTTAGACCTTGGGGAAAACCACCAGGGTTCGAATCCCACTTCCTACATTTGTAGGAGTGGATTATTAGGGGGGTTTTAGAGAGTCCTGGGTTTCATCTCAGGCATGCGTGGTTCGAGCACCGTATACTGCCCACTTGGATGTCACTGTGGTGTCTCGAATGTTAACTGCTAACTACTAACTACTAACTCGCTGTTCAAAAAAAAAATGTATTAATAAGTGTCATGATTGCGTAATATTTATCAATGACAATTCAAAGGTATCGGTGGTAACTTATTAGAAGTATAAGGAGTTGTGTGCAAATCTCCAAAAGTTTCATATATACCCTAAAACCCCACTACTTTAGCACACACACAAAACAAAACCCAAATCCCTGCGGCGCCGGCAATAAACAATCATGGCTACAGTAAACTCCGGCGACAATCAAATAAACCAAAAAAGCATCAAAAAAGCAGTAAATTCTCTACTTAAATGGAAGAAAACCCAAATCTCCGATCAACAAACCTCAAATCCCGATGATTTCATCTACCTTTTACTAACATTAAAAAAAATCCCACATAAAGATTTCACAAAATCCCCTAAAGCAATACACATTCCCCATTCATTACACACTTCGCCGGAATCTTGCCGGAGTTGCCTCATAATCGACGACCGGCCAAAACCCAACTCCCAAAAACTCACATTTGAATTCACTGATAAAAAGATTAAATCTTTAGGAATACCCATATCAAAAATCTTGAAATTTTCCAAGCTTAAGTCAGATTTCAGATCATTTGATTCAAAAGTTGAACTTTTTAATACATATGATGTGTTTTTAGCTGACCGGAGAATTGTTGGGTTGTTGCCGGAGGTATTGGGGAAGGTGTTTTATAAGAAAAAGAAAAAGATTCCGGTGCCTGTCGAATTACGGAGAGACGGAGATTGGAAAGAGGAGATTGAAAAGGGGTTTAGGTGTTCTTTGTTATGGTTAAGTAATGGGACTTGTAGTGCTGTTAAAGTTGGTAAATTTGATGGAATGAATGTTGATGAGATTGTTGATAATGTAGTGGCTGCTATTCGTAATGTGGTCGAAGTTGTTCCTAAGAAATGGGGTGGGGTGAAATCTTTTCATTTGAAGTTTTTCGATTCATTGGCTTTACCTATCTATGAGGTTCCTGAAAAGGAGGGAGTAATGGAAACTTGATTGTAAGACGGGTAAACGATAAACAATCTTTGAATGTACGCGGCCTAACCAGTATTTCGGTGGCTTGAAGCACCAAAAATACTTTAGTAATGGAAAAATGATTGTAAGATAGGTGAAAGATGAATTAGTTACTTGAGTTTTGGCTTTGTTTTGTGATTTTGTGATGTTGGTTGTGTAAGAATTTATATTTACTAACATCTTTTTGTTGCTTTATATATAAATTGTCATCATTTTCTTTTGTGCGTTAAAATATATGAATTGGGTTATTAGCAAAGATTGATCATATAATGATTTATCAACATTTTATGTGCTTTTATATTACATGTTAGCAAAAAGGCTGATCATTTGATGGTTCACCATTATTTTATTGTGCCTTCAAGTATGTAAATAGTCCTCTAAAATTGCTAAATTCTTGTGCCAAAGATGATAGTCTACTGATTTAGCAACATCTTCTTACTTTTAAGCACAAAAGTCATGACTTGTAACTTGTAAGTCATGACTTGTACAACCCAAGGCTGTAAGCTACATATCCTTTAAATTTATTTCAATTGGAGTAGAACTTGCCACGTGGCCCCTTCCCTCAAAATCTCACACCATCATCATCATCCTCTATTGAAAACTCTCATATATCCTTTGAAACTTTAAACAGATAAAACCATCATCAATGGCAACTTACCTTGTATCCCCTCCTGCTACATTAACACATCAAACTTTTGTTCATTCCACTCTAATATCATCATCATCCTGCTGCACCTTTTTCAGTACTAAACAACCAACAAAGCCAGCACTGCTATTGATCAAAAGCAATACCACTATTCGACCCACGAAACTCTACGTTTCTTCGTCTTCTTCGCCGACCAAAACGCAAACATCGCAGCAAGAAACCGTATATTTCGATGGTGGAGCACATTATGGAGACTTGGTAGCAAATCTCCTGTTGGGCTTTACTTTAGTATGGCTGCCACTCACTCTGGCTGCAGTTCTCAGAGGTTTTTTCTTGCGTTACAGATTCACTAACTTACGTGTAACTGTCATTTCTGGATTAACAGGCCAAGACAGAAGTGACTTTTCTTATAAAGTGATCAAAGATGTTAAAGTTGTGCCAAGATTTATTGGTGAATGGGGTGATGTAATCATCACTTTAAAAGATGGTACTATTGTTGATTTAAGAAGTGTTCCTAAGTTTAGAGAAATTGCCAAGTATTGTTTGTCATTAACATCTGGTTCTGCTTCTTCTTCTGATGATAATGATGATGATTTGGAACTAAAACAGACCACTCCTAAAGGCTTTTGATTTATCCTTGATATATATACTTTTTTAATTTAAGTTATGTATGTCAGATAAGTTTTTTTCTTATTCAATTTACTTGGAGAAGGCAAGTTTTTGACTCTGATGTATGCTTGATTTCCATCTCTTTGGTCAAGATTAATATGTTGGTTATCAGGTTACTATTGATTCTAAATTTCTGCCTTTTCATTTGATGATGTTTGAATAATTGAAGCTACCAATCTTTTCTGTTATCATCACATTCATTGATGTATGCATTAACTAAGTTATTGAGCTTTATAATATAAATCCTCTGAAATTTGTTCATTTGAGAGAATTATCTGATAGTTTAAGCATATCACTCTTTCTTATGGTTTTAAGCATACAAGTCCTACTTGTTTATACCAACAGTACTTCTGTTTTGGGTAAATGAATTCAAGCTATGTGAGAGAATTCCAGCCTTTTGGGTATTCCTGTAGTTGTTTCCTAGACTTTGTTAGTTTCCATCTGTTTGATCAAGATTAATTATGTTGTTTATCAAGTTACACTTGTAGGGGAACCTGCTTTTTCATTTAAATATAATTCAGTAATTTTCAAAAATTTCTGTAGTTGAAGCATATAATGTAATCCTATGAAGTTGGTTAGTTAGTGTGGGTTATCTTCAAAGATTGAAGACTTGGGTTCGAATTTTACTAGGAAACATCTTGAGTGCTCTGGGAAAAAGTGTAGAAAATAGCCACAAGAATACCTGTTAGACCGCATACATCAAAGCCAAATGATCAAATTTCCCTTGGCAGCTTGAGCATGATCCCTCTCTGGTTACCCAGGTAATCGTTTAAGCATACAAGTCCTTGTAACTTCTCCTATATCATGTAATGATTCACATGTAATAAAGCCTTGAAAGTTTTTGTGATTCTTGTTGGTGATTACCAAAGATATATCATGTAATGATTCACCAGCATATTCTTGTGCTAAACTATACAAGTACTTTGAAAACTTGGTCACTTATATGGGTTATCTACAATATAATGAATTTTGTTGGTTTCTTTGTGTTTTGGATGCTGATACATTATTATACCAGATTACCAAGACCAAAATCTTAATCAAAACACAACTCAACTTGAAAGATTCTTGGTGTTGTCAGTCAATACAAGTTCAAACTTACAAGAAAATAAAAAATGGTTGGTCTACTGAATCACAAAACTTGTACAACCCAGTTCTTCTGATCATAATTTTATGTTTGTGAGTTTGTTTTAAGAAAAAGTCTACAACGAAATAGCCTTACAATCCCAAATAAGTATGCAGCCATATCCTTTACCACTTTTTGTTTCTCAATATCAGCACTTTCTTGTACTTTCCTCGGATCACAAAGCCTTTATACGATATTTCCAGTGACATCCTTTTGATACTTTTGGCCTCTTTCGACTAATGATGCACTGCTATCTATCCGTTTGCAACCTCAATCTACCATTTAACAAACCACATAGGACAATGATACCAATTTTGTTGTGTAATGCATAAAAGGTTTCTTATTTTTATTGATGAAACAGTTGACCACAATATTTTGGCAGAACTTCTTTCAATAAAACTGATTGCAATTTTATGGTTTTGTAAGAATAGTTTTCAACCACATGATTTCATTTTTACAAGTAAAACTGACGGCTGGGTTTAGGACTTTGGCCTTAAGGTTGCTTTAGTTTGCAAAAATTTAAAACTTAATTACAGCAGGGGCTGCAAAAAGATAGCAGATCAGGTACAACATGAAACATCAAATGAATCCAAAGCAGTAGCAGAAATCATAGGATTGCGAAAGAGGAGAGTTGGTTATAGAAATCAATGGGGTTTTGGGAAATTCCAAGATTCTAACTTGCATTGACCTCCAAAGTTGTAGCAACACTAATTTGTAAAAATGACAACAAAATGTCATGTTTATTAGGGATAGTAAGTATTAACACAGTATCAAAATGATGAATCTCTAAACTTGTGATTTGCACTCCAATGTAACAACAATAATGTGCATCAAGGAGACAGCTAAGAAGTTCATTTCATGTTCAAAGACAATTTTAATATTGCAATTTATACATCACGGAAGTCGGAAGGAGGGAATATCACTATAAATATATATAAAACAAAAAAGATAAATAGTATTGGTCAAACCAAACTATCTATTAAATGCTACAAGTTCACAATGCTCAAATGTAAGCTACAATATATAACCAAAAACCCCTATAATTCGGAACTTTGCTCAACTAGTTTTCACCAAAAATACTGGGTGGGATAACCACGCCGAAGCCTCATTTTCAACAGTTTTCGAGCTTTACTTTTAATCTCGAGATCCAAATTTCTGCACACTTTAAAACTACCAAAGCTAGTAAATGAAACTCGAGTCCTTAACAACATCAAGTCATTTTGCTTTGAATCTGCCGATGGACATGTACTAGGAACTCAACATAGGAGAGACCACTTGGAGACTTGTCTTCCACCATGTATGAAAAGAACAGCATTCCTGAAGGTAAAAAAGGATGTTAAAAAGAGCCTAGAATGTAGAGGTGGGAATAGGTTAGGGTCATAATGTGTAACTTGGGTAATGGTTGGGTTGGCGAACACTTTGTCCATATCTTTTATTTTGTCCGAACAAACACTGGTTGGGTATCTTAGTTACCAAACTATATTACTTTTAACTTAATTTAGGATCTACTAATTCTTAAGTGAACAGGTTGAACTTGCCACTTTTACTGAAAAGAAAAGGAGTGATATTCTCCACCATCATTCTTGCGAAAAAAACAATAAAATAATAATTATAGTTGGTAAAAATGAGCAACTGTAAACGATGTAAACAAATAGAACTGCAAAAAGAGCATAGTTTTTGCCTCTTTTTTTCTCCATGAGTGTCAATTTGGCTTTATTTTATGCAAGAACGATTATGGTTTGAAAGCAATGGTATAACACACAAAAAAGAGGAAAGGAAAACAGTTTTGATAATTATATTACCTGATGGATCTCCTTTCTTGCATAGTTTTAAGCTGCGAGAAGTAAAATAGTGTCAAGAATGAAGATGTATATAAACATGAAAGCATTCTCAATAACAAATACAGTTTGATTTCGACATTTACGACATGTAGCAACAATCATACATACCGAAGGTAGTTGCATCTTTGGCTTCTGATCTCGTTTATGACCTCGTTGAGTTTCTTCGACATAGGATTGTCGTATTGCTGCAATACAAACTGAATACAAACATAGAAGATACTGAGCAATGGCAGAATGATAAAGAAAGCATGTGATACTGGCAAGTTTGGCTTTTTTGAAATTCAGACCATATATGTTAAAATAGGTGGGAGAAATGGTATCGAGTAACAGGTCAAAATTGGTTCAAAAAAATTGGATAGATTTTTGAAGTGGGTCTTATTTGTCAAACTTTTTTCTTAATATCAGAAATAACTATGATGACAATAACTTTTACTGAAAAGTTAACGAGTGTACCTGAGTAGGAACCTCTTCAGCAGATGAAATGCCAAAGAGTTGGCGTGTTGTATCAGGATCAGCAGCGCTTCCGATATAAATTAAGCAATCTTCACCATTTTCGAGGAGATAGATTCCATTTTCGTTTACTTGTTCACTTGAAAGAGGAATAACAGCAGGAATAACAGATCCCTCTGATTCCTGAAACCCCATAATCAAAAAACTTAGTAAGGCCCCATGCAGAGAATATTAAAAGCAAATTGTAACCTTTACCTTTAAATTAAGGTCATGAATGCTTATCATCCTGGGGTACACAAGCGGAATTGCCAATTGTGCAGAGAGAGGGAAAACATAATTGATCCAAAATGACCGATCATCTATCCGCGCATCGGTCCGCATTCCAATACTTTTTATCAAAGCTAAAATGAACCAAATAATGAGATTAATCATCAAGCCACATGAAAGACGGATAAAAGAAACAACTTAGAATGCCTTATATAAGCAACAGAGGTGGGGTGTACGTAAAACTAGAACCTAGATAGAATGTGGAGTACCGGCCCCTGCAGCCAACAAGCTACCATGCTTAACAGCGCTTACCATTGTTGCCAAAAGATTTCAATGGTAGGTAGTTGGGGCTAGCTTATTTTACTGTTTCATTGGTAACTTAAAATTTTCTAATACAATACACATTGTCGGTTGGCCCACTTTCAGTCACCCAATTCACATGTTTCCTTTTAGACTAAGATAATTTTATTTTGCCCAGCTGAACCATTAGAAAGAAGACTCTGACCAGACCATCCTTATATAAGTAGGTTTTACTCATCTGTAAAAGAAAGATATAGATGCTTGCATATAAGCCTAATGGGCTACTCCTATCACCAATTGGTTGTAGAATGAAACCCCATGTGGGCTTGATCAGGTCTGGGCTGAGACATCCTACGTTGTTACAAACAATCCCACACCGGCCAACCATGGGATTGTTTAGTGGTTTATAAGTCTAGGTGTCCCCTCATCTTTGAGCTAGGTTTTTGGAGCTACACCTAGCTCGTGGCTTAATGCAAGCCTATTACGGGATGGGTTCGCATCAATTGGTATCAGAGCCAACCCTACCTTTCGAGGTTCCAACACTCGGAGTGGTGGTTTGGACCCGAAAAAAAGGGTGCCACCCAGACCAACGAGTTCGAAGTGGTAGCCTATGGAATGGTGGCCTGGACCCAAAAAAAGAAGGGTGCCAACCGTGACCAACAAGGAAGTTAGCTCTTCAAAGGGGTAGATTTTTGGAGTGAGTTTTGCACCTAGCTTATGGCTTAAATTGGGCCTATTATGGGATGGTTTCGTATCAATTTATTGACACGGGTACCATCCATGCTAAGCTGACCTGGCCCAAACGGGTTACCAGATGACGCATCTGGTTTAGACACATATAATCAAGACCAAGCCTTTAGGAAGACTATGCCATTATCACCTTATAATTCTTATGCATTTTTAGTTTCAGTTTTATGCACGTTGTAGTTGATTTGTTCTAGCACTACTTTAGGGACATGCGGTCCATTAGAGAGTATTCAACCCATGTTTTAATTGATCTATAAGTTTAGGCAACCACTAGTAGTTTCATTTGCTATTTAAGTTGTAATGTTGCTTTGAATAGATACAGAGAAAATGGCACCAAGTACTTTGTTAATAATTTAGTTAGGAGACTAATTTCTCAAACAGATTGCTACATACGTTATTCTATAAAGAAGAAACATACCAAGAGTGTACAAAGGCAACAGTTTAAGTGCCTCTGGAAGAATAAGTTGTCCTGATGATGACACGGTTGCACAAAATTTGCGATAAGCATGAAGAATATTGATGCAAAGGTTTGTCACCTGCTCCCTTACTTGTAATAACGGGTTTGTAAGGATTTCATTAGCCGCTGTACCAAACATAATTAACAATCAATATGTTAGAAAGTCCTGCTAACTTGGTATAGATTAGATTAAGAAAAACATGTGCTCAATCAAGTAAAGGATAAGAATGGATTACATTGCTTTAGAAAACATGAAAATTGTGTATCCAAGTCAGCTGAGCGGAAGAGATTACTGAGCATGGTTGTGCAGGGCAAGGACAAGGTAGAGACACGAATTCTTCTTTGCCCATACATAGTAGTATAAAGAAGTGCACACTGACCAACATAAACATACAAGATGATTATAGAAAAATAATTTAGTCAATATTAACGTTGGTAGGTTATTAAATATACCTGAAAAGAACATTCCGAGCCATCTTGCAACTTATCATCGTGTTTAAGAGTCACCATGATGGATTTGTCACAATCAATCTAAAAAATTAGGACTCGATTAGAAATAAAAGATCATGCCATCAGTAAAATTCACGTAGAGGGGAGGCACAAACCGCAGGCAGGTCCACATCTGTTGGAATGCGCTTACAGAAATTTCCAGAGTATTCTTGAACTTGAAGACCCTGCAGATTTTAAAGAGGGGAAATAATAAAATTATATGTAAAAAAAATAACTCTCAGTGCCAATTATTGGAGGAAATGAGAGCTCACCTGGCTGCATCTAACACGCATCACAGCTTCGAATCCTTGTGGCCTTGTGACATTCCATCGAAGATCATTGTAGAGTTTTGCAGGATCGGAAAGAGCGGAAAAGGGGTGATAATAATACACCTGGTAGAATGGGTGAAAAGAAATCAACATGCGAACCACATAAGCTAAATGTATGAAGTTTCGCAAATAAAAAAAAAATAGTATTAAACATGAATTCTGATGCCATTTAACAAGTCACTGATGATTACCTGCCCTCCAGTCGTCCTTGGGATGATAGAGATGGAAGCAATGTCTACATAACTTTGAGTAGTAATAAATACATCAACCGAGACCTGAAATGTTGAAAATTATATATGTAAAAACATGAAAGAATTGGTCACAGGACTTCCAGTGCACGAAACTTGAGAACTAAAAGTTACTTTCGAATAAGTAATGCAAATTTAAGGAAGCTTCACCTGGTACTCTGCAAGATCAATAGCCATTTGCTTCATATTCTTGTCTGCTGGTTGGAGTAGTTTATGAGGTTCCTGAAATTTAAAAATATCTTTTATATATTGAATTCAATAGAGTATATCTAATAAAAAGATGCAGCAGGCTACATATACAACATAAAAACGAAACCAGGCAGGCATTTGTCTTTAAGATATTTATACCTTTTCTCCTGCAGATATATTAGTTCTTCCTTCAGCTTCTCGAGCAGAAAGAGCCGCAATACCAACAGAAGGTAAGACTGGAATATAAGACAGTTCCAGAAAATTAAGAATTATCAACTTATAATTGTCTTTTGATATGATCTTCTAATTCTAGAAAATAGAAATACTATTTTTAACATCGAAACAGAAGTTCAAGTATGTCTAAGCGTGTGCAATTCACACGTGGAATGAACATCAAATATGATGTCTTTATTGAAACTTATGTAAATCAAATGTCTATTATGATCAGTACGATTTTGGCACTACTTTTTCGAATATAGATATATGAATCAGTCATTCATGAACTTACCTGACTGAAATACCAAAAGTTTTCCTCCGGTGCTCTTCATTGCCAAAAAAGCAGCCTGGTGATATAGAAGTGAAGGTCATGTGATATATGCCAACAGAAATCTTGGGCTTCTTAAGAAAGTGATAGTATAAACAAAACAGAAAACTTGGTACCTTTATCCCAGCACCAAATGCTGAATCGGCTGTTTTATTATTCTGAAACATAGTTGGGATGCTTTCCAGCAGTAGATCTAGATGCTGACGACACTGTAGTCTCAACCATAACATTATTTATATTTTAGTATTACTTCCAAACATCATGAAAACATAAATACTGTTACACTTAACAGATCACAGTCTTTAAATCAAGTGCTATAAAGCATCAAAAATATGTAAAAGACTTTAGATAACTGACCTCAGAAAGCTGAACAATAACATCAGTTTGCAGAGGAGTGTAAACATCATGTACATCAGGAACTATGAGCATCAACGGCTGCAACACACAAATCAAGAAAATCAATACACTTGGCAAAAACATTCTATTTATTTCTTCTATAGCTATTAATCTTGGTTATTCAAAGCGCTGAACCTGCTGCAATGCACGTTTCAGATTGTAAAAATGGATGGTTGAGTCAAATGTTGCTATTCCCACCATCGTACGAGGACCCTCCTGCACCAATCAGATTATCATATTGTATCAAACTAGTTGGTTCCGGACCCCGCGCTGCGGGGCTACAATTTTGTGTTGATATGGTTTTGTTATGATAGTGTATTTGCGTTAAACTTACAAGCGCTTAATTAAAAATCGTTGGATTTGTTCAAAGTTTGTCATATCAAATATATATTTATTTAAGGTACGACGTGGCCGAATAAAAACTCGCCACGTCACATGTTACTATTCATTTCATCTTCTTGAGATGTGGCAAAATCCGAGCAATGGAACAGAATGCGACGTGGCCGAATAAAAACTCGTCTATGTCGCATGTTACTATTCATTTCATCTTCTATTAATATAGAAGATAATAATATGAATTACAGAAAAGATTACACTCGGATAATATACACTTCTTACAAGATATAAGACTTACAATTCACATTTAAAACATCAAGGTTTACAATTGATGGAAACTTACTGGAAGATCCGTAATAACACGACTGATGGCACTGCAAGCTCCAGCAGTAGCACCAGTTTGTATGGCATTCATTGATACATCAATGAGGAAGAAAAATACAGCCGGCATCGGATCACGCACCTGGGAAGATACAAGAAACAGGGTACCAATTAAATGGTATTACACCATCCAAATAAATAATCTTTCAAATATTTTATTTTAGCAATGAAGAGTGTTTTGTGATAAGCAAGGACCAATAGTAAACAGAATACAACAAACCATGAATTCTCTTGTAGCAATAAATTCAACAGTGCCTCTACATAGCTCAGGCCTCTCATCAGCATCTCGTCGTCTGCCATCTGGACCTAAATTGCACTGATAATCACGGGGAGTTTCATCAGTGAAACCTGCAAAAGAGAAGCATTGAACAGAGTGAAAACATTCTCTCCCAAATAACTCCTACTGTTGTAGTGAAAACCTGCATACTCTCATATAACTCGTATAAATACTTATTAGCTGATAATTCTCACCACAAAAGTTACAGATGAAACGTTTTCCTTGGTCAACAAACTTCATGAATGGATTGATGTACCCTTTGCACCGAGAACAGCGAACAGGGCCACTTTCACCAAAATCCACTATCTGCCAAAATTAACATTTAGAGCTTACAAATAAGTTTTATATGATAACACATATTATAAGAAAAAGATGTCCATGCATTACTTGAATGGGGTCCTCGGATGGATGAGGGAGGGCCAAAGGCTGAACCAACAAGGCCAGCTGCATACCAGAAGTGGTCAAAAGATCGGAAGTGCAAGCAATCTGAGAAAAAAGAAAACAGCATAAACTCACATTAAATTAAGCACCAACACTTGTACAGCAAGTAGATAAGAGAAAAAGTATATGTATAACCTGATTGATGGTACATCTCATGTACCGTGGGCTGCAGTTTCCAGTATCCCTAACGATGAATTCACTGGTAGCAGGCTTCAAATTTAAAGTAGAACGTCATCATAAAATATATATACACATCGTTGGAATATCAAGACGCAAAAGTCAAAAAAAATTAGAGTACCGGTGGAGGATTGGCCTGGGACCCCTGGCGAGTTTCATGTAGAAGCACAGAGGGACTAGGAATAGGGCGCGGAATTTGGTTAGGATCGATCTTTGATGGTCCTGTAACTGATGATCCACCAGCACCCATGGCAGGTGATATTGTAGCCATTGATTGTTGATTAGAAAGTGATGGTTGCATGCCATACATTCTTGGTGGTTGACCAGAACCAGGGATTGGTGGAGGCGGTACATTCTAGTAATATTAAATAAGCTCAGAACTCAATCTCATAATGAAAGTATAGAAAACTCAAAAGAAGATACAAAAAAAAACTGGCATCACACGGAAAAGTAAATCCTTTTCAAAACATGGACATATGTCAGTTCATCATCTTGTGTATATTCGTAGTGAGATTATGATATTAAGTACTTTCTAGCCTTCATCGATGCAACATCCTATCACCTTTTGCCAATTTTACAATCTTATGTTATAATTAATTGAAGATAAACTTGAATTTAGGTTGTTAAATATTAAACCATGAAACCCCTTTCAATTCAACTGCACTTCTCGTGCAGCTGCATCAAATCTTGGAATAATGTGGATTGTTTACTAGTTATGTAATCAGCATTCTTCGATACGTAATATTGCATGTTTTATTTAGTTTATTATATTCCACTAATGTATGTGTGGCTCCACGAATCCAGCAGCCATTTTGCATTCTGTCACCCTAAGACTTCAATTACTCAAGGCCACTCTGCTATGACTAACACGCAATTGTTAACTAAGCCTTTAAAACACATAAATTGGTGGTCTTTTCTCAACTTGTTTCGTTCCAGTGAGTTCCACAACTTGCAAGTAATATTTCCGATCTTTTCATCTTTTCTATATAACTCGATCAACTTCTAATTATTTTTTGGATATAGCAAAGTATTATTAATTGCCAGAAAAACCTCAAAAGTATATACAAATGTCCACTTAGACGTCCAATTGTCCGTTACGTTTAAAGATTCAACAAGTGTCCTAACTAGGAAAGCAAGGCACTATTAACTGCATTTTTACGAGAGTTAATCAAATATAAAACCATGAAACCCCTTTCAATTCAACTGCACTTCTCGTGCAGCTGCATCAAATCTTGGAATAATGTGGATTGTTTACTAGTTATGTAATCAGCATTCTTCGATACGTAATATTGCATGTTTTATTTAGTTTATTATATTCCACTAATGTATGTGTGGCTCCACGAATCCAGCAGCCATTTTGCATTCTGTCACCCTAAGACTTCAATTACTCAAGGCCACTCTGCTATGACTAACACGCAATTGTTAACTAAGCCTTTAAAACACATAAATTGGTGGTCTTTTCTCAACTTGTTTCGTTCCAGTGAGTTCCACAACTTGCAAGTAATATTTCCGATCTTTTCATCTTTTCTATATAACTCGATCAACTTCTAATTATTTTTTGGATATAGCAAAGTATTATTAATTGCCAGAAAAACCTCAAAAGTATATACAAATGTCCACTTAGACGTCCAATTGTCCGTTACGTTTAAAGATTCAACAAGTGTCCTAACTAGGAAAGCAAGGCACTATTAACTGCATTTTTACGAGAGTTAATCAAATATAAAACCAAAGTTTGACCTATCAGAAATCCTCAAATAGAAGACGTTATGCACTATCTCACTAACTAGAATGGGAAATAAGCATATTGCTCAACGGTGTCAAAAACTCTCGTAGTGCATTCCTATGGTTGAACAGGATGCACTATGGAAAACAAAGAGCTGACAACACCATATAACGCCCCCAAAAGAAAGCAGAAAGTAACAGCTTAACAGTCTAACATAACACCAGATATTAATCATCTTTTCTTTAGATGTTTCATGCACAAACAATTATTGTCTAGTATCAATTATGTTACACAATGATAGACATGATAGGTATTTTCGTTGTTGTAATAAAAAAGAAACTTACTTGTCGAGGTTGCATTTGCCATGGTTGAGCCCCAAAGGGAGAAGCTTGTTGTTGAGGCATGCCTTGACCCTGAGCTGAAAATGTTGGTGGTCCTCTCGGAGGTGCTGAAAAGGGAGGAGCAAATGGAGGTGGCCCTATCGGTTGATTATCAGGCGAACCTCCAGAAAAAGGTGTTGATTGGCCTGAATAAGAACCCCCTGGTGACGACATCGATGGTGGAGAAGGTGGAGGTCCAGGACGACTAGGCCCGGAAAATGGAGATGAAAATGGAGCTGACGTTGGAAATGGTTGTTGGCCAAACGGAGGAACAGGGCCTCTACCGACACTTGGGGGCTGATTAGGCCTATTTATATTCAAATTTTGCATATTATCCGAAATCGAATTAGGGTTATAATTTGGATTAGGATTATTATAATTAGGGGGTGGATTGCCTGGTCTAGGTCCACCTGGAGTTGCCATTAACAAGATCTTCAAGCTTCACAATTTTCTTAACAAATTCACACTGCAGATAATAAAGATTCAATTTTTACCCATCAACAATCAAAAGTATTACAAAACCTTGATCCTAAAACTATCATTCAAATCAAAATCAATAATCTTTATGTAAGATCACATGTAAAAACAATAAGATCTGGAATTATTAGTATTAGATTAATAGATCAAAATTTGATGAGTATACCTGTAAATTACTGATCGGGTGAGTAATTGATTAATTGAGAGAATTTAGGTCAAGAAAAAGGTGGGTGTAAGAAATTACCTAACCGAAGATCAAGGGAACAACAAGAGAGGTGAGAATGGGGAATAAGGAGCTTTGAAAACAATTTACAACTACCCAAATAAACAAAATATATAAAATATTATTATTATATTATTTGATTTACTGTAGTAATTGTAATGAAAATTTTTTAATTAAAACTTTTGACCATGGAGATCACTTGCGGGTAGTTGATGTAATAGACGTATACGGTCTGTTTTTGGGTTTTTCTAATGAGATACGATTTACTGTAAATCTGTAATAAAGTTATGGGTTAAATGCAATTTTTGGTTTTTCGAAAAACGGCTTTTCATCCCTCCGTTAGTTTTTGAGTTTTTTTCATCCCTGTGGTCTGACTTCTGTTAAAATTCATTTGTCCCTGCAGTTAAGTCTCCGCACGTGAGGGACATTTTCGTCTTTTTACCCACGTGCAGCTTTTGTTCATCTTCTTCATTTGTTGTTCTTCAAACCCCAAATTCTCAAACAAAATAAACCCCAAAATTTGTCTAACATTTAATTAGCAAATAAAACCATGCCATATAATTCGCACCATATATATGGAAGTTTCATATAGATCTTAAAGTTTATTTCCAAGTCTTAAAAACAAATCATTGAGCTGCAATATAAGTGACTGCCAAAACTTGTGCACATCCGCATTGTTTATAATTACATGTATTAAAACATAGTGACAATCAAAGACAAGCACCAATGGAACACATGTATCATGTATGAATCTCAAATAACAAAAATGGAAGTTTTCCTTCTGTTTTCATTTTGGAAGCAACATCACTGAAAGATTAATTGAAACAGTAATATCTATACCTCACCAGAGAACAATAACCTAAATTACGTCACCGGAAAACTCACCATAAAAACGAGATTAAGCGGACAAATAAGTAGTGGCACAACGGCCGGAAAACAAGAACAAAAAACCCCCAAAATATGTTCTTCCTCGATTAGCTAAATTCCGACCACCGTTACTAAATTTTTAGATCTCCGACCAACACCATCGTAGATCTCCGACCACAGTGGTGGTCTTGTGTGTGTATATATATATGTCTTCGATTTGGTATATATAAATATGTCTTCGATTTGTTTGCGTGTATGTATATATATGTTTTCAATTTGGTATGGTATAGACATTGATATAAATAAATGGATGGATGGCGTTATATATGGAGAACGGACAGATTTGATATGTATATATAGATACACATATATAGATATAAATGGATATAAGATATGTAGGTGGGTAAATGTTAGCCATTTTTTGTTTTTGGGTTTGTTTTGTTTGAGAATTTGGGGTTTGAAGAACAACAAATGGAGAAGATGAACAAAGGCTGCAGGTGGTAAAAAGACGAAAATGCCCCTCGCATTGGAGACTTAACGACAGGGACGAATGGTTTTTAACGGAAGTCAGACCACAGGGATGAAAAAAACTCAAAAACTAACGGAGGGATGAAAAACCGTTTTTCAAAAAACCACAGGGACGAAATTTGCATTTAACCCTAAAGTTATTCATGCATCATTCGTTCATCTATAATCTTAATCTATCTATCTATCTATAATCTATAATCTATCTATCTATTATCTATAATATAACTAAAAGAGAGGTTGGGGGTACACTTGACACCCCTAATCCCCCTCCTTTAGCCTAATACTCCCTCCTTATTAATCCTCTATTTTTTTAATATTTATTTAATAAATAATGGCGACCTTTAATAAAAAAATCTTTATTATTATTATTATTATCTATATATATACCACCTAGAAAAAACTCTCACATATTCTCAACAAAAAAAAAACCTACGGCAAAAAAAAAACCCTACGATCGACTACCAAAAAGGTTTTTTTATTTATATACTTTGTTCATATTTAATCATTATTATTATTATTTAACATTGAATTCTTATGTTATTGTTATTATTATCTCTTTTAATTTAGTTTGTTGTCCATTATAGGTTCATTATGACTTCTTCTTCAACAACAAAAAATAAGACCACATTAGTTCATCTTGAAGATCTTAAGCCAACACATGTTAACCATCATTTACGACTCCGTGTTGTGCATGTATGGACTGTTTCGGAGTGGAACCCGAAGAAAATCAAAACGTTCGAGATGGTCTTTGTTGATGAATTGGTATGTATTTTTCAAATTATATATTGTACACTTTTTGTTTCTCTTTTTATTTAACTAAAGTTGAAAAAAAGGGTAAACTGTAATCAATATTTATATGGAGTTAATTTTCATATGTTTCTTCTTTAGCTTTCGTATTGATTAAGTTGTGATATTGGTCATATTGATGGTTGCTCGAATCATACCGTTACTATGTAAATTTTTAATTCGTCTATAATCAAAAGTTGTCATCAAGAATCAATTTACTAAGAATATATATAGAGATTTATGAAGCAGAAACTTACCCATCAAGAATTAGTACTTGATCTTCGTACGCAATGCAACTTCTTTATTTTTTAATTATTAATATATGTTTATGTTTTGATAATGAGTATGATTTCGATATGTATGATAGGCCTTCCCCGAAAGATTAGTTTATTACGCATTACTTCTTCAACTTTTTGCCTTATTTGAATCGTTTTATGTTTTATTTTTAGGTATTTTAATTTTATTCGGTATCTATTTAATATACTTGAATTCCAATTTTTAAGCTTTGATTAATATATTTTGAGACTACCCGTCCATTGGACGGGCCTGAGCACTAGTGTATATATATAGTAGCGGGGTGGAACTACATAGATATTAGAGGTAGCCCGGCTATGAGTTCGTTAAATTCATGTAATTTAAATTTTTCGAAAAATAATGTATTTTTTATTGGTGCTACGGGTCAAATAAATATGAGATATCGGTCAATGTAATCGCTTTTAAACTTTTGAAACATTCCCTATCAATAAAACTTATAAAGATGTATCTGTACAACCAAATGGTAGATAAAAACTACTATAACTGCCAAAAAAATTTAAAACCCACTACAGATAGCCAAAAATCCTATAAAAAATGCTAAAAATCATAACAATTTAGTCGTTAGCGTTACTTTATGCCGATACAAGGGTAGTGGAAAAAAAATTACTACAAGTCACTTTCGATTCTAGTTCCGACACTGATATAGTGTATAATATAAGTATATAGTATAGTATGTTGTATTAAAAAAAATTATGAGAAATTAATAAAAAATTATAATACGAATATCAATTATCTTTATTAGTCTGTGCCTAAGGATAAATGCTTCTAATATACATAGTAAATTAAAAATTTTAACAAGATTTTTTTTAAAAATATGGATTTCTTTACTTCCGAAAAAAAATATTGTTGGTTTTTCAATAATCGATAAGAATTGTTTCATTTTTCAATTCTCATAGTGCATTAAATGCACATTACGTGTACCCTGTACATTAAACACATTTTATGATGGATATCTATTTTCATCTTCTTATTTTAAATATACTCTTTCCTGATGCAATAAACATTTGTACGTTGTACATAAATTATTGTAGATTGATGTATGTATTTAGAAAAAGATGCGCAAATAAGAGCACCGATCTTATATCTTGTATTCTTTACTAGCGATTTGTTTATCGGTCTTAATTTTAATATAATCCACATTTGCGTTAAGAAAAAAAAGTAACTTTATATTTCTTATTTGTGATGCACGAAGTCTTGAAGACAATGTTACGGATTCGAGATAAAACAACTAACTTATTCTTCACATTTTTCTAACTATCACATAAGTATCACATTGATACCATATTTCACATGATGGTTTTCAGTTTCTTGAAAAATCAAATAAAGGCCAAAAAAGGCTCAGTACAATGATTACTCCTAAACAGAGAGTTCAATAAGAACCAAATGGTAAAGAGAATTTTATAGCACCATTTACAAGTTGAGGTCCATATGACTCTATTAATTCATCTTCACCAGTTTGATTCTATTCTCTACAGCAGCTGCTCCAGAGCCTTTAGCACCAACTAAGGCTCATTTTTTAGGTTATGTTAGTCTTAATACCCGTACGATGTACGGATTGGTTGTATATATTGTTCGATTATATTCTTATAAAGAAAATAAAATTTAAACATACTTCATCACATGCATTTAGTCTCTCTATTGATACCTAACAGTGAGATACATGTATGATATATGTATCTATCAAAATCTAGTATTATTTCTCATATTGGTAATTAAATCCCATAACATGAAGTTACGATGGTAAAACATGGTTCGTATCGTTTTACAGTCACGTTTCGTCAAGTTTCGTTATATTAGTAGATAGATGAACAATTAGATAAAAGGTATAGTTAAGTTATAATTTAGAGATTATTATTATTGTTATTATTATCCATTAATTAATAATTTAAGATTAGATAATATATAAATAACAATATGTAATTATTATTGTTGATGGAAATCTATATTTATGCTAACAATGAATATAAAGATTTTTATATAAGAGTTTAATATATTATATCTATTATATAAATAATTAAATATTTTATTTGTTAAATTCAGATTTAAAAGAACACGTGTTACGTAAATAAAGCACCACGTATCGATCAAAGAAAGTCTAAATTTTGTCTTAGTTTATTGGTAGATAGTTTTCAGAGACATAAACTCGTTTCTCTGCTTTCACTCATCATAATCCCCTTACATCTGTTGTGGAAGTTAGGAACCAGTTTGAGGGGTTATGCGAGGCCAATAATGATGATGTCATAGCACCAGATGTTAGCTTATATTCCTGACCCAGTTGATAAACCCGATAACACAAGTGTAGCTTATCCAGTGACTTAAATGTTCCAACCAAGACACTGTCGTGCTTTAATAACTTGAAAACCCTTTGAACTTTATCAGATTAGTCATTTTTTTATTTTTATCAGGTTTGGACATAATATGTAAAAAGTGATGAATCGAAAAACAGACCAATTATATTTGGGTCGGTTCGGTCTCGAGTTGGGTTCGGTTGGTTTATGGTAATTTTCATTTATTTAGCTCATCCTTAGCGAAGTTGAATGTTTTTGGAAGGAATGAAACCTGTCAAGGAAATTGGAATTTGAAGGAATGAATATTTAGGTCGGTTCGGTCTCGAGTTGAATGTTTTGATTTTTTTTAAAATTCAAGTGACGGAATTCCTTCCCCCATCCTAAGGAATAGAGATTTCATCAAATCATGAAATGTTTACATTCCAACGAAGTGAGATTCTTCTTTCTTTTAATAACCAAGCACACTAAAGAATGAAATTCAATTCCAATCTCATCAGATTCCTTCCAATCTCATCAGATTCCTTTAAATCATGTGAATCAAACACGACAGTAATTTTGATAAAAAGCTACATGAGGATGGGCCTCTCGTGGGTTGGGCTATTTGACCCATATCTGACTGACTCAATTCTCAATCCGAATAACCGATATTTAACTTTAACTAGATGAATAAAACCCTAAACCCTCTTTAACAATACTCTGTTCTGCTGCTTCTACTTCATATCACTTGTGCTCGCCCAAAATAAACAACAAAATGGTTAGAAGCTTGAAAAACCCAAAGAAAACTAAAAGAAAGAATAAGGTATTTCATTACAATCAATCCCAATACTATTTAACATTTTTTCCATTTTTTATTTCTGTTTACTGTAAATAATTACATATATAAGTTTGTGTTATTGATGTTAACTACCACCTTCAAGCTAGCCTAGAATTATTATATTGGGGGTGGCCAGGGAAGGGTTTGGAAACAGCCACAGGATACCCAGAAACCTCATCCTTTTTTGTTTTTTGTTATATATATATATATATATTTCTTATATAATAATTATTATATAATAAACAGGGTTCAAAGAAAGGAGATGGGTCATCATCATCAGCACCAAATGCTATTCCATCAATGCCAGCTAAAGTATGGCAACCAGGTGTTGATTCTTTAGAAGAAGGCGAAGAATTGCAGTGTGATCCTTCTGCTTATAATTCACTCCACGCCTTTCACATTGGTTGGCCCTGTTTAAGGTTTATTTTCTACATTTATTTTTTATACATATTTTACGTTTATATATATACGTAGTTTTTAAAAGATTGTTATAAGTTTTGTTGCCCTTTTGTGTAAAGTTGATAACTTTATTATACCTGAATGTTTTTAATTTGGATTTTTGGTTGTTTGGTGAGCCTGTTATATTGGGCTTGAGATGTTACTTTGAAGTCTGTGGTTGGAATCTTCAAAAGTGGGCACTGAACCAATTGGTGTTAAACTTAAACTGGCTCTCATTGAAGCAATCCGGTCTCACTCTTGCATAGCATGCGTTTATGGTTTTATGGTCTTTCCAGTTTTGGCTTGGTTCATGTCGGTATTGAACCAGCTCTCACCTCTACTATAGAATGTTTTCAATAAGTTATCAAACATATATATTGGCTGTATTTGGTGGTTGTGGGGTGAACTTTTTAAGTAATAATTGAGGTTGTGAATTGAAAGAAAGTAGTATCATTGTTTGGAGTATTTAAATTAAGGATGGATTTTATGGGCTTGATTGGCCGCAGGCTGTGTGTGCTTTTTCCACGTTGAAAGTTGTTAATTTTGTGGTTGGTTGTTTTGCTTCCGTTATAAAAAATATTAGTTAATAATAAAAAATGATTTTGGATCTGTGTTGGGCTTTGAATATTATGTTAAACTCATGGTTAAAGCCTTTAATTTTAACCATTTTTGGTTTTGGGATGTGGACTATAAGCACAAGTTTAAGTTAGCAGTTTGTATATCTTTATCCCTCATCATTCATCAGTGTTAAATGTTTATGGTAATGAGCTTGATTTTCAAGATTTTCTATTTTGTTACCCTAGACTTGTAATTTCGGCAATCTTTGAATGCCTTTACAGTTTCAAGGTGACCGACCACCAATACGTTTCTTTTTTAAAGGATGATAAAATATTTGCTTTGTGTATAACTACATAGACAATTTCATGTTTATTAGTTTACACGAAGGCACATATGCCTTACTGACAAGATTGGTCATTTTCATTGTGTTGACTGTAGTTATTGCAACATAGGAACATGCTGTCATGTTTATTAGTTTTACACAAAGGCACCCAGGCACCTCATTTATGAGATCGGCCATTTTGATTTTGTTGGCTGTAGGTATTGCAAGATAGGAACATACTCTCATTTGGGCTATTTTCTGTTCTATTTGTGGTAGTTGAGAATGCTGTAACAGGTTTTCTGAAAATGACCCCTGTTTATTGTTTGTAGCTTTGACATTGTTCGTGACCCACTGGGTCTGGTTCGGACCGAGTTTCCACACACTATTTACGCCGTCACTGGAACTCAGGTGAGATTATTTTTGCACAAAAGTTTTTCTGTTAGCATCAAGCTTGTTGCATTTCAACTTCAAGTGCTCAAGTCTAATTATTAAATACGGCGTTACAAAGTATGTTTGAATAAAATTCAGTTAACTTGTTTTTTTCAATGTTATACATCTATTCTTTTGTCATTGCTACCCGTCTTTTTCATTACTCTCTGTGATATGCTATTTTTACTATCCCAGGCAAATAATGCTCCCAATTCAATTGGAATATTTAAAATATCAAACATATCCGGGAAACGACGGGAACTAGTACCAACAAAATCAAATAACACTGACACCGATATGGACAGTGAGAGTAGTGATAGTGATGAAGATGATGAGGTGGAGAATGAGGGACCAAAGGCTCCAGTCTTCCAGGTATCACATGCCTACCATTCATGTTTTCAGCTTCATTTCACTTTACTTTCTTACATTTTAATCTACAGGTGCGCAAGGTGTTTCACGAAGGTTGCGTGAATAGAATTCGTGCTATGACACAAAAGCCCCATATATGTGCATCTTGGGGGGATACTGGTCATGTGCAGGTATATCATCTGTAATGTTTTTCTTTTATCTTGTTCTTTTCCAAAAAGCCTAGTGTCTGTCTTCCCTAGCTTCCTTTTTTTGGTATCTAATTATACTTTATATATAAAAGTTTACACCACTAATGTCATGCAGATATGGGATTTTAGCTCTCATCTAATGCTTTGGCAGCATCTGAAAGTAATGTTAGCAAGGATGCTACCACAGTTTCTAACCAAACTCCTTTAGTTAAGTTTACTGGTCACAAGGATGAAGGCTATGCAATTGACTGGAGTTCTCTCGTTCCTGGCAGACTTGTATCTGGTATGAACTATGAAATGACAAATGCCTTTTACATATATGTATAGCATTATCTTACTAAAGCATGGTTATTGACAAGATTTACTCCATTAGTTATATAATATTTGCCATTTCTTATTCAAAAGGGGACTGCAAGAATTGCATTCACTTATGGGAGCCAGCCTCCGACTCAACATGGAATGTTGATAATAAACCATTTGTTGGCCATACCGGAAGTGTTGAAGATTTGCAGGTACCCATTGTAGCAAGTTTTTTTCTGATATGTAAGTTTAGTTGCCCATTTGATGTTGGTAACCTGGAAACCCACCTGAGCCAGCTTTGCTGACTTGGCAGGTGTAGTGGGAGGTTCGGGTTGTTGGGTAATGGTTCAAATGTTCAATGCAGGCAACATTTTGTGTGTGCAGTTATGTAGGTCTGGCTGAAGTGGAAAACTTCTTGTTCAAAAGTTTTTTATTTTTAAAACAATTGGTGTCTTAATTTTGAATATATGATTACAAGAGTTATATTTATTTAACCGTAGTAATAGTAATTTGTTATTTCGAAAAAGCTTAAAAGTCTAGTATGTTTCTCTGTGTTAAATTTGCAGGTTTTTATGTGTTAAATTTGCATTTTGAGAGACTTTTGACCATTTCATTTGACGTATTTTTTTATTTTTACCATATAACCCGCTAGAGATAAAACATAGCCCTCATAAGTTAATTGGTCAAAAGTCTAACTCTACTAACTACATAGACATACTTGCTCTGTTGCCTAGAAGGAAGTCTCTATTGAATTTAGAGGTCAAAATGACTGATTTGAACTTCAGATTAGTAAAGGTTCCAAGTCTTTCTGACGATATGTCAACAGTTATACAAATTTGTGACAATTTTGAGTTTTTTAATGTAGTGGAGCCCTACAGAACCATTTGTGTTTGCCTCTAGCTCTGTGGATAAAACTATAGCAATATGGGATACCCGTTTAGGGAAATCACCAGCAGCTTCTATCAAGGCACATGACACAGATGTGAACGTTATCTCATGGAACAGGTTTGTACTTTGTACCGTATTTTCATGTCTAATCAGTCTCTTAGGTTTCATGCAATAATATAGTTTTTGCTTTGTTGATCTCAATTAGGCTGGCAAGTTGTATGCTAGCATCTGGTAGCGATGACGGGACATTTTCAATCCGTGACCTTAGATTGCTAAAGGTATAAAATAGTTCACAATATTATCAAAAAAATGGAATATGATTATTATTTTGGTAGCTTGGTATCAAAATAATCAGATTTGTAAAAGGATCTACCGATTTGCTGATAAAGCTGATTAATGAAATGGATGTTTTGGTTTATAAACCCTGATTGATTAATTAATAAATTTACATCCGAACACCCTCTAAATACATTAATTTTCAATCGTGCGGGGTGCTATTGAGATAATAAGATCGGTGTCTTGTCTTAATACTTGAACCATATTTTTAATTGTTTATCTTTCAATTTCTGCAGGAAGGTGATTCTGTAGTGGCGCACTTCGAGTACCACAAACAGCCTATAACATCTATCGAATGGAGCCCGCATGAAGCCTCTACCCTGGCAGTATCATCAGCGGATAATCAACTCACGTATGAATTTTATTTGATAACTATTATAGAATTGTCTGAAGTATTTTCAAGATCATCCGCGTATAACATTAAGCTTGATCAAATTTCAGAATATGGGACCTTTCTTTGGAACGGGACGAGGAAGAAGAGGCAGAATTTAAAGCCAAAACACAAGAGGAAGTACATGCACCCACAGATTTGCCTCCACAGCTTCTTTTTGTTCATCAGGTAAATTACCCTTATGAATCTGGATGGTATTCCATTAGATTCTGTTTGATCGTTTTGTTTTTGACTTTTTTGTCGGTGCAATGTACAGGGCCAAAAAGACCTGAAAGAACTTCATTGGCATACACAGATTCCAGGAATGCTCATTTCCACAGCGGCTGATGGTTTCAACATCTTAATGCCTTCAAATATCGAAAGCAATCTTCCTGCTAATGCTGCTGCTTAAACACAATTGATGAGGTAGCCCCCTGATAGGCAAAATTTTGCATAGTTTTTGTTGGTGTCGTATCCAAAGAGAACATCACATGAGAGACGGTGTGTGTTGTTTGTATGAATGTTTTGGAATTTCGATTTTATGTGAAAAATATTGTTGGATGATAAATGTTAATGCTGTTATTTAGTTGTACAATGATAGTCTGCGCTACGCTATTGCTTGCATTTATCTGACTCGATATGAATATATTAACACTTTGTTACCCATTACCCATCTCAGGTCAAACCAAAAGCGCCGAATAGCCGAATGTCATTCTCATTGCAATTTTGTAGGGCGTCAATCGTTTGACAAAAAATGAATACGATTAATTCTAAATATGTAAGCACTAATATGGTATCCGTTTAATAGGGCATCATCAAAAGTTTTAGGCATTTTCTTGATTTGTTTTTTAGCTTCTTAATATCGTGGTGATATGAATAGGTGACAGGTGATAAAAAAGTTTAATTTTTCGAATGGACAAAGGAAGCTAACGAGTTACATTGTTATTTATCTATTTGTTATGGATTTGTGTAATGATAACAGTTTATTTTTAAGAAAAATGATTAATTATTTTAAATAATCAGCTTAAAAATTCTTCTAATCATAAAATGATGATACAAGATTAAAAAAGAGAATTAGTAGAATTCCATGTCATCCGCTTATAATTTTAGGAGGATTTTTGGGTTAGTTTTTAAAAGAATATATTTTCTATATTTTTTAGATTTGTGTAAAATGATTGAAAGAATAATAAAACAGCAAAAATGTTTAACTGATTGTGAGGGTACAAGCAAGGCTACCTATTTGTTGAAACAGTCTATCATTTTGCCATATCTAAATGGAAGTGATAAATTTACAACAATTATTATTCATCTATAATAATATATGTTTTACACAGTTATAAACTATGCAATAAAATATATACGTTTGTTGTAGATGAGTAATAATTATTGTATATTTATCACTACCCATATTTAAATGACAAAATAAGTATTATTGAAATTTTTGTTTATGTATAAACAAGTATGTATTAGAGGCTACCCAATGACCATCACTCATCCCTCAAGGACTAGTCCCTGTCAGCGCCACATCAGCAAAAAACACTCCAAGGACTAATCTTCCCAAAACACACCCAATACACTCATCCCTCAAGGACTAGTCTTGGACCCACCAATTTTTTTTTGTCTTCTTCCCCTTTATAGCCGTTGAGATTCTAAAAAAAAAACAAAAAACAAAAGGACCATTCAAGCTCGTCCCTGGAGGAACGAGCACGCCGGAGCCACGAACGAGCCATGAACGAGTCCCACCCAATGGTGTAGACTCGTCCCTCTAAGTCGGACGAGTGGGGGACGAGAGGCATCCACAATAACCTTTTGAAAAAATACCATTGTGGATGTTCTTATACCATTTTTACAAAAAGGTCTTTGAAAATACATCATTGTAGGTGCTCTTAAGCCCATTATTATTTATAGGGGGCAATTATGTACAATTTTGATGATATAGGGTTAATATGAAAATGAATTTTTAAAAATTCTACTTATGTAACTGCAGGGACCATTTATGGAGTTAACTGCATATATGTTATCCCCATATTTAGAGTAAACTACACAGATCGTCCCTGTGGTTTATCAAAATAATCACGTTTTGTCCTTTCTAATTCAAAACATCACTGGCAGTCCTTTATAGGAGGATAAGGTTCGTATTTAGTCCTTTGACAAGTTGACCCTCATCTTTCTTCCGTTAAACCCCCCACGTGGTACCCACGTGAGGGTATTCCAGTCTTTTTCTTAACTAAAGGACCATTAGTGATATGTTTTTCATCTTTAATAAAAGACCTTAGATTATCACCACCATTACAATCTTCTTTTCATCATCATATTAAATCCATACAAATAAATTAATAAAAAAACAGAACTCACAAGATCTGTAACACCCCAAGCCGAGGCTCGGAATATCACGGAAAACACATAGCACCAGGTGGAATTACAATAGAACAATCTAAATGCAAATATAGATTCGGTGAATCCAAAACGTAACGAAGCAAGTATCAAAATACAACAGGAGCAAATAGCCATCAAAGTTTACATAATGACATCCAAAGATGGCAAACGATCCTAAGTATAATGCAAAAGGCAGGCCAATGAATCCTTGATCCATGAAGTCCATAGTCCGGGTTAACAGCAAGCAAAGCAACTAAACTCCACGCCCTAGGAGAACCTGATTACCTGAAAAGTGTACTAAGCATAGTCAACACAAGGTTGGTGAGTTCGTAGTAATGGCCCACAAGGAACCATAGACAAAATCATAGGCACGAGAGGAGGCTAATCCTGACATACAGTGAGCCTCTACAAAACACAATGTTGAGTTGTGGATTCGCTGAAGATCACTTGCTGAGTCAAGTAGTCGCTGACAGCCTCAGCGAGAGGTTTCATCAGCGAGCCTTCAGCGATCACTATTATCTTCAAGTTAAAGGATAAGTTCAATGACTCACCGCCATGTATTGTAAGTCAAATATGGGCGGGAAAATGAAGATAAGAAGACTGGTCCCAAGGACACGTGTTGGAAGATCAGATTGAAGACAAGTGACCTTGTACCGTTTTGGTACTAAGTAGTTTCTCTTTCATGCCGTTTTGGGAAACAAACAAGATGAAGAAAGAAGACTGGTCCCCAAGGACACGTGTTGGAAGATCAGATTGAAGACAAGTGACCTTGTACCGTTTTGGTACTAAGTAGTTTCTCTTTCATGCCGTTTTGGGAAACAAACAAGATGAAGAAAAGAGATCTCTGCCGACCAGTCTTACACACCAATAGATAGTTGACAACCTTCATGTGTCAACATCTATTGGGTTGTCATGTGATGTCTCTTCTCTCCTATATAAGACATCACTTGACCTAGCCGCAATTATGTTGGTTCATTCTACAATAGTCACTTAGTGTGTTTTTCTCTCATTGTAGAATTATATCATTGTTAAGTTTTTAGTGTGTGCAAAAACTTAACAATATTTTCTTTCTTCTTTTATTGTAAACCAACCATGTATTCACCGTTTAATTAATATTACTTATGATTAAACGTGCTTACTTTATTATCTTACATTCTTAGTGTAATTTACATTAGTTGTTTAATTACATAATCGTTGCAAACTTGGGACTTTCAGTTGGTATCAGAGCGGTGGTTCGACACACCGAATCTGATCTGAGTAAAAGTTTGCAAGATTATCTTTCTTTCTTTCTTTCTGTACTTTTATTTTCTGCATCTAAAAATCTTTTCTTTAAACTTCTGTTTATCTTTCTTTTCTTGATTATTATGTCTTCTGTTCCATCTCTGGTTAATACCAGAGATTTTGGGTATGTCTCCATCCCACCAAGATTTGATTCACATGATTTCGGATCTTGGAAGGAGAGAATGCTCCTACACATCGTAGGAGTTGAGCCCTACCTTATGACCATCTTAACCAGAGGGCCATATGTACCGGTTCTGGTTACTAGGACACCAGGAGCCACTGCTGATGCTCCTGAAGTTGTCACTGAGTTAATAAAACCTGAAGTACAATGGACAGATGACGAGCGTAGGCTTGTCAATCTGGATGCTCGGTTGAGAAATCTTCTCATTACTACCCTTCCTGATGACATAATGAAGTCTGTCATCAAACTTTCTTCGTCCAAATTGGTGTGGGACAATCTGTGTATCAGATTCGATGGTACAGCAGATGTTCTTGCCACCAAGAAAATAGATCTGAAATGTGCCTATGAAGGATTCTTCTCTCTCCCTAATGAGAGTCTGGATGGCACGTATAATCGGTTCAAGTGCCTCTTGAATGATATGACTAATGTGGGCATAGAGCATAACACTCTTGAAATATGCTACAAGTTCATTGACATCTTGCCTATCAAATGGCAAGGTTTAAGGCAAATTCTTCGAACCACTAAGCAATTGAAAGAGCATGACTTAGAGTCACTCTATGGCACTCTTCAATTTGAAGAGAGAGCCCTCGCTCAAACTCTGAGAGCTGAGGCTGAGTCTAGGAGAAATGCTGGCTCATATGCTTCAACTTCTTCTTCTTCTGTATCTAATGTCTCAAATGTTCATGACCCTCTTGCCCTGGTCTCTGCTGAAGTCAGTCCTGTCCATCTTGACATGGACATCAGCAATTCTACTCCCTCCAACGTCCAAGATCTTGTCAATGACCTCGATTTCGAGGAGAGACAAGAGATGTTCTCGGACTTCATGAACTTTGCTCTCATCGCTGGTAAACGTTACTCTAGAAAATGGAATGGTCGTAGGTCGACTAATATCCAAAAACCAGTGGTGGACAAGTCTCAGGAAGAATGTTGGAGGTGTGGTCGAAAAGGCCACTACCAAAAAGATTGCAAAGTTTCTATTCCTTCTTTGCAGGCAGCGAAGCCTTCTTCATCATCAGCGAGGCCCTCTTCAGTTAAGCCTGCTGATGAATACAAAAAGAAGTACTATGAGCTTCGTGCCAAGATGGCCGATGTTGAAGAAGCCAAAACCCCTGCCAAAGGTCTTGTTGCTGAAGAACATGACTGGGCTGACTCGGATGTCTCTGACAGCGAGGACTTTGTTGATGCCATCTGCTTTATGGCACTCGCTGATGACCAGGCGCTGACAAAGGACCAAGTATGCTCCAGTCAGTGGGTCAATTCCACAATCAAGAAGGTATGCACTTTTTCCTCTGCCTCTGAAGAGGACAAATCCACTATTCTTGAATCTCTTACTTGTGACATACAGTATGTCGAGTCAATTCGTGCCGACCTTCAGTCCAAACTTAACTCAGTTAGTACTGAGTTAAGTGATAAAGCTGACAAGCTCAAGGACCTTAGAAACGTCCATATTGAGCTTGAATCTCAAAAGCTCCTCAACCAAAATCTTCTAATCTCTAACGAGGAGCTGAAGAACAGGGTCGCTGACCTTGAGAGAATCGTTACCTCTTGGTCTAAAGCCTCCAAGCTTCATGACCAAATCTTCAGCTTACAAGTCCCAGCTCAAATGAAAGCCATAATTGGTGGTGACTATGAGACGGCCGCTGTCATTGCTAATATGTTCAGTGACTGTCCTACAGCTGAAGAGAGGATTCCTCCCAAATCTCTTGAATCTCGTGAAGAGTTGCTAAAACATTATTTTGTTAAAGGCATGAATGACTATCATTCTGAACTAAATAATGAAGCACCCCCAACCAGCACTTCTACTTCGTCTTCACAAACTGAAACTAGCTCAACTCCTAGTTTTGCTAAAACCATTTTTCCAAACCATCCAATTATTGATATGATGCCCCATGAAGGCAGAATTCAATATTCTTCTCCTGAAACATTTGAAGGAAATCCTTCAAGTGATGGTTATAAACCTATTGCTCCTCAGCTCTTGACTGTTCAGTCCACAGATCTTGAACCTTTCAAAAGGAGTAAGGTCGCTGTTCCATATGACTACAGCACTCCTCAGCGAGCTGTGCCTATTAGTCACCCTGCTGAGAATTCTGTTCCCTCAGTAGTCGCTGAACGCCCCGCGTCTCAGCCCTCGTCTTCCTCTAATAATTCTCATGCTGGCAGAAAGGCTGTTATGCATGAAAACTTAATGAATAGACGAGCTAGGTTTGCTGATGCTCGTTATCAGCAACCTAATTCTGTCTATGTCCCAAAGGGAACTTTTGTCCCTCGTCATCCAAAACCTGTTCAGCAGGTCAGACCTCCTCAGCAAGGAGGACAGCGAGTTGCTCAGATCCTTCATGGTTCTCAGCAACCCAGACCTGTTCAGCAAGTCAGACCTCCTAGGCAAGGAGGTCAGCGAGTTGTTATGAACAATCATGGCCCTTCCTCCTCAAATACTCAATCTAAGGGCAAATCTGTTCTTGGCCCTGTTCCCAAGACTCTTCCTGTTCAGTTCAGGAAGAAAAAGGCCTCTTCAGTAGCATCATCTTCTTCCTCAAATCATGAGATTTGTGAGCTGAGCAAGCGTGTCAACGACTTGACCTCTCAACTCAAGGAACTTCTGACCCAAAATCAGAAGGCTGGAAGAAAATGCTACCTATGTGGCGAAAGAGGACACATAGCTGCTGACTGCAATGACAAAGACTCCAAGAATCCTCCTGAAGTAGTCATTCAGCCAAATCTACCCTCAGCTTCCGCTGCTCATACCTCCTCTGAAATCTCTGAGCGAGCTCCCTCAGCTGAATCCAATATCAGCTTGGGTGATGATGTTGTTCTTACTAACGACAACATTGCTGAGTACATTGCCGCTCAGCGAATCTTTCTTCCCCAGGCTCATGAAATCATTACCAATGGTAATGATAGTGTGCTAGCTGAATATGGGGAAAATAATCAAATCAGCAACATGGTTGTCCTCAACACTGGAAGCTCTATCACTTTCACCTCTGAAGATCAGTTCTTCACTGGTGAGGTGGCTCGTGATATGCTTCCTGCTCATCAGTTGGTTGATCCAAGAGCTCCTCTTCCCCCAGTTTCAAATGATGATGACGTTGCTCATCTTCTTCTCACATCCTCTACTGATGATACTATCAGCGAGGATGCTCATAACTCTTCCTAAATCCTTCTTATGTTATCCTGCAGGCCTCGCTAGGAAAAGAAGTGTGGTATCTGGACAGCGGCTGTTCAAAACACATGACTGGATCTAAGGTCCTGCTGGATAACTTCGTGGAGACTGACGGTCCCACGGTTGTGTTTGGTGACAACTCTACTGGCCAAACTGAAGGATACGGGTCTCTCTCAAATGGGCTGATCAAGTTCACAAAGGTTGCCTATGTGAATGGATTGAAACACAATCTTATCAGCATAAGTCAACTGTGCGATGCTGACTACAAGGTTATCCTTGATAAGCATCAAGGCACAGTGATTAATGTAAATAAAGAAGTGGTCTTGGTCGCTCCAAGAAAAAGAGATATCTACTTGGTAGATTTCACTCCTGTCAAAACTGACAGCGAGACCTGCTTCTTCTCAAAATCTGCTTCTCAAATCAACTGGTTATGGCACAAGCGTATGTCGCATGTGAATTTCAAAACCATCAACTCTTTGGCCAAGAAAAATCTAGTTCGAGGCCTTCCTCCTCTCACTTATGAGAAGAACCGGCTTTGTGGTGCTTGTGAAAAAGGTAAAAGCCACCGAGCCACCTTCAAGACCAAACAGGCCAACTCTATCAGTGGCTGTTTCCATCTCCTTCACATGGACCTTTTTGGACCAGTGAATGTCCAAAGTCTAAGGGGTAGCAGATACACCTTAGTTATTGTGGATGAATATTCACGTTATACCTGGACGATCTTTCTTCACTCCAAGAGTGATGCTGCTGAGGAAATAATCAATTTCATTAAAAAGATGGAAAACCTCAACAGCATACGTGTTAAAGAACTCAGAAGCGATCATGGCACTGAGTTCAGAAACCACACTCTTGAGACTTTTTGTGCTGATCAAGGGATTAGACAAAATTTCTCTTCTGTTCGTACTCCTGAGCAAAATGGGGTAGCTGAAAGGAGAAACAGAACTCTCATTGAAGCTGCTAGAACCATGCTCAGTGAGTCCTCTCTTCCTAGTAAATTCTGGGCTGAAGCAGTTAGCACTGCGTGCCATACTCAAAATAGGTGTCTTATTGTCAAGCGACATGACAAGACTGCCTATGAAATTCTCAAAGGCAAGAAACCTCAAATTGGATATTTCCATGTTTTTGGGTGCCCAGTTTTCATCCTAAATGACAAGGATCATTTAGGTAAGTTTGATCCCAAAGCTGACGATGGCTACTTTCTGGGATATTCTTCTATAAGCAAAGCTTTCAGAGTTTACAATACTCGCACTCAAAAGGTAGATGAATCAATTCATATTACTTTTGATGAAAGCTGTTCTGCTTTAGGTGATCTTTCAAATGAGTCATCCGCTGAAGTAATCCTCAGCGATCTATCTGACTTGTCTGAAGTATCAGCGTCACATCATGATGTTGCTGAACAACCTATCGCTGAGTCTTCAAAATCTTCACCAAATGATGAGTACATCGCTGCTCACATTTATTCTATAGATCCAGTTGAGCCTCTTCTTCGAACAATTAATGCCACTTCCATTAATGTTCCTCTCTCAACTGAAACTCAAAGTGCTGAATGTGTCGCTGAGGAAACATTTCATGATGCCTCAGCGAATCCTCTTTTAGGAGACACTGAGGATGACACTCCTCAGCAAGAGGTACCCACTGTTCTCAGTGACCCTCCTGTCAGCAACTCTGAGCCCTTGCTAACTATCGATCTCTCGTCTTATCTTCCCACTCCTAGTGGTACTACCACCACTGTATCCGCTGTGAATCATTCTTCTATTCACACACCAGCACTCAAATGGACTGCTGATCACCCTCTTGACCATGTGATTGGTAATCCACACAATGGTGTCCAAACTCGTTCAGCGACAAGTAATACTTGTCTCTATGTTAACTTTCTTTCTCAAATTGTGCCTGCCAATATTGGTGAAGCCATGGCTGATCCCTCATGGGTTTAAGCCATGCAAGAAGAACTGACACAATTTAAAAGACAACACGTTTGGTTCCTTGTTCCTCCTCCCTATAAAGAACCCATTGGCACTCGATGGGTTTATAGGAATAAGATGGATGAAGCTGGTGTGGTCATCAGAAACAAGGCAAGACTGGTTGCTCAAGGTTACACTCAAGCTGAAGGCATTGATTATGATGAGACCTTTGCTCCAGTCGCTCGCCTTGAAGCTATTCGTCTCTTTCTCGCTCATGCTGCTTACAAAGGCTTTATTGTCTATCAAATGGACGTCAAGAGTGCCTTCTTAAATGGTGCTCTTGATGAAGAAGTCTATGTTAAGCAGCCTCCTGGCTTTGAGGATCCAAAGCATCCTCACTATGTCTACAAGCTTAATAAAGCTTTATACGGCCTTAAACAAGCTCCTAGAGCTTGGTATGACACTTTGTCTACCTTCCTTCTTGACCATGGTTTTCGTAGGGGAACCATTGACAGCACCCTATTTATCTACAAGCATAAGGGTGACGTTCTGTATGTGCAGATTTATGTCGATGACATCATCTTTGGTTCCTTATCCACAAAACTTTGTCGAAAGTTCAGTTCTCTTATGTCTAGCACTTTCGAAATGAGTATGATGGGTGAACTCACCTTCTTTTTGGGGTTACAAATCAAGCAGCTTCCCTCTGGAATATTTATCAATCAGGAAAAATATATTCGAGATATGTTGCATAAGTTTGATTTCACCCATGTCACTCCCAAACGAACTCCAATGTCCCCTCCTAATAATCTTCACGCTGACCCTGATGGTAAGTATGTGAATCCTACTTACTATCGTGGCATGATTGGGTCACTCATGTATCTCACAGCGAGTCGCCCAGACATCATGTTTGCAACATGTCTCTGTGCTCGCTATCAAGCTTCTCCTAGAGAATCGCATCTCCTCGCTGTGAAGCGTATCTTCAAATACCTCAAGGGTACACCCACACTGGGTCTTTGGTACCCTAAGGACTCTAACTTTGAGTTAGTTGGCTATTCTGACTCCGACTATGCTGGTTGCATGCTCGATCGGAAAAGCACCAGTGGAGGATGTCAACTGTTGGGGGGGGAAGCTGACTAGTTGGACTAGTAAAAAGCAACATACAGTTTCCATCTCCACAGCTGAGGCCGAATATGTCTCTGCAGCGAGCTGTTGTGCCCAAATGCTATGGATGAAACATCAGCTTGCTGACTATGATTTGGAATATTCTAAAATTCCAATCATGTGTGATAATACAAGTGCCATTGCTATTACACACAACCCAGTTCAACATTCCAAAACTAAGCATATTGATATTCGATATCACTTTATCAGGGATCATGTCATGAAAGGTGATATTGAGATCTACTTCATTCCAACTGATGATCAACTCGCTGACATCTTTACTAAACCGTTGGATGAAACTAGATTCAAACTGCTTGTTAGCAAGTTAGGAATGTTAAATGGGGAATCAGCGACATGACTTGTCATGTATGCTAATTCAGCGAGCTTAAGTCGGTCTTACTCGCTGATCTCAAAGCAATGAAGAGCTTAAAGTCTTCATCTAGTCCAATAGCAAACGGTTATTGGTAAAGACTAATCAAATCCGTTGATCCCTGTTGCTTTGGGAAAAAGCAAACAATAGCAATGAAGAGCTAAAAGTTTTCATCTAGTCCAATAGCAAACGGTTATTGGTAAAGACTCATAAAATCCGTTGATCCCTGTTGCTTTGGGAAAAAGCAAACAATAGCAATGAAGAGCTAAAAGTCTTCATCTAGTCCAATAGCAAACGGTTATTGGTAAAGACTCATAAAATCCGTTGATCCCTGTTGCTTTGGGAAAAAGCAAAATAAAAGCAATGAAGAGCTGAAAGTCTTCATCTAGTCCACTAGCAAACGGCTAGTGGTAAAGACTTATCAAATCCGTTCATGGCTGACAGGTTGCCAAAAACTGTAGTCAGCGACCAACGTTAGTTGTGAAGTCGCTGACAAAAAGTCTTAAGCATGCTGAGCATCTTCCAGCATGTTGTATTTCAAAACAATACATAGGATATTTTCAAAACTAAGTGTTTTCAAAGTAACTATGAGGGTGACGTGGCAAATTTCTGAACCACATGTTTTATACATTCAAATTAAAAGGTCACCTCGATTTTTGCTCTTGATCACGTCATTTGTCTGTTGTGACAGTCTGACAGACAGGTTATGACTGCACAATACGGCGCGCACTCAAGAACTTTTTGGATAAAGTTTCTTTTTATTTTCAAAACGTTACTCTCAAAATCTTTTTATATTATATAAAAGTACAAAAACAGTTGTTGTTCACAACTGTTCCTCAATACAAAAAGAAGGAGAGAGAAATTGTGGCCCACAACCATACCATATATATATAACCTCACCTCATAACCTTACTTTCACGCTTCCTATTCACTCTCTCTCTAAGTCAAAAAATCTCTCTCTCCATCTGCTCATCTTCTCTCTCAAGCATTTTGTTAAACACCTTATACTCATTTCATCTTCATTCTTACAAAAAAATCTATGGCTTCTTCCTCAGATATTCCTCAAAATATTGAGAACCCTCCATCTTCCTCTACCGCCGCCGCACAAAACCCACCGGCTCCTGAACAACAAGTTCAGGAACAAGTTTCTACCACATATCTTAATTCATCTGTTTTCACTCCTTCAAACATCACAAAATCTTCCAAAGTAAATTTCTCTGCTTCCCAGATTGTTGTGAAACCCAACAATCATGTTGGCACCTCTGTGTTGCCAAAAGATTCTGAAGGATACAAGCCCATGCTGGACTTTATCCATGCTTCTCCTGCCAAATATTGCATCATGGCAGATCCGGGTAAGATATTTGTTCATCTTCTCCGTGAGTTTTGGTGGACTTGTGAGTATGATGATGAATCCAAGTCCATCACTGGTACCGTTCGTCAGGGGGCAAAGACGATTACCATTACTCCGGCGTCTCTTCGCCAAACTCTTCGATTTCCACAAGCCACTGCGGAAAGTGCTTTTGTGGAAGCAGCAAGTGATGTTGAATGGAAGGATTGGTTGCCTTCCATTGGGTACAATTTTAATTTGAAGAACCCCCCAGCAATCCCAAGCAATCCTCTAAAACAAAATCTCCCTGGGGTCTGGAGAGTTCTATTCACCCATGTAATACAGTGTATGGGTGGAAATTCAGGATCTTACAATCAAGCATCAACAACATCGATGCCAATGATTCATGCACTTGCTGAGGGGCGGTTTGTTGATTACGCCCAGCTGATCTTCAACGACATGAAGAATAAGGTCAGCATTAACAATAGGTCACACACTGTGCCTTTTGTTAGAATCTTTTCTCTCATCTTCAAGGAGGCACTGGGAAATGAATACGAGCTGCCCAAGGCCTCAACGATTCCAATAGCGAGGGTTGGAAACAACATCTACAAGCAACCAACTGATCTCTTGGTTGCACGACTCACTCCTCATATAAAAGAGGTACTCTTCTCCCTTAATCCTTCTTTATACCTGAAAGACAGCGACTGGGAGGCAGCACTTCTTTCTGATGAAGTGGCTGATACAGTCGCTGTGGACGCTGAAATGCCTTCTGAGGCTGGCTCGCTGGTAAACCCCCAGCGACCTCCAAAGCCTCTAAAAAGACCAAAGATAAATCAAAGGCAGCGTCCTCAAATCAAACTTCTCAATCTTCACCCTCCGCTGACGTCCCAAAACGTAAGCGGAGTGTACCAAAGGGCAAACCAAAGGTTAGGAAGTCCTCACTGCCCAAGGACGATAGTACCCAAGCCACCCCATCAGCAGCCTCCCAACAGGCTGTTGACGAGTTAAATGGGAGCAGCAGGCAGCCACCTCAAATTTCTGTAGGAGAGGTTGGTGAAGTTATAGGGTTACCCCAGCCCACTAGAGGTCAAAGTCCAACTCCACCCCCAAATAATTCCCCTTCTTCTTTATTACCCTCTGAGTCGTTGACAGCAACCAGATCACAGGTGATGCTAGAGTCAACTCATTCTACGGCCGATGAGGTCTTGGTGCAACAACACACTGAGATTGAGGCACCAGGTTCCCTTACCCAAAATATTGCTGTACATGTCTCGGAAACTGTTAGTGCAGGGACCGGGACAAATCTTTTGTTCACTGAAATGGAGGTTGATGATGAAGATCTGGGCAGCGAGTTTGATCTCCAAGATCATGATGCTGAAATTAGACTCGTTGCTGCAGAAGAAAGTGAAGATGAAGTGTTTGTTAGTGGTTTCTTAGATGATGATTTGGGTTTTATGCTGATCAACTCTCCTCCCACCGAATTTGAGGATATCCCAAATGTGTTGGGTGATATGCCTCCTCCACCTTGCTACTCTTATAAACCCATAACTTCTCATGAGCAGGATGGATTTTATGGGGATTATGTGCCTGAGGTGAATGACGGTGAGCTTCAAAGAAGGATAGAATTGTGTCACCTTCAGAGAATAAGGCCAGGTGTGTATGTTGAAGTTGAAAAAGTTGATGATGAAATAATCATGGAGGTGCCCCCATTGCACCATCCAGACTTCTTTCGAGTTCCTTGCTCTAAGTATCCAGTATCTCTTAAAGATCTACAAGTTCCTTCTGCTGATGAAGAACTTGTCACAGCTTGTACTGCTGTGAAAGTGCCTGGTCTTGATTATGTGGAAACTCGACAGCTGCAAGAACTGCTGACCAGGGTGCAAATTTGCCAGAGCCAAGGCAATAGACATGGGTACTTGTATGCTTGGCTGGTGGATCAAATGGCTCAAATTCATGTTGAGGCTCATGCAAATTTTCAAGAATTGCTAACTGGAAAGGATTTGGTGACTGATGAGCTAGCAGAGCTCAAAGGTATGGTGTTTGGGATCACCAAAAATCAAGTCACCCACACCAAGTCAAATGAGCACTTGTTCAAAAGAAATCAAGCCCTGCTGAATGAAAGCATGAAGAAGGTCAGCACATCCAACTCTGCTATCTCCGCCTCGCTGGATAAATTAAAAGATGAAATCCGTTCAGCGAAGAACACCGAAGAGCCTGGTCTCTTATCATCTCTTCAGCAACTCTCCCAATCTAATATACTCTTCACTGCTCAACTCAACAAACTCGATCAAACCATCTCTTCCTTCTCCAAACATCAAGATAATTTTCACACCACCCTTACAAAAGAAATTTCCTCCCTCAAAAATCAAGTTCTCTCTCGTACCCCATCTCAAGTCGCTGTTGACAAACAGTTGTTGAAAGAATCTGTCAGCAGGACAAAGAAACTTGAACAAGAGGTTGCTGGTCTTAAGGGAATGATGAGTGAAATGCTGGGTCTCTTCAAGAAAAACAATATGGAAGCAGCAAGTCCCTCAGCTGCTTCCAAGGGGGAGAAAACTGCTGAAGAGGTCCCAGCAAGTCAAACAAATGAAAATGCTCCCCTCGCTGAAAATGAAAACGCTGAGATGGTTGTTGAACCGGCAGCAAGTGTTCAGGGGGAGCAAGCAAGCTGATAAGGTTAGTGAACCGGCAGCTAATGTTGAGGGGGAGCAAGTCAAAGAAGCTGAGAAGGTTGGTGAACCGGCAGCTAAGAAGATTGTTGCTGAAAACGTACCAGCAAGGCCTATCAATGTGTCTATTTTCAAACCAACTGCTGAGTTTCATGCTGCCCTGGAAAAGAGATACGCTGATAAGGGTAAAGCAGCATTGGTTACTCCAGGCAAACCACCAAAAGTCCCCACTTCAGCAAGGGAACAACAAGGAATGAATCTTTCCTTGCAAAGAAAAGGTGTGCCCAAGTTGTATACGCTGAAAAATGTTACTAAAAATACACTTGGGCCAACCGAATGGATTGAGATTTACAAGCTGATCAAGGATAAGACAGCTGTAAGCTATGAGCCACTGATCAAAATGGCAGGTGAGCAAATAAGGCATATACATCAAATGGAGAAGAAGTACAAAATCAAAGACTCCTTGCTCAGCGCTGCCAGACATCCATATCCCTCTCCTCCTCCTCAGCAACCAAGAAGTGGTGTAAAAAGAACAGCTTCTGGTCAAGTGGCTTCTCAACGCCCATTTGTTCTCAGAGCTGTTCCAAACACTGATATAGATACTGAGCCACTGCTGAATCTAAGAATGCCTTCTAGGACCCTCTTTGTAGATGGAGTTTATGATGACAAGCTAGGAGGATTCTGTTTTTGCAATATCCATGGTCATGAACTCTTCTTCAGGACCAATGAGATTGGAATTGCTTCTTCTGACTTTCTGCTGAAGATGAGAAAGTACTGTGTTCAGTCTTCCAATGATCCCAAGTTCTTAAAGCTGATTGATCAAGAGCTGCTGAAGCCTGAAAGACAACAAGACAAAGCTTTCATAGAGGCCAAGCAAGAGTCGCAATGGGATTAAGAAAACTTGTAATCTTTGTAATGCTATCTGTATTGAAAAGTTGTTTGTCAAATAAATAAGATCAGCATTCCCTCATATCTAACTATTGTACTTCTAAAAAGTAACACATACTCAGCTAAGTCTCCTCAGCGAATAGGGGGAGATTGTTGAGTTGTGGATTCGCTGAAGATCACTTGCTGAGTCAAGTAGTCGCTGACAGCCTCAGCGAGAGGTTTCATCAGCGAGCCTTCAGCGATCACTATTATCTTCAAGTTAAAGGATAAGTTCAATGACTCACCGCCATGTATTGTAAGTCAAATATGGGCGGGAAAATGAAGATAAGAAGACTGGTCCCCAAGGACACGTGTTGGAAGATCAGATTGAAGACAAGTGACCTTGTACCGTTTTGGTACTAAGTAGTTTCTCTTTCATGCCGTTTTGGGAAACAAACAAGATGAAGAAAAGAGATCTCTGCCGACCAGTCTTACACACCAATAGATAGTTGACAACCTTCATGTGTCAACATCTATTGGGTTGTCATGTGATGTCTCTTCTCTCCTATATAAGACATCACTTGACCTAGCCGCAATTATGTTGGTTCATTCTACAATAGTCACTTAGTGTGTTTTTCTCTCATTGTAGAATTATATCATTGTTAAGTTTTTAGTGTGTGCAAAAACTTAACAATATTTTCTTTCTTCTTTTATTGTAAACCAACCATGTATTCACCGTTTAATTAATATTACTTATGATTAAACGTGCTTACTTTATTATCTTACATTCTTAGTGTAATTTACATTAGTTGTTTAATTACATAATCGTTGCAAACTTGGGACTTTCACACAATAATGTACAACAACAAGATTACACCAGCGCAACGCGTGAAATGAGAAATGCATAAATGATATGAATATCAATGCAAATGCCGGAATGCATGAATAAGCCAATATGCCTATCCTGTGCGTGAGCTCAAGTCACCAATGCAACGATACCCTTCTGTCATCGCAATGAACAAGGCTGTATCTCAAAATCATCGAGATATATATGTCTATATACTCGGAGTCAGGTCTACATCCAAAAATGGGTGCATACATCTATGCACCAGGATGCCGGCAATCCCCTGCCGAGGGTCCAACAATAATGTATGCAATGCTTACAATCCAATGTAAATGCATAAGTCGTAAACCAACAATCGATATACGATGAATATGAATCAATAATCAATATTCGCCAATCCTGAGTCATCAATCAACAAATCGACAATCATAAATCAATAATCACCATTCATCAACATCAGTCATTAACCACAATTTAAACTAACTATCCGTACATATACTTCAGAGGATTCTACTTCCTTCGAGTCTCAGATGCTTATATATAGGGTCACCCGCAGCCTTCCCACCACATCTAAAACCCGACGAAGGCATAACCGACTTTCATGTATGTACATCTATCCTAATATTACTAGATACTTAACAAATATAAACTAAGTCATTCAAACGTGATAATCATCTCAATAATTCAATACTCAAACCAATTTAACAAATCAAACGAAAGGAACCATCACACCAATCCAACAATTAAAACAATCAATCAATCAATCAATAAATGCAAGTAACCACGCCAGGTTTACACTTTTCAGCCCGGATCTCAAGCGAGTAGGGAGATACGAAACTCACCTTGCCCGGCACAGAAGCTAGAATAAGATTACAAACGAGTAATAGGGTCCACACGTCCACAACCTATAATTATACATCATAATACTGAAATGTCAATTATACAACCTCAACAATTTGAAAATCGACTCACATATAATCACAGTGACCATCCACTGCGCCGCAGTGGGCCAGAACTATGCCCACTGCGCCGCAGTGGCTAAACTGAACCAGGACCAGAAACAATGCACTGCGCCGCAGTGAGCAAGAACCATGCCCACTGCGCCGCAGTGGCTAAACTGAACCAGGACCAGAAACAATGCACTGCGCCGCAGTGAGCCTTTGCCAAGCTCACTGCGCCGCAGTGAGCTAAATTCCAAACTGACCAGTCCCTAGCCACTGCGCCGCAGTGGGCTAGCCTAAGCCACTGCGCCGCAGTGGCCCAGTTCTGGCCAGAAACCTCAGCAGCACCAGCAGCAGCAAGAAACAATACCAAAACCCTAAAACACGACCCAAACCAACCCAAATCGATTTGTAAAGCCTTGTAACTTGATTTGAAGCATAAATAAACACCACTAACCATAACTAAACATAACCCCATCCACAAACTTGACCCAAAACATCAAAATCATACTCAAATCTTCAAACCCTAATTTAAACCTAATTTTCCATTTTTACCATTTTTAAGTCTTGGAATCCCATAAAAACGACTAGAAACATAAATACAAGCATGAATAGGAGTAAATGGGATGAATTTAACTTACCAAAACGTCTTCTTGAGCTCGAACCCAAAATTGACCTAATTGGGTAAAAAGGATGCTAGAACTTGGTTCGATTCTTTGATAAGACACAAGTGAGGTGAAAGTGACTATGATTTCTATGTTATAATCGATCCAACACAATTTTAATGCAAGAAATGGTGAAGGAGATTGAAATGGGTCTTGCTTTGCTTTTGAGAGAAAGGGAGAAAGAGATAGATAGATAAGAGAATGAGAGGGGGAAAGAAGATAAGGGGGGAAATGGGTCATGGGTGGCTGGTGGGTCTTGGACTACCCACGGGCCGACCCGTTTCTCCCACAAGCCATAAAATAACTACTTACACGTTTAAATACCGACTACACATACAACGACCCGACCAACACACATTGTCATTTAATTCACCCAACGACCCACTTATTTCATTAACCAAGATTGTTAGTCAAAATTCACATAAAGTCCATGGGTCAAAATTCACGGATGTTACAAGATCCATCCACCCCAAATCAAATTTAAAACCCAATATATCTAATCTCCATGTATATATATATAACCCATCCATTCTATCAATCTGTATATTTATATCACCAGTAGAAATATATAAACACACACAACCATATTGTATATATATATATATACATACATATCAAATTGAAGACATATATACATACGCACAAGACCACTGCCATGATCAGAGATCTACAAGATAACGGTGGCCAGAGATTAACAAGATCACCACCATTTTCTCTCACCGTTATTGATTGCTACAAAGAAAGCAAAGCAAAGTTTTTGTTGCGACCTAGCGAGGTGTTGGTCGGAGATCTCACTGTTTTGATTTTTGTTCTCCGGCGAGCTCTTTAGCGACGGTACGACTTCGAGTATGGTTCTCCGATGAGTTTTCCGGTGAGGTATTTTAGTTATTGCTCCGCAGCTAAGTATTTATTCAGATCTGAAGTTTAGATATATGTTTTTTTCCTCTAGTTTGATTGGTTGTGTATAAGAATAAAGCAAATGGATAATAAATCCATCAAACTCCTTTGTGTATGTATGGATAATATTTGGGGATGTTAGTCTTGTCTCTTTTTTTTTAGAACTACATCTCCATAGCACCCTCCAATTCTCGTTTCAATTGAAAAGATGTTACTACAAGTATATTTGGAATTTCTATTATTAATTTTATTCATTTTTTACGGTCTATGAATTTGGTTCAAGTAGTGGTATACTTGACACAAATCTATTTATGTTTGGAGAATTGTGAACATAACTAAGCTGTTTATAAGTACATGGATTGAAAGTGCCACCTGAAATTTGATGGCTAATTTGTTTTTGATTTTGTAACATTGTGTTTGATGATATAGAGGAAGAACAACAATGACTCTCAGATGCTTGAAAAAAAAACTAATCACTGATGGTCCTTTAGTTAAGAAAAAGATCGGAATACCCTCACGTGGGTACAATGTGAGGGATTTAATGGAAAAAGATGACGGTCAACTTGTCAAAGGACTAAATACGAACCTTATCTTTCTATAAAGGACTGCCAGTGGTGTTTTGAATTAGAAAGGACGAAACGTGATTATTTTGATAAACCACAGGGACGATCTGTGTCGTTTACTCCCATATTTATAAGCAATAATCAAACAGGAAAATACAAAAAAGAAAAAAAAGTAGTGTTTGGTTACTTTGGTATATAGGGTTTAAGGCTTTAAGCAGCGGGGCGAAAAGAATAAGCGGCCTCACTTTCACACTCTTCAGCTTTAATTTCAAAAACTCAAAGAAATTGGAGATTTAAAACAGCCTCACTTTCAAGCTCTTTTCATTCTTTAAATAAATCTCCAAACCCAATTAAACATATTTTAAGGTCCAGGATTTAATAATAATCTTGAAGATGCAATTAACTCTTGAATTCGGGTAAGTTCCTCTGTATACTTGTTTGTTTGTTTATTTACAGGATTTAGTAATAATCATGTATAGATTGTTTTTTAATCACTATACATGTTCTGTTCTACTGTTATTCATCACTTTATGATAATATAATCGTGACATACTAATAATACGGAGTATGTAAACTTGATGAACACCACTTTCATTGCAAAATAAAATAAAAATAAAGAAGACTACATATTTTGGCAATGTTCTTATTTGTTTCTATATGTCTATGAACTGCTCTCATATTTTGCTTTCATTAGATTTAATCATTGAGAATGATTTAGGGGAATTATTAGTGCTACAACTAGTGACAATGTATATTTGATTTCTTTTTATATTTCAAACTTTGTTGGATATTTTTGGGTGCCATGTCTAATTGGTAGCATAGAGTTGATGCTTATACTTATTATCGATTTCCAATTCATTTTCATGATATCAAACTTCTTTTTACTGATTAGTCTTTTCATGATATTTCTTTGTGATATACTACTATTTAGTATCTTTTTGTACTCTTATGGAATTTTTTACTATTATTTTGTGTATAAAATTTAGTGGAGGACTAGAACTTCTTTGCGACTCGGTGAAGATCCATAGTGTAGATGTTGACCTTCCAGCTGAAGAAAAGAAGGTTCAAATCTAAGCAGCTCTCCTTTTAGATCATCACATTTGTGATCAAATTTGTATATTTGTATGTATGATCTTTGTTTAACTTTGTTTCTTAGTTAACCATGAAGCACTTGCTTGCTTGGGTTCGATCCAATTTAATCAAGGAGAGGCCTGAAATGTTTATGAAGGGTGACACTGTGTAAGTTTCCACACGTTTCTTGATGCTTATTCATGAAAAAAGACCTTTTTTTTTGTTTTGGTTTCAAAATTAGAGGTGGCAAAAGGGGTGGTTTGGATAATGGTATAACATGCAATACAGTCAAACTGGTAAATTTGGGACAGGCGAAATTGAGTCAGGACATCATGTTGACCTGAAATATTTTATGTCCAAATAGTAGTTAGGCCTCTCTTAATAAGACCCCTTCCTAAATCTCTTCCTCACTGCCACATCAGCTTTTCCCTCTCCAAGAACTACCCCTCACACTAAGGAACCTCTTCCTCACCTCTTCTTCAACAAAAAAACATTAAAAAACTCCACCTCTCTCTCTCTTCCGGACCCACACTTCTCGTCGAACTTGTTCTTAAATAAGAAGGGGGATGTTTTGGACGAGCACGAACACCTCGCTAGCACTAAGGTCCTTGAGGAAGAGGCTTTGGACGAGCTCGTCCAAAGCTTACTACGAGCGGCCTAAGAGTGTTAAAAATTATAATTGCAAAAGCTATATTTTTATCTAGTTCCTCTGGGATATGCTTTGATGTTTCAACTTTGAATGTTATTAATTGAAGTACCAATGTAGCTACAGCTTGCAAGACACATTGTAATACTTATCATCTGCTTGAGTTTATGTAGTCATAAACTAAGATATGCTTTGATGTTTCAACTTTGAATGTTATTAATTGAAGTACCAATGTAGCTACAGCTTGCAAGACACATTGTAATACTTATCATCTGCTTGAGTTTATGTAGTCATAAACTAAGATATGCTTTGATGTTTCAACTTTGAATGTTATTAATTGAAGTACCAATGTAGCTACAGCTTGCAAGACACATTGTAATACTTATCATCTGCTTGAGTTTATGTAGTCATAAACTAAGATATGCTTTGATGTTTCAACTTTGAATGTTATTAATTGAAGTACCAATGTAGCTACAGCTTGCAAGACACATTGTAATACTTATCATCTGCTTGAGTTTATGTAGTCATAAACTAAGATATGCTTTGATGTTTCAACTTTGAATGTTATTAATTGAAGTACCAATGTAGCTACAGCTTGCAAGACACATTGTAATACTTATCATCTGCTTGAGTTTATGTAGTCATAAACTAAGATATGCTTTGATGTTTCAACTTTGAATGTTATTAATTGAAGTACCAATGTAGCTACAGCTTGCAAGACACATTGTAATACTTATCATCTGCTTGAGTTTATGTAGTCATAAACTAAGATATGCTTTGATGTTTCAACTTTGAATGTTATTAATTGAAGTACCAATGTAGCTACAGCTTGCAAGACACATTGTAATACTTATCATCTGCTTGAGTTTATGTAGTCATAAACTAAGATATGCTTTGATGTTTCAACTTTGAATGTTATTAATTGAAGTACCAATGTAGCTACAGCTTGCAAGACACATTGTAATACTTATCATCTGCTTGAGTTTATGTAGTCATAAACTAAGATATGCTTTGATGTTTCAACTTTGAATGTTATTAATTGAAGTACCAATGTAGCTACAGCTTGCAAGACACATTGTAATACTTATCATCTGCTTGAGTTTATGTAGTCATAAACTAAGATATGCTTTGATGTTTCAACTTTGAATGTTATTAATTGAAGTACCAATGTAGCTACAGCTTGCAAGACACATTGTAATACTTATCATCTGCTTGAGTTTATGTAGTCATAAACTAAGATATGCTTTGATGTTTCAACTTTGAATGTTATTAATTGAAGTACCAATGTAGCTACAGCTTGCAAGACACATTGTAATACTTATCATCTGCTTGAGTTTATGTAGTCATAAACTAAGATATGCTTTGATGTTTCAACTTTGAATGTTATTAATTGAAGTACCAATGTAGCTACAGCTTGCAAGACACATTGTAATACTTATCATCTGCTTGAGTTTATGTAGTCATAAACTAAGATATGCTTTGATGTTTCAACTTTGAATGTTATTAATTGAAGTACCAATGTAGCTACAGCTTGCAAGACACATTGTAATACTTATCATCTGCTTGAGTTTATGTAGTCATAAACTAAGATATGCTTTGATGTTTCAACTTTGAATGTTATTAATTGAAGTACCAATGTAGCTACAGCTTGCAAGACACATTGTAATACTTATCATCTGCTTGAGTTTATGTAGTCATAAACTAAGATATGCTTTGATGTTTCAACTTTGAATGTTATTAATTGAAGTACCAATGTAGCTACAGCTTGCAAGACACATTGTAATACTTATCATCTGCTTGAGTTTATGTAGTCATAAACTAAGATATGCTTTGATGTTTCAACCTATTTATGGTTCCATTTATCTTAAATTTCATCAAAATCTCAGAAACAAATTAATCAAGTACCAAGTAAAAAGGGAAATGGTATACGGTTTTAACTTTTTAAGGCCGTTCCAGTGTTGTGCATCTTAAACTAGTCTTTAGTCCCGTTCGATGGACAAGTGTAGATTCAAAACATGTCTTGTAGATCCCGTTTCAATATGTTTTGGGATTTCATGATAAATTATAGATATTCGTCAAACTAAATAAATTGATAACATATAAAACAATTATATAAGCATGTTAAAAAATATTCAATATCACCATACACCGATTGAAAAAATATTACTTGCTATTGAATAATATATAAAAAACAATTTGATAAAAGAAATTTTTTTTATACGTATGTAATAATTTATATTTAATCAAATATTATATGTAGATAAAAAATAACTAACTATTGAGCATAATTTTAGACCTACTAGCTGAAAAAAACAATCCCTTTCAAAAACATTTTACTTGCCTGAATTTTAAATGTCTAAAAATTTCTTTTCAGATCAGTTATTTACGATTTTGTTATCATGTACAACTTGCAAGATGCACTATAACAGCTAGTTAATTGAATACCATCTTTTTATATAATAAAAGACAATTGCTCTAATAGATTATTAACCAATTACAGTTCTAGATTCCTCAAAATTAATTAAATCACGACATGTCTAAAATAATATATATTTTTTTTGTTTTCTATCACCAATTTACACTTTAACCCAATGTAGAACTATTTGATTTTTTGTTGCATAATGTCTATCCAATAACAAAATATAGCTGAAAATTAGAGATTAAGATTAATACGAATTAATATTTATATTAATATTTTATCTTATATTATTTTAATTGTAAGGATTATCTATAATATAATAATCATTATCTTTTATTCTTATTTTATCTTTATCATTATTTTTATATATCCTTATTTTTTTTATAATAAATAAAAAGTAATAGCTAATATATATATCCATTAGAATAATAATGTAACACCCCGAGCTAGGGCTCGAGAATATTACGGAAATTAAATAGCACGCGGTGAATTATCGTAGAACATAAACTATATGAAATCAAGGGATTCGGTGAATCCAACAAGTTAAGTCAAATACAAGCACAAAATGCATAAGGAGCAAGTAGCCATCAAACGTTTACAAAACAAATTCAAAAAATGGCGATCGGTCCTAAGCATGATGCAAAATTAGGGCAAATGAATCCTTGATCCATGTAAGTCCAAGCCCGGGTGCAAAAGCAAGCATCAATCAAGCATCACGTCCATGGTTCACCTGATTACCTGAAAAATGTACTAAACAAGTCAACACTAGGTTGGTGAGTTCGTAGTAATGGCTCACAAGGAACCGCCGTCAATAACAACAAGATATCCAATGTAAAGGCAAGTAAATCACTTACAAGTAGCCTTTAAGTATCACACATCAGTTAACCCAACGATTACACGAAATAATGCGAATGAAATGCGAGTAAGATGTGAATGTGTGTAATAAATATGCACATGAGATGTCAAAATCAAGGTATGTGCCAAATGTGTCTCATAACACCATTGTAACATCCCAAAACTTTTTGACGTTGACCGTTAACTTGTCGTTAATGACCGTTAGTTACTATGTGCTTTATATGTGCTTATGTGAATTAAATGATTAACGTGGGATATATGTTAAAGTGATTTAAAGTAATGAAATTAAAGTTGATAATGATTAATGAAGTCATTTAGTGTTCCCAATAAGATATAAGAGTTGTTAAGTGTTCCCGTATGCGTTAAACGAGCAATTAAGTGACGGAACGAGTTATAAGGAAGTGCGAGGGCCTAGATGTAAAGTTTTGAAAATTGTTCCAGCATATATAGGGTATGGTGCACGACCCTAAGGCAGAAAAATCAGATCCAAACCCTAAGAAAGTCTCACACACAAAACCCTAGGCCTCTCCTTCAAGTTTAGAGCAATTTCGGGTCGATTCGGGAGTGATTTCGCATAGATTTCGATCGTTTAATCTTCCTTCCAGGTAAGATATGATTTATTGATCAATTTTTGATTCTATTTTATCTTTATCATTATTTTTAATACCATCTTTTTATATAATAAAAGACAATTGCTCTAATAGATTATTAACCAATTACAGTTCTAGATTCCTCAAAATTAATTAAATCACGACATGTCTAAAATAATATATATTTTTTTTGTTTTCTATCACCAATTTACACTTTAACCCAATGTAGAACTATTTGATTTTTTGTTGCATAATGTCTATCCAATAACAAAATATAGCTGAAAATTAGAGATTAAGATTAATACGAATTAATATTTATATTAATATTTTATCTTATATTATTTTAATTGTAATATCTTAATATAATAAAAGACAATTGCTCTAATAGATTATTAACCAATTACAGTTCTAGATTCCTCAAAATTAATTAAATCACGACATGTCTAAAATAATATATATTTTTTTTGTTTTCTATCACCAATTTACACTTTAACCCAATGTAGAACTATTTGATTTTTTGTTGCATAATGTCTATCCAATAACAAAATATAGCTGAAAATTAGAGATTAAGATTAATACGAATTAATATTTATATTAATATTTTATCTTATATTATTTTAATTGTAAGGATTATCTATAATATAATAATCATTATCTTTTATTCTTATTTTATCTTTATCATTATTTTTATATATCCTTATTTTTTTATAATAAATAAAAAGTAATAGCTAATATATATATCCATTAGAATAATAATGTAACACCCCAAGCTAGGGCTGAGAATATTACGGAAATTAAATAGCACGCGGTGAATTATCGTAGAACATAAACTATATGAAATCAAGGGATTCGGTGAATCCAACAAGTTAAGTCAAATACAAGCACAAAATGCATAAGGAGCAAGTAGCCATCAAACGTTTACAAAACAAATTCAAAAAATGGCGATCGGTCCTAAGCATGATGCAAAATTAGGGCAAATGAATCCTTGATCCATGTAAGTCCAAGCCCGGGTGCAAAAGCAAGCATCAATCAAGCATCACGTCCATGGTTCACCTGATTACCTGAAAAATGTACTAAACAAGTCAACACTAGGTTGGTGAGTTCGTAGTAATGGCTCACAAGGAACCGCCGTCAATAACAACAAGATATCCAATGTAAAGGCAAGTAAATCACTTACAAGTAGCCTTTAAGTATCACACATCAGTTAACCCAACGATTACACGAAATAATGCGAATGAAATGCGAGTAAGATGTGAATGTGTGTAATAAATATGCACATGAGATGTCAAAATCAAGGTATGTGCCAAATGTGTCTCATAACACCATTGTAACATCCCAAAACTTTTTGACGTTGACCGTTAACTTGTCGTTAATGACCGTTAGTTACTATGTGCTTTATATGTGCTTATGTGAATTAAATGATTAACGTGGGATATATGTTAAAGTGATTTAAAGTAATGAAATTAAAGTTGATAATGATTAATGAAGTCATTTAGTGTTCCCAATAAGATATAAGAGTTGTTAAGTGTTCCCGTATGCGTTAAACGAGCAATTAAGTGACGGAACGAGTTATAAGGAAGTGCGAGGGCCTAGATGTAAAGTTTTGAAAATTGTTCCAGCATATATAGGGCATGGTGCACGACCCTAAGGCAGAAAAATCAGATCCAAACCCTAAGAAAGTCTCACACACAAAACCCTAGGCCTCTCCTTCAAGTTTAGAGCAATTTCGGGTCGATTCGGGAGTGATTTCGCATAGATTTCGATCGTTTAATCTTCCTTCCAGGTAAGATATGATTTATTGATCAATTGTTGAGTCATTTGAATGGTTTTTACCAATCAATTCAGATCTTAAGGGTTAGGGTTGATTTGATTACGTTTCGTCATCGATTACTTGGGTTTTCGGGTAATCTAACGTATTGTTATTGTATCCTCTTGTCCCTGGAACAAGTGATCTTGTGAAATCATTATATGAGTCATATTTTGGGTGCATATGAGATCCATAGGTTGTGGTGGTTTCTATGGTCATTTGATGGTCGAGATAGTTTGAAAAACAAAGGGTTTACTAGATCTGAAATTTAGTAATATTGAAAAAATCATATCTCTTTCAATTAAAAGAGTTACAAGATGAATCTTATATTTTTGAAAATTTCTATGTGTCCTCTTGAATCGGTATGAACAAAGTTTCTGGTGATTTTGCCCATAAATATCCGAAAAGTGTCGATTTCAAAAGTGGTCGAATTTCGGACGATTTCTGCAGACCTATCTTGTAAACGTCATAAATCATTCATTAAAGAACTTCAAGAGTCAAACTTTATATTTCTGGAAAGGTCTTTGAATTCACAACATTTCATAAGAACTAAGTTTTGACTCATTTGGTCGTCTTGAGGTCGAAAAGTCGCCTGCAAGTGAAGGGTGCGAGTCTGGAAGTTGATCTCGACGAGACCACTAGTGGGCTCGACGAGATCGTGGTCAGGTCTCACTTTTGATGCAATCTGGAGCTTGAACTCGACGAGACCACCCCTGGGCTCGGCGAGATCAGCCGGCAGGAAGGTTTTAAGCGCGTTTAAGTATCTCGTTGACTTATATATCCATCCTTCTTGTATCATAGGTTGTCGAGAACACTTGTCAAGCACGGTAAACATTTGTGATTGTTGAGTACTCCATTGAGGTAAGATACACGACTTTTCTCATGCTGGAGGCACAACAAAATGTGATTTTCTATAATTAACCTCTTAATCGGATTATCTTATATGTGTTGGGTTTTCTGGGTTATGCGGGAGGTTATATGGGAATGTATGTATGATGAAATGACCTATGTTGTTATGATGACGTTCAAAGTTGAAGTAATTATATGCTTATATAGTATGATGAATAAAATGATGTTGCTATGATATGCTTAAGATATGTGTTGTGATGTTGATAATGTCGTTGATATGCCTTGATATTGATATGTGAGGTGTAACATCCGTGAGTTTTGACCGTTTGACTTTACGTGCAATTTGACTAACAATTTAAGTTAATGAAATATTTGGGTCATTTTGTGATTAAATGACAATGTGGTATGTTCGTCGGGTCGATAATATGTTTTAATCGGTGTTTAATTGCCTAACGTTTTGTAAATTGGCTTTGGAAGAGAAACGGGTCGGCCCGTGGGTGATCCACGACCCACCAGCCCCTTATGACCCATCTCCCTCCCCTTATCCTCTCATTCACCACATACTTAGTCTTTCTTCTCTTTTCTCTCTAACAAAAGCAAGAAACCCCCTTTTCTCATCTTTCTCTCTTGAACTCTTGGATTAATTGGGGTTGTGGAATCGGTTTAATATAAGAATCATCATCATCTCCTTCTCATCTTCATTGAATCATAAGCTTGAAGTTCTAATGCAAGATTTCTAACCATTTCGGGTCAAATTCGGGTTTGGAGACTAGGAGAAGGTTTTGGTAAGCTAAATTCATCTATATTCATCATTTCATGTTTATTTACATGTTTCTAGTTGATTTCAAACGAATTCGGGTCACAAATCGGGTTGGAAAGCAAAATTAGGATTTCTAGGGTTTTTAAGGAATTAAATCCAAAAATCAAGCTTGGATCGAGTGTTTGGATTGGACTTGTGAAGTGGGTTGAGTCTAATTATGTTTATATATGTGTATTTATGCTTAAAAACGAGTTGGAAAGGTCCTTGGGTCGATCATTGAGTCAAAAATGGAGTTTTGGGGTGTTTTAGCTCGAAACCTGATGCTGTTTGGCTGCAGAAAGGGCTCACTGCGGCGCAGTGGGAGGTGCCAGATCCCACTGCGGCGCAGTGAAAAGCTGCTGAACCGATAACTCTTCGTCAACTTCAAACGCTTATAACTTTTGATCCGTAAGTCCAATCGAGTCATATGACCTATCGTTGGAATCGTATAAGAGTCTACTTTCTTGTAGTAACATTCATTTTTCATGAATCCTTGTCCATTTCTAAAAATGTCGATTCAAAGTGTCTTAGTCATACCCGGGAAAGTCATTGAAGCGTTGTGGGGTTGTGACTTGACTTGAACCTACTAGACCAACTCGTTTAGGGTTGTTAAGGTTAAAATTGATTGTAATGTGATGTACCTTGTTAGGTTGTGGAGACGTGGCGGTTGTTGGACATTTATAGCTCGATATTAACTTGTCGTTTTGTAAGTCCCAACTTGTTAGATGGTACTACTGAAGACACCTCTATGTCGATGGTGGAGTTACTTTGCAATATACTTGCTGAACTGGAGACGACCAGTTGCAGAGGTATATACCAAGTTCTAGATAGATTACTTATATAAAAGACAATAAGTAAAGAACAATGCAATAATACAAATAACTTGTAAACAATCTTGATGAGACAATATGTAGTTTTCAATGTGTAATTTATTTATTGATATTAAACAAATTACAAGGTTGATGCGGAACCAAGATAATACACGAATGTAAATATCCTAACAACCTATGAAATACAATTGATCTATACTCGGAATTTCTCTTCAACAATCGAAACACTTAAAGTAGTGAAATGTTCCTTTTAGCGATTGAGAGAATATTGCACAAGTTCACCAAGAATATTGCAGGTTTGCAAAGTGTGAAGTATTTATCTTGTGAGTTCGAATACTTGAATTCTTGGTTGTGCAATGACTTGTATTTATAGGCAAAGTTAATATTGGGATGTTAACTTTAGCCGTACAAATGTGGCTGGGAGCATTTAAGGAATAGCATTTAATTCCTTAAAAAGCATTGTAAAGTCGCATGTTAAAGTGACTTTACATAACCACCTTTATGTACCTTTTAATACTTAAATAATAAGATAAGGCTTATTATCCGGGTAAAGGTACATAAAGCATACAAGTCAATTCCTCGTAATCAGTGTAAAGCTTTGTAAGGGCTTTCCACTGATGGTCTCCAGTTTGTAACTGACTAGAATGCCAACTGGGCTTCGCTGCCATTGCCATTCTCTATCTTCCATTTGTTGTCTTCGACTTCAACTGGAATGCTTCTTCAACTTGGTCAGTTCTCAACTGGAGGAAGTCTTCAGTTGCGTTAACTGTACGGTGCAACTGGACTTCAATATATTTCTCGACAAATCATTTTGGTCACCAGTTTACTGGGTCACCAGATGCAACTGGTGACTGGTCAGTGTGAACTGGTGACTGGACAGTTCCAGGTGAACTGGTCCTAACAAATTCCCCCTATTTGTCTAGAAATATAGTCTAAGTCTTTTCTAGTTCTTGTATCTGTACAAGTGTGAACTGGAGAGACTTGTTCGTTTTAAATCTATTTAAGTTATCTAAGGCATTTTTATAGATCAATAAATGCCTTAGGTTTTTCTTTTAGGTTTGTTAGATTTTAATCTTTTATCTACCTTGTGGTTACAAACTGGTAACTTCATTTATACAAGGGAATGAAATTTATACAAGCTACAGAATGTAAATATCCTAACAACCTATGAAATACAATTGATCTATACTCGGAATTTCTCTTCAACAATCGAAACACTTAAAGTAGTGAAATGTTCCTTTTAGCGATTGAGAGAATATTGCACAAGTTCACCAAGAATATTGCAGGTTTGCAAAGTGTGAAGTATTTATCTTGTGAGTTCGAATACTTGAATTCTTGGTTGTGCAATGACTTGTATTTATAGGCAAAGTTAATATTGGGATGTTAACTTTAGCCGTACAAATGTGGCTGGGAGCATTTAAGGAATAGCATTTAATTCCTTAAAAAGCATTGTAAAGTCGCATGTTAAAGTGACTTTACATAACCACCTTTATGTACCTTTTAATACTTAAATAATAAGATAAGGCTTATTATCCGGGTAAAGGTACATAAAGCATACAAGTCAATTCCTCGTAATCAGTGTAAAGCTTTGTAAGGGCTTTCCACTGATGGTCTCCAGTTTGTAACTGACTAGAATGCCAACTGGGCTTCGCTGCCATTGCCATTCTCTATCTTCCATTTGTTGTCTTCGACTTCAACTGGAATGCTTCTTCAACTTGGTCAGTTCTCAACTGGAGGAAGTCTTCAGTTGCGTTAACTGTACGGTGCAACTGGACTTCAATATATTTCTCGACAAATCATTTTGGTCACCAGTTTACTGGGTCACCAGATGCAACTGGTGACTGGACAGTTCCAGGTGAACTGGTCCTAACAAATTCCCCCTATTTGTCTAGAAATATAGTCTAAGTCTTTTCTAGTTCTTGTATCTGTACAAGTGTGAACTGGTGACTGGTCAGTGTGAACTGGTGACTGGACAGTTCCAGGTGAACTGGTCCTAACAAATTCCCCCTATTTGTCTAGAAATATAGTCTAAGTCTTTTCTAGTTCTTGTATCTGTACAAGTGTGAACTGAAGGACTTGTTCGATTTAAATCTACTTCAGTGTAACTGGTGACTGGTCAGTGTGAACTGGTGACTGGTCAGTGTGAACTGGTGACTGGTCAGTGTGAACTGGTGACTGGTCATGAACTGGTACTGGTCACCAGTTTACTGGGTCACCAGGTGCAACTGGTGACTGGTCAGTGTGAACTGGTGACTGGACAGTTCCAGGTGAACTGGTCCTAACAAATTCCCCCTATTTGTCTAGAAATATAGTCTAAGTCTTTTCTAGTTCTTGTATCTGTACAAGTGTGAACTGGTGACTGGACAGTTCCAGGTGAACTGGTCCTAACAAATTCCCCCTATTTGTCTAGAAATATAGTCTAAGTCTTTTCTAGTTCTTGTATCTGTACAAGTGTGAACTGGAGAGACTTGTTCGTTTTAAATCTATTTAAGTTATCTAAGGCATTTTTATAGATCAATAAATGCCTTAGGTTTTTCTTTTAGGTTTGTTAGATTTTAATCTTTTATCTACCTTGTGGTTACAAACTGGTAACTTCATTTATACAAGGGAATGAAATTTATACAAGCTACAGAATGTAAATACAAATTACAAGTAGATAAACTGAAGAAAGAACTTAATGAGATGGCCCTTCGCCAGTTCTTCTTCTTTTGGCAACTGAAGAGATAGGCTGAGTATCTTCAGGGTCAATATTCAACTTTTGCTCAAGATTTTCTTTATGTTGAATCTCCCCCCTTAGAAAGTTAACCCATGCTTTCTCGAACCTATTCTTTTGTGCCTTAGCATCCAAAACATTCACCATCTCCACCCATTCGCTGAACCCATATTGCATCGCACCAGGATTGTCAGTTTTAACCAGTGGCCCACCAGCATACTTAACTTCAATTTGAAAGACCTTGGTGCCTGGCTTGATTGTAACATTGACACTATTAATAGTACCACTATGTCTTCTGGTTGACATGATCTGGGAGTAGTAGTTTCTTGCTTCAGATTCATTTGTGATTTTTATACTCCCAGCACCAGCAGCCAGTACAGCGGACTTAATGTCTTCATTTGAAACTTCGCCAGTTGGTTCAACGAATGTGCTAAGGTTAGCATCCCTTGCATCTTTTGTCAGTGGTCTTCTTGGTTGTGGAATCCTTCTCCTTGGTGGATTCAAAACATCCTTCACAACCTTTTTGACATTTGCAATTCTCTTCCAGATCCAGATGGAGTCCTTCCAGGTGCAACTGGTCGTGTAAGGACTGAACTTCTTTCCCCCTTGGCAGCATCTAGACCTGCCTTAATTGCTTCCCATTCAGAGGGGTGAGATGGCAACCGGTCAAGAGGCTGCCATGATTGCAAGTCCTTACACTCTTTGAATATGCCACACATCATCCTGAAGGACCTCCATAAATGGTTCGTCTCCTTGGACTGGGTCAAGACATTTGCAAGAACTTGGTCTTGACCAGTTTTCAATTCATTCAAAATTTTGGAGTCTTCATTCAACCCAGAGACAACCCTTTCCTTCACATCCTCATCACTCTTCTTCATATTCTCTACTTCAGTGGTCAGTTTATTCAATGATTCAGCATGTAGAGATACTTGGGTGTTCAAATTCTCAATGCTGCCCCTCAACTGGTTAATCTCACTGGTAAGTGGGGCCAGATCAACCTGAGGAGTGGCCAGCTTGGTGATCTCAGACATCACCCTTTCAATCAAACGTTCTTCTCTAGCACCCAACGTATCTTCTATCTTCTGACCAACTGAAGACATCAACTGCTCTCCAAGGCCAGTTACATCTAGGCCAGGTCTTTCAATAAGTTCTTTGACCTGCCTTTCAATCTCTTTCAAGTCAACCTCTGAAGTTTTGACAGTATTTCCAAGCAGGTTGGAGATTGAACTGGTGACCTTGGAGTGAGTTAGGTCAAAGGCTTCTTTTAGAGTACCAGCCAGATTGTTGCAGCCAGTGACCAACTCATTAAGCTTCTTGAACACCAAGTCTTCATTTGAAACTTCGCCAGTTGGTTCAACGAATGTGCTAAGGTTAGCATCCCTTGCATCTTTTGTCAGTGGTCTTCTTGGTTGTGGAATCCTTCTCCTTGGTGGATTCAAAACATCCTTCACAACCTTTTTGACATTTGCAATTCTCTTCCAGATCCAGATGGAGTCCTTCCAGGTGCAACTGGTCGTGTAAGGACTGAACTTCTTTCCCCCTTGGCAGCATCTAGACCTGCCTTAATTGCTTCCCATTCAGAGGGGTGAGATGGCAACCGGTCAAGAGGCTGCCATGATTGCAAGTCCTTACACTCTTTGAATATGCCACACATCATCCTGAAGGACCTCCATAAATGGTTCGTCTCCTTGGACTGGGTCAAGACATTTGCAAGAACTTGGTCTTGACCAGTTTTCAATTCATTCAAAATTTTGGAGTCTTCATTCAACCCAGAGACAACCCTTTCCTTCACATCCTCATCACTCTTCTTCATATTCTCTACTTCAGTGGTCAGTTTATTCAATGATTCAGCATGTAGAGATACTTGGGTGTTCAAATTCTCAATGCTGCCCCTCAACTGGTTAATCTCACTGGTAAGTGGGGCCAGATCAACCTGAGGAGTGGCCAGCTTGGTGATCTCAGACATCACCCTTTCAATCAAACGTTCTTCTCTAGCACCCAACGTATCTTCTATCTTCTGACCAACTGAAGACATCAACTGCTCTCCAAGGCCAGTTACATCTAGGCCAGGTCTTTCAATAAGTTCTTTGACCTGCCTTTCAATCTCTTTCAAGTCAACCTCTGAAGTTTTGACAGTATTTCCAAGCAGGTTGGAGATTGAACTGGTGACCTTGGAGTGAGTTAGGTCAAAGGCTTCTTTTAGAGTACCAGCCAGATTGTTGCAGCCAGTGACCAACTCATTAAGCTTCTTGAACACCAAGTCTTCATTTGAAGAAAACTTGTTTATCCCCAGATCGAACACCTTAATATTTGTCAAAGAGTCCTTGTGGTATCTGGAGAAAGACTTGGTATTCTTGTCAAGTGTCTTCTGAATCTCTTCCACCCTGGTAAGAAGGTTTTGGAGATCGGCTTGTAGTGAGACAACTTGGCTGTCCAGTAACAAAGGAGAAGGTGTCACTGGACCACTTGCAGTTACTACTGGAGCAACTGGAGGAGGCAAACTAATGGAAGTCTCCCCAGTTGTCAGGCCAACAGTTGAATATATAGAAGGAGTGGTGGAAGAAGAAGGGACTGGAAATTCAATGTGTTGTTCATGCTGAGAATGCTCAGGTGTGAACAACGGCGACGGTGGTGGGGGCATTTCTCGAGCAAGTGAGAATTGCCCAGTTGGTGAGGGAGCGGAATATATTGGTAAGGATGTATCAGTAGGCGTATTTTCTTGAGGGGGTGAAAATGAAATTGATGTGTCTGGAGGTAAGACTGGAGATGAAGGGTCTTGAGCTTGTACAGAAGCATCAAGAATCTCCTGGTCTGTTTCAGTACCTTCAGAATCCGAAGATTCTATAAGGATTTCCTCGTCGTTAACACTCATGTCCAGATCCATGAATGTGACAGAGGGCTGTTCAGTTACCTGGACAGTCTCCAGATGACCTTCCCCAGTTTCCTGGATGGGTACATCTGTTGGAGGATCGGATACCGAAGTATCTTCACCAGGGATAGACGTGATTGGAGTTGCTTCAGTTATGGTTGCTCTATCCTCAACCACAACTTGAGACGAACTGGAGGGTCCCTCATTATTTTGAGGCCCGCCCAATTGTCTTTCTGATTCACTTTCCAAAGGTGCATCAGTTTTAGCAAATACCAGTTGCATTCGCTCTGGAATTTCGACCTCTTCAGCTTCAGATACCAGAGAGTCTAGATTCCTCAACATATCTGGCCTTGTGTACGGTGAATCTGTACTTTTATACTCTTCATGGCCCAGAATTTGTTGAAAACAGAGAGAGAGAAACCTTGAAAAGGGGATACACACACCCCTGGAGCCCTTCAGTTTTTGTGCTAAGCTTCTATACAAAATATCTGCAAAGTCCACTCTCAATCCGTTCCACAAGCAGTAAGCCATCTCTGCTTGCGAGGAGTTAATCTGGTCAAGTCCACCAGAACTCCCACCCATGCTCTCCACCAGGTGGATGAAAAAATACCTCCATGAAGGTGTAAGGCCCTTCATGGTCATCGCACCTTTTGTCTTCAACACCCCATTCTCCAAACACTCCCTGTGTCCCATTTCCAGGAGTACTTGGCGAAAGTTTATATTAGGGGGCAAGACGACTGGAGATTCACCCTCTCTCCAGTAATTGAGGCGTAAGGCATCCCTCAATATATCGGCTGACAAGGCACACTGGATTATTCCATCCTTTAACGTGAAACTGATGGAGGAACAATCGGAAGAAAGAACAGCAGTGTACCAAAACTCACATAAGTAGTTGTGAAACATCTTACGTGGGTTTAGAGAGAATGAGGGTCCTATTGGAGAATTCTTCAAAAACTTTTGAATTCTACCAATAAGGGTATCGGACCCTTGAGATCCTCGTAGGCTGGCCATAGGATTATTTGGATTTAGTTTTATGGCCGAAGCACTACTAGGGGCACCAGGTGCCTGTGTGACATCTGGTGAGGGATTGTATGGAACAGTCAAGAGATTTACATCTCTTGAACGTGATGATCTAGGAGCCATAGAAGAATGAAAATGAAATTTGGGATTTAGGGTTTTTGATTTGTGAAGCAAAGAGAAGAATGAAGCAATATTGATGATTGGAAGTAAATGAAGGAATGTAAGAGAAAGAAAAAATAAATGAGTTACGGAGTAAATAAGGGTATTTATAAGGGGATTCAAGATCCCAATGTAAAACCAAAAATTATATTTTATTAAACCAAATCAATTTTGAAGATATTTTGACAAAAAGAGTTTGAGTTTTGAAATAAAAATATAACTTTCCATGTAAGCATTAAATGTTACCATGTCAGCATTAAATGCTACGACGGCTTACTTTACCCATGACCCCACTCACCTTTTGTTTTCCCAATACAAACAGTTGTCAAGTACTTAAAATGGTTTCAAACACGTCAGATCACGATATCAAGTGGTTTAAAACACTCGAGTATCATCACGTGTCACACATATTGACCAAGTATTTGTAACGTTATAAAAATTTAGACAAAGACTGAACCTGGTAACTGGAGGATCAGTCCAGTACCAGTTTCCAATTGAAGAGTTCTCCAGTTGCATTTTCAAACAAAAACGAATTTTAGTCAGAAAATTATTTTGAGTCTTTCCCCCTAAAATGATGATCCAGTAATCAATTAGTGCCAAGATAGTATCACAAAGGCGTTCGATAGCCTGGCGAGCAAAGATTATCTGGACCTCCTCAACTGGAGAACTTCATCAGTGTCACTGACGCGTTCAATAACAAAGAAAGATCCAGTTAAGGGTTTAACATTCCCAGTTCGCTGATGAGATGTTTAAAGGTTTTCTCATCGAGAGGTTTTGTAAAAACATCAGCTAACTGTTTGTCAGTGGGGATGAAATGAATTTCAATATCACCTTTCATAACATGATCTCGAATGAAATGATACCTGATATCAATATGCTTTGTTTTGGAGTGCATCACTGGGTTGTGAGAAATAACAATTGCACTGGTGTTGTCACAAAAGATTGGGGTCCTTGTAAACTTTTGACCATAATCTAGTAACTGGTTCTTGATCCAGAGAATCTGGGCACAACAACTGGCCGCAGAAATGTACTCTGCCTCGGCAGTGGACATAGAGACTGAAGTCTGCTTCTTGCTGGTCCAACTTACCAGTTTTCCTCCAAGGAAATGACAACCACCAGTTGTGGATTTTCTATCAATCTTACAACCTGCATGATCAAAATCTGAATAACCCATTAGATCTAATCCTGAGCCTTTGGGGTACCAAAGACCAAGATTAGGACACCCTTTCAGGTATCTAAAGATACGCTTTACAGCGTGTAAATGTGATTCTTTAGGGTTAGCCTGAAACCTGGCACATAAACATGTTGCAAACATTATATCTGGTCGACTGGCAGTTAAGTACATCAGTGAACCAACCATACCTCTATAGTCAGTTATGTTAACTGGTTTGCCAGTTGGGTCAGAGTCCAAATTCAATGGTGCTGCAATAGGTGTGTTTTTCGATGGGATTGAATCATATTTGTATTTTCTTAACAAATCTCTGACATATTTTCCTTGGTTTATGAAAATTCCATTTTCAGTTTGCTTAATCTGAAGACCTAAGAAAAATGTTAATTCACCCATTAAACTCATCTCATACTCAGATGACATGATTTTAGAAAACTTTTTACACATTGCATCATCAGTTGAACCAAAAATAATGTCATCAACATAAATTTGTACCAATAAGATATTACCTCTTTCTTTCAAGATAAACAAGGTATTATCTATTGCACCTCTTTGAAAGCCATTTTTAAGAAGATGTTTAGTTAAAGTATCATACCAGGCTCTTGGGGCTTGTCGTAGACCATACAATGCTTTGTTCAGTCTATAAACCCAATGAGGATGCTTCTCATCGATGAAACCTGGAGTCTGCTTAACATAAACTTCTTCTTCCAATGTTCCATTAAGGAACGCACTTTTGACATCCATCTGGAAGACCTTGAACTGCAGATGGGCTGCATAAGCCAAGAATATTCTTATGGCTTCAAGTCTTGCAACTGGAGCAAAAGTTTCATCAAAGTCAACGCCCTCTGCTTGACAATAACCCTGGGCAACTAGTCTGGCCTTGTTTCTTACAACATGGCCATCTTCATCCATCTTGTTTCGGTAGACCCATCTGGTACCAATGGGTTCTTTCTTTAACCCAGGTGGACAAGGAACAAGTTCCCAAACATTGTTCCTTTCAAACTGGAGGAGCTCTTCTTGCATAGCTTCCACCCAGCTTGGGTCTGCCATAGCCTCGTCAATCTTCTTTGGTTCAATTAAAGATAAGAAGGTGACGTTTAAGCATTGCTCACTGGTGGCTCTTCTAGTCTGAACCCCACTAGTTAGATCACCCACAATCTGTTCAATTGGGTGGGCTCGAGTCCATCTAGTGTATTGACTAGGCTGGTGAACTACAATATCAGTGCAAGTCACCTGGAGATCTTCTTCAGTTGCAGCAGCATCTGGAGAAGGATCGGTCCAAACAAATTCTACATCCTCATCAGAGTCAATGTGTAACACCCATTTCGTAAAAATATGGATTTCCAAAAATTTTCGCCTAACGGCGTCAATAAAGCGGAAACAGTTTATTAAAAACCTCAACCAATGAAAACAGTTGAGAAACATAAGTGGTGTTACTAATAGCATCAAATCAGTAATAAAAGAAATCCATAAGATTGCCCAACATAAAGCAACCACAACATAGTCATTACAATAGTTCCATAAGGAAATCATTAACATTAAGTCTATGCGAAGTTATTGGGTAAACTAAAGCCATCCTGATCATCTACCCATCTCTCGCCAAAGCTCCACACGACATCTCACTGCTTAACCTGAGGGGTGTCAACACATAAGAAGAAACAAGTGTTAGCTATAAAGCTAAGTAAGATAACACCAGGTTTAAGCAAAACATTTCATCCATTAAACACGTCACTTTAAAACATTACGTCATTTGATTTAGGCATTTATTTCACCACATAGCGTATTCATATCACATATAAGCATAGAGTCCATGACCCTAAGTGTGCCTAATCAATTTCGTCATTTCATCTCATCTCATTAAGTTGTGACTAGGTCACCGTTAAGTTGTAACCGAAGTTACCGTTAAGGAAAGACAATGTCGATCCATGAGTAGCACGTTATGTTCATGACATTAGGTGGGTCATCAGGCCACCCGATACTACTCGCCACATATGACTTGTTGCAAGGAGCCACCCGAGCAACCATTTTAACGTACCCTCCCACATACGGGCACTACGTACTCTCCCACATACGAGCACGACGTACTCTCCCACATACGAGCACGACGTACTCTCCCACATACGAGCACGATTTATACGTACCTATTACCACATCAGGCACGGGTTATGCATAACACTTAACATCTAATTAGCTCGAGCATTTACCACGTTTAGTTTAGGTTTCCACATTAATCCTAAACTAATCCACATCTATCATCTTTTCACGTTAGGGCCCTTAAAACGTGCACGTGTCATGGCACCCTAAAAAGGTCTAGTGTTCTAGATGAACAAGCCACATATACATGCACATATCAACATTACAACACGTCATTAACCACCGTTCATCATATCATATCACATCATATCATATCGTTAAGCATATCATCATCATTGCATATCATATCATAACCATGTGTACGGGGAAGCATTTTAGGCTTAAACATCGTCATCATTAATCCCCGAGTACCTCCCATATCAACCCAACCACATATGAGTTATACATTACCGTTTTGGAGGTTATAGTTTACAAACCATTTTCGTTGCACCCTCAGCGTGACAAAAGTAGTGTATCTTACCTGGTAGTAGTATACGCGAGCAACCAAACAGCTAACAGTGCTTAACAGTAATCCCCGACACCTATCGTACGTTAATATATGAAATATAAGTCATTTGGGACCTTAAAGGGACTTTAATACGAATTTAGTTTTGTTCTTACGAGCTTAATTCCAGAAAACGAACTTAACTATCCTCAAACGAACTTAACTTCGTTTGCCAAACGAAGATAACTTTGATCAAATGAATTTAGATCATTAGAAAACGAATTTAGCTTACTTTGGTGCAAAACGAATTTAAGCTTTCATAAAACGAATTTAGGCTTTACACTTCAAACGAATTTGGCTGCTTAAACCATCAAACGAACTTAATTTTGTTCTTACGAGCTTAATTCCAGAAACGAACTTAACTATCCTCAAACGAAGTTTAACTTCGTTTGCCAAACGAAGATAACTTTGATCAAATGAATTTAGATCATTAGAAAACGAATTTAGCTTACTTTGGTGCAAAACGAATTTAAGCTTTCATAAAACGAATTTAGGCTTTACACTTCAAACGAAATTGGCTGCTTAAACCATCAAACGAACTTAAAATTCGTTTGCCAAACGAATTTAGCCATCCTTAAACGAATTTAGTCTTCAAAACCACTTCAAACGAATTTAAGTTCCAATTTCGTTCAGAATTCATAAAACGGCTTTATTCTTCGATTTTTCCAGAAACGAACGACTTGGGCTGTTCCCAAAACATGTTTTTGACATATATAAACCTCTTTTGATCATCAAGATCGACCTTTGTAACGCCCCTAATTTTCAAAACAATACAAAATGATATCAAAGAACTAAAAGGCCAAAAGGGCGTTAATCTTATTCAAAATCAAACTAAAGTCAACCTGATAAACCAAAATAAGTACTTCTAAAGCTTGAAATAAAACTCTAAAGCCGAGGGGTGCTAAGTCCACTTCTATCTACTCTCTTCTCTCGTTCCCAAAGCCCGCTTGATCACCTGCCGTATAAGAAAGAAAAAGGAATACGGCTGAGCAAAAAGCTCAGTGACGGATATGACAAAAGCAGAAATATAATATGAAAAGCAGAGACGTAATTCAAAGACAAACTTATTACCTTAACAAACTTATTTCAAATCAAAGTACACATACATATGGTTTCGCAAATACCTTATACTTAACAAATCAAAATATGTTATAAAGCCAAGTCTCATAAAATAATGCACATAAGAGTCAAACAAAATTTCCTATCAAAGGGTCGAACGCTTCGTATGACACTACGAAAACGCCAACCATCAAACTACAAAATGCCTAGGATCGATCCATACGCCTCCTATCAAAATATAATATCAAAGTGCACATACCACTACCGGGTAATCAAAAGGAGACGCCGTAGATCAAATCAAATACACCGCTACGGCCGGTGCCACGTCATCGGTGTCACAATAACGCGCCCATGGGACCTCCATGGATAGGTTCTCTCTTATATGCATATCTTAAGAAACCGTTTTGACCGACTTATATATAGTTAAATATATCGAATATGTTTCCAAATGACAAAATAGTTTTCGGACAACTAAATAACTTAAAATTATATATATTTTGAGACATTCAAAAATAGACTTAAACTCACATCTCCGTCCACCCAATTCTTACAAAATTTCAATGGAGTCATCATGCCATACAATATGCGACTATATAAATATTTCGGGGCCAATGAATATAAATCATAATATGCGACTGTATTAACTTTCGGCCACCGAATATTCAAGGGACATATAGTGTACAAATCATCGCATCAAATGTAACATACCAAACGCATCTTTTCGGGACAGTTTTCGAATTGGGTTTCAAGAGATGGTTTTGACTCAAATATAGAGAATAGAATATTATAATTCCCCAATCAATACTCATGAAGGCAACCTCGTTAGTACATCAAAAGTCGGGGATATCACAATACTTATACAAAGGATAGCACCCAAATAACTTTTTAGATAACACATTATTTTCATAAAAATTACGCGTTTCATCAAAAATAAAGTTTTGAGAGGAAAGATGTTACCGAAGGGATCTTAAATACCAACTAGAATATCCGTACATTATATACATATATATAGCAAACAAAGTTTTAAGAGAAAAGATTTTACCAGAAAGATCCTAATAACCTCTAGAATATCCGTACCTTATTGTCGATCACCATAATTTCAAAAAAAATGCAAGAGCCACCAACGAAACGCGATCACCAAACCAAATCTAATCATATACAAAAGTATAAGCACAAAACATATTCAAATAGGGAGTATGTAATATCTATTTTATTTTATGAGTTTAGGATAGTTATATTAATATTGAAATATTTTGGATACGCACACTAAATTTAAGAGTATTAATTCACTGAAATGTTGCTACAATGTTCTAAAAGCTGCTTTAACTTGTGTCTATGCCACGAAAAGAAAACGACATGACGATATGAATTTTCGAAAACAACTGCTTAACATTTTTATACGAGACATATATTACAAGATTAAAAAGAACATTACCTTGATATGAAATAATGTTTTAGCCAAATTCCGATAACATTTTAATGAGTTCCAACATGAACCAAATTTTTAAACTATAACCTATAACAATAATTGCTTACAAAACTTTAAGTGTTTTTGTTAGTCTTTACAAATTGTTTATCTTTTCATATATATCACTTCTCGCATAAAGGCTGCAAAAGAGATTATTAATTCGCATGACAAAACTCTATGTAAATACACAATTTAACCATTAATCATCAAATTAATTTTATTACAATTTCGATGACGACTACATTACTTGGCCCTGTATAGTTTAGATCAAAGATTATATATATTTTGAGACATTCAAAAATAGACTTAAACTCACATCTCCGTCCACCCAATTCTTACAAAATTTCAATGGAGTCATCATGCCATACAATATGCGACTATATAAATATTTCGGGGCCAATGAATATAAATCATAATATGCGACTATAATATCTTTCGGGGCCAATGAATATAAATCATAATATGCGACTATATAAATATTTCGGGGCCAATGAATATAAATCATAATATGCGACTATATAAATATTTCGGGGCCAATGAATATAAATCATAATATGCGACTATATATATCTTTCGGGGCCAATGAATATAAATCATAATATGCGACTATATATATCTTTCGGGGCCAATGAATATAAATCATAATATGCGACTATATATATCTTTCGGGCCAATGAATATGAATCATAATATGCGACTGTATTAATCTTTAGGGGCCAATTAATATGATTCATAATATGCGACTGTATATAACTTTCGGGGCCAATGAATATAAATCATAATATGCGACTATATAAATATTTCGGGCCAATGAATATTCGAAATCATAATATGCGACTATATAAATATTTCGGGGCCAATGAATATAAATCATAATATGCGACTATAATATCTTTCGGGCCAACGAATATTCGAGAGAATCACAAAATGCGACTGTATTAATCTTTCGGGGCCAATTAATATGATTCATAATATGCGACTGTATTAACTTTCGGCCACCGAATATTCAAGGGACATATAGTGTACAAATCATCGCATCAAATGTAACATACCAAACGCATCTTTTCGGGACAGTTTTCGAATTGGGTTTCAAGAGATGGTTTTGACTCAAATATAGAGAATAGAATATTATAATTCCCCAATCAATACTCATGAAGGCAACCTCGTTAGTACATCAAAAGTCGGGGATATCACAATACTTATACAAAGGATAGCACCCAAATAACTTTTTAGATAACACATTATTTTCATAAAAATTACGCGTTTCATCAAAAATAAAGTTTTGAGAGGAAAGATGTTACCGAAGGGATCTTAAATACCAACTAGAATATCCGTACCTTATTGTCGATCACCATAATTTCAAAAAAAATGCAAGAGCCACCAACGAAACGCGATCACCAAACCAAATCTAATCATATACAAAAGTATAAGCACAAAACATATTCAAATAGGGAGTATGTAATATCTATTTTATTTTATGAGTTTAGGATAGTTATATTAATATTGAAATATTTTGGATACGCACACTAAATTTAAGAGTATTAATTCACTGAAATGTTGCTACAATGTTCTAAAAGCTGCTTTAACTTGTGTCTATGCCACGAAAAGAAAACGACATGACGATATGAATTTTCGAAAACAACTGCTTAACATTTTTATACGAGACATATATTACAAGATTAAAAAGAACATTACCTTGATATGAAATAATGTTTTAGCCAAATTCCGATAACATTTTAATGAGTTCCAACATGAACCAAATTTTTAAACTATAACCTATAACAATAATTGCTTACAAAACTTAAGATAGATTATACATCTTCATCTACAAATGGTGTCCCATAAATATAAGTTTTACATATTAACTTATTTATAGTATCATAATTTTATGGGATATTACATTAGACTTGTTTATCATCGTTTTGACCATTAATTAACCAAAACATAAAATAAACCCTAATTCTTTAAGAGTCTCTTTTAAAATCAGATTTGAATCATTATAAAACAACCTTGAATCTGAAAATATAAGTAATAAATCGATGATTACCTGAACAAACAATGGCCGATCCAATTCAATACAAAACACTCGATTCGATTGACCAAAACTTGAAGATTTTGCTTAAGAAATCAAGAAGGGTTTGGAGAGGCTTAATGTGTGTTTAAGATTAGGGAAAATGGCTGAAACTAATCAGAGATTAGGCTACCCTAATCACAATTTTCGTTTTTAATTTTACACCTTTGGCAAAACTAGTCCCTGAACTTCATATTGACTTTATTTCGCTTAAAAACACTTATTGGGGATACATATAACACACTAAAGCACTTTCGCACACTACAAAGGCCTTTTACACATCATTTAGTCCACTTTATTGTCACTCATTAAAGGTAATTAAATCTCACATATAGGGCACATAAACATATAAACACACATTTTACCACATAACATATCACGGACTTAGAATTTGACCCAACGACGTTAGTCAACAGAAACGATTAAGTTTTGGGATGTTACAATTACCTCCCCCTTAAGAGGATTCCGTCCCCGGAATCACTTCATCATCAAAAAGGTGGGGATAGGTCTCCCGCATTACAGACTCGGTCTCCCAAGTCATACTTTCGCCGTGGTTGTGTTTCCACTTAATGAGAACTAGATCGATAGTCTTTCGTCGTAACTTCTTTTGTTTCCTTCCCATTATAGCAACAGGTTCATCAACAATCTGCTTGTTTGGATCAATACTTACGTCCTCGAGTGGAATGACATCCGCTTCATTTGCATGGCATTTACGTAGATAACACACATGAAATGTGTTGTGAATTCCATGAAGTTCTGGAGGTAATTCCAGTTGAAATGACTGTTCATTAACCTTTTTAATGATCTTAAAAGGTCCAATGAATCTAGGGCTTAGCTTTCCTCGTTTGCCAAATCGTAATACACCTTTCCAAGGCGACACCTTGAGTAAAACCATTTCACCTTCTTTAAAATCAAACGGCCTCCTTTTCTTATCGGCATATGACTTTTGCCTTTCGCGAGCAATACGCAGGGCTTTCTTTGCAACATTAACTTTATCGGCCGTAATTTGTACTACTTCGGGTCCAGCAAATTGCTTTTCCCCGGGCTCCAACCAACAACTAGGAGTCCGACACTTTCTACCATATAACATCTCATAAGGTGGCATTCCAATGCTCGCGTGATAACTATTGTTATACGCAAACTCCACAAGAGGTAGGTGTTTATCCCACGAGCCACCATAATCCATCACACAAGCTCTGAGCATATCTTCGAGCGTTTGAATAGTCCTTTCACTTTGCCCATCGGTCTGCGGGTGATAGGCTGTGCTCAGACGTACTTGAGTACCAAATTCCCGTTGAAAACTCTTCCAAAAGTTGGAAACGAATCGAGCATCACGATCGGACACAATCGATATCGGAACACCATGTTTAGTAACCACTTCTTTAATATACAATGTAGCGAAATTTTCCATAGGAGTATTCTCACGAACTGGGAGGAAATGGGCACTCTTCGTTAATTGATCGACAATAACCCATATCATATCGTGACCACGAGGCGTCCTCGGAAGTTTGGTTACAAATCCATTGTAATGCGATCCCATTTCCATTCAGGGATCTCGAGTTGCTGAAACTTCCCGTAAGGCTTTTGGTGTTCAGCTTTTACTTTAGCACATGTCAAACACTTCTGTACGTACATCATCACATCGTTTTTAATACTGGGCCACCAATAAATCGGCTTCAAGTCCGCATGCATCTTTGTGGCACCAGGGTGTACAGAATACTTAGTCTTGTGAGCTTCGTCCATCACTAACTCACGATTGCCTCCATATAGAGGAACCCATATTCTACCTTTGTAAGTTCGAAGACCGCGACTATTTTCTTCCATTTCAAGTCTATTTTTCTTCTTTTTCCCAATAGACTCTTCTTTCACATTCTCCTCCTTCAACGCTTCAATTTGAGCTAATCGAATAGGTTCCATTAAGTTCGACTCAACCTTCGTAATCATTGCACATAACCTACCTACCTACTCTTCGCATATCCTTTGCGGCTCAAGGCATCAGCAACCACATTAGCTTTGCCTGGGTGATATTTAATCTCACAATCATAATCCTTTAATAACTCCATCCACCGTCGTTGCCTCACATTCATGTCCTTCTGAGTAAACACATACTGTAAGCTTTTATGATCCGTATAAAGGGTACACTTCGTACCATACAGATAATGTCGCCACAATTTCAGAGCAAAAACAACAGCAGCCAGCTCAAGATCATGAGTAGGATAATTCCGCTCATGTGACTTCAGCTGTCGAGAGGCGTAAGCGATAACTTTGTCTCGTTGCATCAGTACACACCCTAACCCCGTGATGGATGCGTCACTATAGACAACTAAATCATCGGTTCCTTCGGGTAAAGCTAAGACTGGAGCTTCACACAACTTCTTTTTCAACGTCGTGAAGGCTTTTTCTTGAGCGTCGGTCCACACAAACTTCACACCTTTCTTCGTTAATTCAGTCATTGGCTTGGCAATGCGTGAGAAATCCTGAATAAAACGTCGATAGTAGCCAGCCAAACCGAGAAAACTCTTAATTTCAGTAGGAGACTTAGGCTGCTCCCACTTCGACACCGCTTCTATCTTCGAAGGATCTACTTTTATACCATCAGAGGAGATGACATGGCCGAGGAAATGAACTTCCTTTAGCCAGAACTCGCACTTGGAGAACTTAGCATATAGCTTTTTCTCCCTGAGGACTTGAAGGACAGCCCTCAAATGCTCTCTATGTTCCTCTTCCGACTTTGAATACACAAGGATGTCGTCGATGAAAACGATAACGAAATGATCCAAAATGGTCGACAGACACGGTTCATCAAATCCATAAACTTCGCTGGAGCATTTGTCAAACCGAATGGCATGACAAGGAACTCGTAATGACCATAACGAGTTCGGAACGCTGTTTTGGCTACACTTTCTTCTTCAACCTTTAATTGATGATAGCCAGACCGTAAGTCAATCTTTGAAAAACAGGAAGCACCTTGAAGTTGATCGAACAAATCATCGATGCGAGGGAGTGGATACTTATTCTTCACTGTTCTTTTATTCAGCTCGCGATAATCGATACACATACGCATGGATCCGTCTTTCTTCTTTACAAAAAGGATAGGAGCACCCCATGGAGAGGAACTCGGACGAATGAAACCTTTATCTAAAAGTTCCTGAATTTGGGTCATCAGCTCCTTCATCTCCGTCGGAGCTAATCGATAGGGAGCTTTGGCTACAGGAGTAGCACCAGAAATGAGATCAATAGAAAATTCAACCTCACGATCAGGAGGAAGACCTGGAAGATCTTCAGGGAAAACATCAGGAAACTCTGAAACAACATCAACATCTGAGACTGTAGGCTTCGCGATACGAGAATCAATAACATAGGCTAAGAAATGCGACTTAGTTTGCCGGATACAACGAAGAGCTTTCATCATAGTGATCACCTTAACATTTCCCGGCTTCTTGTCACCATAAACACAAACACCTTTACCATCAGGGGTAGCGATACGAACTATTTTCTTTGCACATAAGACGACAGCATCGTTTTTAGACATCCAGTCCATACCGAGTATAACATCAAAACTAGGGATAGTAGCAGGTAGCAAGTTAGCAGTAAAACACCGACCCTCTATCTCTAAAGGACAATCAGAATAACCCTCACGTACGATAGACGTTGTGCCGTTAGCCACCTCTACTTCAATAGGACACCTTAGGGGACTCGTAATCATGTCTAATTTAGGAGCAAACAGAGTAGACACAAAAGATTTGTTCGCACCAGAATCAAATAACACATTAGCAAGTTTGGAGTTAACAATAAGGGTAGCAGTAACTACCTGGTCGTCATCTTTGGCCTCTTCAGCCGTCATCTGATAAGCACGGGCTTTGGCTTTGGGAGCTTCCGTTTTCTTTCCCTCGTCCTTCTTCATTTGCGGACAGTCGGCAATACGGTGCTTTGTGTCTCCACATTTATAACATCTTGCTTTATCAGTGCATTCATCAAAAGTATGACCCTGTGCTCCACACCTATTGCACCTGCGGGTCTTAGCAGAACACTGACCAGAATGAAAAGCCTTGCAGCTAGAACACCATTTTCCATCCTTGTCTGTCTTTCCCTTGTCGGAGGACGAAGATCCCTTGAATTTCTTACCAAAACGGTTAGATCCACCGAATCTCCTCTTATTACCAGACTTCTTCTCATCATCTTTCTTTTCCACTTTCTTATCCGTAGCAAAATCATCATCAAGCTTTTTAGACTCTTTGATAGCTTCAGTTAGAGTCTTGTGCTGCCTACAAATACCTCGATAACTCGGAGGCAAACCATCAACATAGCAAGCAACCTGATCTGCATCAGTACGGAACAGATGGCCCACGAACTTCATCTTTTCCATAAAGGAACGAGCATAATCATTGATTTTACCCACTTCAGCCGTCAAGGCACGAAACTCTTTTTCCATTTTTCGCTGCTCATGAACTCCAATATACTCTTCAATAAATTTCTGTCTGAAGTTAGCCCACGTAATAGCAGATACCGTAGCTGGAGTCATCGAAATGGTAATGCTCTTCCACCAGTCCCGAGCACCTTCTTTCAACATCCTACTAGCACACAACACTTTCTTATCCTCGGGACAATCACAAGCTTCAAAAACCATCTCAGTATCATCAAGCCATTCCATGCAACCTACTGCATTAAGTGTTCCATAGAATTTCTGAGCTCCACACTTCTGGAAACTTTCAAACTTGAATCGAGGGGCGTGAATATCATTAGGAGGAACCACATTAACATTAGCATGGGGAATAACGACATCATCGACCGGTGGCTCAGTGTGGTGAGAAGGCACAGAGTGACTGTTACCAGTTCCTTCTGCGTTAGCTGCCAACGCCTGATTCAACTGTTCTTGCGTTTGGGCCAACTGGGCCTGAAGAGTTAGCACAAGATTATACATCTCCGTCTGATTGGGAATCTGATCCACCACTACATCGTTAACTCTCGGAGGATTGCCAGGTGGTGGAGGCATCGGACCCAATGAGCCTGGTTGATTAACACGGCGAGGGTTCACACGATTCACATTAGCATTAGCAGCATTAGAAGCACCTGCACCCGGATGGACAGGTGGAGTAACGCTAGCAGTAGCTCCGTCGCGTTGGATGTTGCGGTTGCGAGTGTTAACCATTTTCCTTCAATAAAATGGTGGAGTCGATAAGCGCAAAATAAAACAAAAAGCTCGTTGAGATAAGGCTAAAACATATCATCGTAGCGTAAACATCTCGTAAGCCCTATCACACTCGCACTCATCCCAACCCATCCTACATCACATGTCATCACTAGCTAAGGCATCCTACGAGTACCTAGCATGCACATCTTAAGTTTAAGTCCAAACCCTATGGTCAATAGGCCTTGGTTCACTTAAACTACTTCTCTGATACCAACTTGTAACACCCATTTCGTAAAAATATGGATTTCCAAAAATTTTCGCCTAACGGTGTCAATAAAGCGGAAACAGTTTATTAAAAACCTCAACCAATGAAAACAGTTGAGAAACATAAGTGGTGTTACTAATAGCATCAAATCAGTAATAAAAGAAATCCATAAGATTGCCCAACATAAAGCAACCACAACATAGTCATTACAATAGTTCCATAAGGAAATCATTAACATTAAGTCTATGCGAAGTTATTGGGTAAACTAAAGCCATCCTGATCATCTACCCATCTCGGCACTACGTACTCTCCCACATACGAGCACTACGTACTCTCCCACATACGAGCACGACGTACTCTCCCACATACGAGCACGACGTACTCTCCCACATACGAGCACTACGTACTCTCCCACATACGAGCACGACGTACTCTCCCACATACGAGCACGACGTACTCTCCCACATACGAGCACTACGTACTCTCCCACATACGAGCACTACGTACTCTCCCACATACGAGCACGACGTACTCTCCCACATACGAGCACGACGTACTCTCCCACATACGAGCACTACGTACTCTCCCACATACGAGCACTACGTACTCTCCCACATACGAGCACGACGTACTCTCCCACATACGAGCACGACGTACTCTCCCACATACGAGCACTACGTACTCTCCCACATACGAGCACTACGTACTCTCCCACATACGAGCACGACGTACTCTCCCACATACGAGCACGACGTACTCTCCCACATACGAGCACTACGTACTCTCCCACATACGAGCACTACGTACTCTCCCACATACGAGCACGACGTACTCTCCCACATACGAGCACGACGTACTCTCCCACATACGAGCACTACGTACTCTCCCACATACGAGCACTACGTACTCTCCCACATACGAGCACGACGTACTCTCCCACATACGAGCACGACGTACTCTCCCACATACGAGCACGATGTACTCTCCCACATACGAGCACGATGTACTCTCCCACAGACGAGCACTATGTACTCTCCCACATACGAGCACGACGTACTCTCCCACAGACGAGCACTATGTACTCTCCCACATACGAGCACTATGTACTCTCCCACATACGAGCACGATGTACTCTCCCACAGACGAGCACGATGTACTCTCCCACATACGAGCACACGTACTCTCCCACATACGAGCACGACGTACTCTCCCACATACGAGCACTATGTACTCTCCCACATACGAGCACGACGTACTCTCCCACAGACGAGCACTATGTACTCTCCCACATACGAGCACGACGTACTCTCCCACAGACGAGCACTATGTACTCTCCCACATACGAGCACGACGTACTCTCCCACAGACGAGCACGATGTACTCTCCCACATACGAGCACGACGTACTCTCCCACATACGAGCACGACGTACTCTCCCACATACGAGCACGACGTACTCTCCCACATACGAGCACTACGTACTCTCCCACATACGAGCACTACGTACTCTCCCACATACGAGCACGACGTACTCTCCCACATACGAGCACGACGTACTCTCCCACATACGAGCACACGTACCCTCCCACATACGGGCACTACGTACTCTCCCACATACGAGCACTACGTACTCTCCCACATACGAGCACTACGTACTCTCCCACATACGAGCACGACGTACTCTCCCACATACGAGCACGACGTACTCTCCCACATACGAGCACGATTTATACGTACCTATTACCACATCAGGCACGGGTTATGCATAACACTTAACATCTAATTAGCTCGAGCATTTACCACGTTTAGTTTAGGTTTCCACATTAATCCTAAACTAATCCACATCTATCATCTTTTCACGTTAGGGCCCTTAAAACGTGCACGTGTCATGGCACCCTAAAAAGGTCTAGTGTTCTAGATGAACAAGCCACATATACATGCACATATCAACATTACAACACGTCATTAACCACCGTTCATCATATCATATCACATCATATCATATCGTTAAGCATATCATCATCATTTCATATCATATCATAACCATGTGTACGGGGAAGCATTTTAGGCATAAACATCGTCATCATTAATCCCCGAGTACCTCCATATCAACCCAACCACATATGAGTTATACATTACCGTTTTGGAGGTTATAGTTTACAAACCATTTTCGTTGCACCCTCAGCGTGACAAAAGTAGTGTATCTTACCTGGTAGTAGTATACGCGAGCAACCAAACAGCTAACAGTGCTTAACAGTAATCCCCGACACCTATCGTACATTAATATATAAAATGAATTTAGATCATTAGAAAACGAATTTAGCTTACTTTGGTGCAAAACGAATTTAAGCTTTCATAAAACGAATTTAGACATCTCAAACGAATTTAGATCATTAAAAACGAATTTAGATCATTAAAAACGAATTTAGATCATTAAAAACGAATTTAGATCATTAAAAACGAATTTAGATCATTAAAAACGAATTTAGATCATTAAAAACGAATTTAGATCATTAAAAACGAATTTAGATCATTAAAAACGAATTTAGATCATTAAAAACGAATTTAGATCATTAAAAACGAATTTAGATCATTAAAAACGAATTTAGATCATTAAAAACGAATTTAGATCATTAAAAACGAATTTAGATCATTAAAAACGAATTTAGATCATTAAAAACGAATTTAGATCATTAAAAACGAATTTAGATCATTAAAAACGAATTTAGATCATTAAAAACGAATTTAGATCATTAAAAACGAATTTAGATCATTAAAAACGAATTTAGATCATTAAAAACGAATTTAGATCATTAAAAACGAATTTAGATCATTAAAAACGAATTTAGATCATTAAAAACGAATTTAGATCATTAAAAACGAATTTAGATCATTAAAAACGAATTTAGATCATTAAAAACGAATTTAGATCATTAAAAACGAATTTAGATCATTAAAAACGAATTTAGATCATTAAAAACGAATTTAGATCATTAAAAACGAATTTAGATCATTAAAAACGAATTTAGATCATTAAAAACGAATTTAGATCATTAAAAACGAATTTAGATCATTAAAAACGAATTTAGATCATTAAAAACGAATTTAGATCATTAAAAACGAATTTAGATCATTAAAAACGAATTTAGATCATTAAAAACGAATTTAGATCATTAAAAACGAATTTAGATCATTAAAAACGAATTTAGATCATTAAAAACGAATTTTGATCAAACGAATTTAGATCATTAGAAAACGAATTTAGCTTACTTTGGTGCAAAACGAATTTAAGCTTTCATAAAACGAATTTAGGCTTTACACTTCAAACGAAATTGGCTGCTTAAACCATCAAACGAACTTAAAATTCGTTTGCCAAACGAAGATAACTTTGATCAAACGAATTTAGATCATTAGAAAACGAATTTAGCTTACTTTGGTGCAAAACGAATTTAAGCTTTCATAAAACGAATTTAGGCTTTACACTTCAAACGAAATTGGCTGCTTAAACCATCAAACGAACTTAAAATTCGTTTGCCAAACGAATTTAGCCATCTTTAAACGAATTTAGTCTTCAGAACACGAATTTAGCATTAAAAACGAATTTAAGAATTCATAAAACGGCTTTGTTCTTCGATTTTTCCAGAAACGAACGACTTGGGCTGTTCCCAAAACATGTTTTTGACATATATAAACCTCTTTTGATCATCAAGATCGACCTTAGACTTGTTTATCATCGTTTTGACCATTAATTAACCAAAACATAAAATAAACCCTAATTCTTTAAGAGTCTCTTTTAAAATCAGATTTGAATCATTATAAAACAACCTTGAATCTGAAAATATAAGTAATAAATCGATGATTACCTGAACAAACAATGGCCGATCCAATTCAATACAAAACACTCGATTCGATTGACCAAAACTTGAAGATTTTGCTTAAGAAATCAAGAAGGGTTTGGAGAGGCTTAATGTGTGTTTAAGATTAGGGAAAATGGCTGAAACTAATCAGAGATTAGGCTACCCTAATCACAATTTTCGTTTTTAATTTTACACCTTTGGCAAAACTAGTCCCTGAACTTCATATTGACTTTATTTCGCTTAAAAACACTTATTGGGGATACATATAACACACTAAAGCACTTTCGCACACTACAAAGGCCTTTTACACATCATTTAGTCCACTTTATTGTCACTCATTAAAGGTAATTAAATCTCACATATAGGGCACATAAACATATAAACACACATTTTACCACATAACATATCACGGACTTAGAATTTGACCCAACGACGTTAGTCAACAGAAACGATTAAGTTTTGGGATGTTACACAATGAGGTCTTGATTAGCATCATGAAATTCCTCAGTTGAAGGTATTTCATGAGTACTTGGAGAAGTAGGTGCTTGAACTGGTGCTGATATTGGAGTGGCACGTACATCTGATCCAATCACCAATTCTTGTGGTAAGTTAAAATTGATGGAGGGATAAAATGATGTGTCACTGGTGCTTTTCTTCTCCTTGACTGGTTCCAGTTTGTTGTAACTGGAAGCATCTTTTGGTGAAACAACTGACCGATGAACTTGGTCAGTTTCACCAAAGTTGATTGGAATGACTGGAGAAATATCAAGGCTTGGTCTCTTGTTGATTGCTTCAGTTGATTCATCGAATGTGACATGAATTGTCTCATGCACCTTTTGGAGTCTATAATTATAAACTCTAAAGGCCTTTCGAATATCTGAATAGCCTAAAAATACCCCTTCATCAGCTTTTGCATCAAACTTTCCAAGCTGACTGGAATCGTTCAGTATATAAACTGGACAACCAAATACATGGAAATATCCAATATTTGGTTTACAATTCCTGAGTACTTCGTAGGCAGTCTTCTTATGTCTCTTGATGTAGACAGACCGGTTTTGGGTGTGACAAGCAGTTGCAACTGCCTCAGCCCAAAAACTGGTGGGAAGACCAGATTCAGATAGCATGCTTCTGGCCGCTTCTATCAGTGTACGATTCTTTCTTTCCACAACTCCATTTTGCTCTGGAGAGTGAACTGATGAGAAGTTTTGAGAGATGCCAGTGTCAGTGCAAAATGTTTCAAGTACCTTATTTTGGAATTCAGTACCATTATCACTTCGCAACTGACAAACTTTTCGAGTGTACTTGAGCTCAATTCTTTTGATAAGAGAGATGATTTCAGCAGGTGCATCACTTTTGGATCTGATGAATACCACCCAGCAATATCTGGTAAATTCATCAACCACAACTAGAATGTATTTCTTTCCAGCTCTAGTTTGAACATTCACTGGACCAAAAAGATCCATATGAAGCATGTGAAGAGGTTCAGTGATGCTAAAATTTTGCCTAGTTTTAAAACTGGCTCTCTTCTGCTTACCCATATCACACCCTGGACATGGCTTTTCCTTATTGAAGGAAATCTGAGGTATCCCATCAACCAGTTGCTTGCGAGACAACTTGTTAATGTTTTTAAAATTAAGGTGGGATAACCTTTTATGCCACAGCCAGTTGGTGTCCTCATCAGCTTTGGTATAGAAACATTGCTCTTTTGGAGCTGGTTCCATATCCATGATGTACACATTCCCTTTTCTTGGTGCAATCATCACCACTTTCCAATCCTTGTTAAATATGGTGCCTTGTGCAATATCGAACAATACTCTGAAGCCATCATCGCAAAGTTGGCTTACACTGATCAGGTTATATTTCAAACCATTCACAAATGCAACTCTTTTGAATTCGACTTGTCCGTTATTGAGCACACCATATCCTTCAGTCTTTCCAGATTGATCGTTACCAAACGTCACTGTCGGTCCATCTTGGACAGTGAACTCTTCCAGTAGGGGCTTACATCCGGTCATAGTCCAGCCAACAGCGCTGTCCAGATACCAGATATTCTTCTTTCGATCGCCCTACACACACACAAAAATCATTAGTTCTTTTTGTGAACCCATCTTTTCCTGATGGGTCCACTGGACTTCTCTACAGAAGCCACAGTTGATTGTTGAGGTGTTGAACTGGAGGCTACATCTGGAGCATTATCACCAGCTCCAGGTGCAGGAGTAAAAACAATTGGTATTTGATACTTACTCCCTTTATCTTTACCAGATTTTGTTCCAGAAGGAACATTCTTTAGTTTAGGTACAGAAGGGAGTGATTTAATATTTTGTTTGAAAACTGGAGGTGATAAACCCCCTTCCAGATTGTTAATCCGGGCAGTACAACTCTGAACCTGCCGAGACAAAAGTTGGAGTTGTCTTTCCAGATTAACCAAAATATTATTTTGATCAGGCAGTTGAACCTTGGACTTTGGTTCAACTGGTGCTTTAGTCTGTCGGGTCTTGGGCTCCTTAGACTTTTGAGGTAAAGGCTTGTTACCAGTGACCTTTTTGACTGAAGCTTTAGCCTGATTGGCTCCAGTTTTGACCTCAAAGGGGGTGGTCTCATTGGTTTCAGTTTCAACAGCTTCAAGTTGATCATAAGGTGTTTCAACCTGGAGAGCTGGAGGCAATGCATGAAGATCTGGTATAAGAGCTGCCATCTCCAGATCTTCAGATTTCCATGCATTTTTCTGGGCATCGATAGTTCTTGAAAATGCATCGTAGTTTTTGCCAGATGCTTTTACCCATGACTTGATAATCTTTTGAGCCTTTTCAAAATCATAAGATAGTTTTTGATTATCATGTTCTAAAGCCTCAATCTTTAAAACTGACTCCTTGAGAGCCAACTGGACACTTTGCAAATCATTTAGTTGTGGTTTAACATTGTTCAATTCAATTAAGATAGTGTCAAGATATCTTTCACTATCAGCTCTAACAGTTTCCACAAATGCCAAATCACCACTTAATGATTCAGCCAGGTCCAATTTTAGTTCAGGGTCAACCTGGTTATCATAGTCACATACCTTTTTCAGTATGATGTCCACCCATCTTCCAGAGATGACATCTTCTTTCACCACATGCTGCTGTTGTTGATCTTCCAAGGCCATGAAACACATGTCCCTTTCCTCTTCTTCATCGTCAGATGAGTCATCAGAGTACTTCCATTTTCCCTCAGTTTGTGCCATTAAGCACTGATCCTTTTTCTTTTCCATGGATAGGAGGGCAATCTGGGCCTTAAGCTTCTTGTATTTAGCTTTGTAGCTATCATCAGGCCGATTGAAATTAGGGACAGAGGGGCCAGTTTGGTTGTTCAACTGACTAGATCTGCATTCCTTCATAAAATGACCTTTCTTACCACACTTATAGCATGTAAGATTGGTCTTATCCAGAGAGCTGGAGCTGGAAGCATTGTTGGGGCCATTAAATCTTTTGGATTTATGCTTAAACCTATTAAAGGTTTTAGCAATCATGGCGACCAGATCATCATCGTCAGTTTCATTACAGCCATCACTGTTTTCAGTGGTTAGTCCAGAGTTTAAGAAACTGTTCAACATCTCCTTCATCGAGTGTACCTGGACACTCTCAGCAGACATTAAAGCGGCACAAGGTCGCTCAATTGCATTAGCAACCTTGGAACTCTGGGCATGGTTCATGGCATCTTGCTCAGCCACAAGTCTTGCAGCATTATTATCTTCAGTGAATCTGAAGGCTCCATAGAGCGATGCAAGAGTATGAGTGTGCAAGGTTTTACCTTGTCTCAAGACAAGAACCATGTTTTCCCATTTGGAAGGAAGAATATCACAAAACTTCTCAAGAAGAATATCCTTATCCTTCTCTACACCCAAACCTCTCAACTGATTGATGAGGCTAGAAAATCTGGTGTACGTACCAGTTAGACTTTCATTGGGCAAGGCAAAGAAGGATTCATACTTCTTGTTCAAAGCAACTTTTCTGGTGACAATTGTGTCATCACCTCCTTCAAATTGAATCACTAATTCATCCCACATAGACTTGGCACTGGGAAACAACACAAGTGTTGGAATTAGGTCTTCAGGGACAGCCCCAAGGATCATGTTTTTCAGTCTGGTGTCCAAGTCCACTAGTCTGCGATCCTCATCAGACCAATGGTCTTCTGGCTTTTCCCTAGAACCTCTTCTTCCAGTTGGATCAAGAAGAGGACTAACCCCAAGGGACATGGGTATATATGGTCCATCCTTAAGGATTTTCAACATATACCTTTCAATCCCACCAAAATGCAAAAGCATTCTAGCCTTCCATGTACCGAATGTCTCACTGTTTCCATCAAATTTTGGAACAGGAGTGTTAGAGTAATGTACATGGACATGGTTTGGGGCAGTAGGAGGAGGAGGGTTGGTGTTAACATTTTGAAAAGGTTGTGCATTAGTGTTCGATGGGTTTTCACCTGAACCAGAACCATCTCCACCTTCAGTAGTGTTCATCTTAGCAGATCTAGGCAAGTTTATTAGCCTTCTGCTCTGATACCACTTGTAAGTCCCAACTTGTTAGATGGTACTACTGAAGACACCTCTATGTCGATGGTGGAGTTACTTTGCAATATACTTGCTGAACTGGAGACGACCAGTTGCAGAGGTATATACCAAGTTCTAGATAGATTACTTATATAAAAGACAATAAGTAAAGAACAATGCAATAATACAAATAACTTGTAAACAATCTTGATGAGACAATATGTAGTTTTCAATGTGTAATTTATTTATTGATATTAAACAAATTACAAGGTTGATGCGGAACCAAGATAATACACGAATGTAAATATCCTAACAACCTATGAAATACAATTGATCTATACTCGGAATTTCTCTTCAACAATCAAAACACTTAAAGTAGTGAAATGTTCCTTTTAGCGATTGAGAGAATATTGCACAAGTTCACCAAGAATATTGCAGGTTGGCTTATGTTTGTCGAATATTGATCGTTGGCTTATGTTTGTCGAATATTGATCGTTGGCTTATGTTTGTCGAATATTGATCGTTGGCTTATGTTTGTCGAATATTGATCGTTGGCTTATGTTTGTCGAATATTGATCGTTGGCTTATGTTTGTCGAATATTGATCGTTGGCTTATGTTTGTCGAATATTGATCGTTGGCTTATGTTTGTCGAATATTGATCGTTGGCTTATGTTTGTCGAATATTGATCGTTGGCTTATGTTTGTCGAATATTGATCGTTGGCTTATGTTTGTCGAATATTGATCGTTGGCTTATGTTTGTCGAATATTGATCGTTGGCTTATGTTTGTCGAATATTGATCGTTGGCTTATGTTTGTCGAATATTGATCGTTGGCTTATGTTTGTCGAATATTGATCGTTGGCTTATGTTTGTCGAATATTGATCGTTGGCTTATGTTTGTCGAATATTGATCGTTGGCTTATGTTTGTCGAATATTGATCGTTGGCTTATGTTTGTCGAATATTGATCGTTGGCTTATGTTTGTCGAATATTGATCGTTGGCTTATGTTTGTCGAATATTGATCGTTGGCTTATGTTTGTCGAATATTGATCGTTGGCTTATGTTTGTCGAATATTGATCGTTGGCTTATGTTTGTCGAATATTGATCGTTGGCTTATGTTTGTCGAATATTGATCGTTGGCTTATGTTTGTCGAATATTGATCGTTGGCTTATGTTTGTCGAATATTGATCGTTGGCTTATGTTTGTCGAATATTGATCGTTGGCTTATGTTTGTCGAATATTGATCGTTGGCTTATGTTTGTCGAATATTGATCGTTGGCTTATGTTTGTCGAATATTGATCGTTGGCTTATGTTTGTCGAATATTGATCGTTGGCTTATGTTTGTCGAATATTGATCGTTGGCTTATGTTTGTCGAATATTGATCGTTGGCTTATGTTTGTCGAATATTGATCGTTGGCTTATGTTTGTCGAATATTGATCGTTGGCTTATGTTTGTCGAATATTGATCGTTGGCTTATGTTTGTCGAATATTGATCGTTGGCTTATGTTTGTCGAATATTGATCGTTGGCTTATGTTTGTCGAATATTGATCGTTGGCTTATGTTTGTCGAATATTGATCGTTGGCTTATGTTTGTCGAATATTGATCGTTGGCTTATGTTTGTCGAATATTGATCGTTGGCTTATGTTTGTCGAATATTGATCGTTGGCTTATGTTTGTCGAATATTGATCGTTGGCTTATGTTTGTCGAATATTGATCGTTGGCTTATGTTTGTCGAATATTGATCGTTGGCTTATGTTTGTCGAATATTGATCGTTGGCTTATGTTTGTCGAATATTGATCGTTGGCTTATGTTTGTCGAATATTGATCGTTGGCTTATGTTTGTCGAATATTGATCGTTGGCTTATGTTTGTCGAATATTGATCGTTGGCTTATGTTTGTCGAATATTGATCGTTGGCTTATGTTTGTCGAATATTGATCGTTGGCTTATGTTTGTCGAATATTGATCGTTGGCTTATGTTTGTCGAATATTGATCGTTGGCTTATGTTTGTCGAATATTGATCGTTGGCTTATGTTTGTCGAATATTGATCGTTGGCTTATGTTTGTCGAATATTGATCGTTGGCTTATGTTTGTCGAATATTGATCGTTGGCTTATGTTTGTCGAATATTGATCGTTGGCTTATGTTTGTCGAATATTGATCGTTGGCTTATGTTTGTCGAATATTGATCGTTGGCTTATGTTTGTCGAATATTTATTGTTGGCTTATGTTTGACGAATATTGATTGTTGGCTCAGGTTCATCGTATATTGATTGTTGAGTTTAGAGAAGAAGAAGAAGAAGAAGAAGAAGAAGGAGAAGAAGAAGAAGAAGAAGAAGAAGAAGAAGAAGAAGAAGAAGAAGAAGAAGAAGAAGAAGAAGAAGAAGAGAGAACTAGAGAGAAGAAGAAGAAGATAGAATGAAATGGGTGGAGGAGGAGGGGTTAGAAGGGGGCCGGCCTAGACTCCAAAAGGGTAGGCTCCCGCTCCGCTAAATTCGACAAAACCCTAGTTAATGAATATATGTGGTTACTTAGATCTCATATGGTCCTCTCGTTCACAAATGAACTCGGTTTCACGTCTTGCACTCCATCTAACTTTGACAATCGTGTGATGTTTGTTCTTTAGCCTCTTGGTCTCCCGGTCTAAGATCTCTACCGGCTCTTCCACAAAATTGAGCTTCTTATCTACTTGAATCTCGTTCATAGGCATATGTAATGTAGGATCCGTCAAGCACTTCCCTAAGTTACAAATATGGAACACATCATGCACACCGTTATGTACTTCATTGTACTCAATTGCACGTAATGTACTTCATTGTACTCAATTGCACGTAATGTACTTCATTGTACTCAATTGCACGTAATGTACTTCATTGTACTCAATTGCACGTAATGTACTTCATTGTACTCAATTGCACGTAATGTACTTCATTGTACTCAATTGCACGTAATGTACTTCATTGTACTCAATTGCACGTAATGTACTTCATTGTACTCAATTGCACGTAATGTACTTCATTGTACTCAATTGCACGTAATGTACTTCATTGTACTCAATTGCACGTAATGTACTTCATTGTACTCAATTGCACGTAATGTACTTCATTGTACTCAATTGCACGTAATGTACTTCATTGTACTCAATTGCACGTAATGTACTTCATTGTACTCAATTGCACGTAATGTACTTCATTGTACTCAATTGCACGTAATGTACTTCATTGTACTCAATTGCACGTAATGTACTTCATTGTACTCAATTGCACGTAATGTACTTCATTGTACTCAATTGCACGTAATGTACTTCATTGTACTCAATTGCACGTAATGTACTTCATTGTACTCAATTGCACGTAATGTACTTCATTGTACTCAATTGCACGTAATGTACTTCATTGTACTCAATTGCACGTAATGTACTTCATTGTACTCAATTGCACGTAATGTACTTCATTGTACTCAATTGCACGTAATGTACTTCATTGTACTCAATTGCACGTAATGTACTTCATTGTACTCAATTGCACGTAATGTACTTCATTGTACTCAATTGCACGTAATGTACTTCATTGTACTCAATTGCACGTAATGTACTTCATTGTACTCAATTGCACGTAATGTACTTCATTGTACTCAATTGCACGTAATGTACTTCATTGTACTCAATTGCACGTAATGTACTTCATTGTACTCAATTGCACGTAATGTACTTCATTGTACTCAATTGCACGTAATGTACTTCATTGTACTCAATTGCACGTAATGTACTTCATTGTACTCAATTGCACGTAATGTACTTCATTGTACTCAATTGCACGTAATGTACTTCATTGTACTCAATTGCACGTAATGTACTTCATTGTACTCAATTGCACGTAATGTACTTCATTGTACTCAATTGCACACGGATCAAAAGTTATAACGTTTGAAAAGTTGACAAAGTAACTCACTGCGCCGCAGTGAGCCAGGACTAAGCTCACTGCGCCGCAGTGAGCCAGGACTAAGCTCACTGCGCCGCAGTGAGCCAGGACAAGCTCACTGCGCCGCAGTGAGCCAGGACTAAGCTCACTGCGCCGCAGTGAGCCAGGACTAAGCTCACTGCGCCGCAGTGAGCCAGGACTAAGCTCACTGCGCCGCAGTGAGCCAGGACTAAGCTCACTGCGCCGCAGTGAGCCAGGACTAAGCTCACTGCGCCGCAGTGAGCCAGGACTAAGCTCACTGCGCCGCAGTGAGCCAGGACTAAGCTCACTGCGCCGCAGTGAGCCAGGACTAAGCTCACTGCGCCGCAGTGAGCCAGGACTAAGCTCACTGCGCCGCAGTGAGCCAGGACTAAGCTCACTGCGCCGCAGTGAGCCAGGACTAAGCTCACTGCGCCGCAGTGAGCCAGGACTAAGCTCACTGCGCCGCAGTGAGCCAGGACTAAGCTCACTGCGCCGCAGTGAGCCAGGACTAAGCTCACTGCGCCGCAGTGAGCCAGGACTAAGCTCACTGCGCCGCAGTGAGCCAGGACTAAGCTCACTGCGCCGCAGTGAGCCAGGACTAAGCTCACTGCGCCGCAGTGAGCCAGGACTAAGCTCACTGCGCCGCAGTGAGCCAGGACTAAGCTCACTGCGCCGCAGTGAGCCAGGACTAAGCTCACTGCGCCGCAGTGAGCCAGGACTAAGCTCACTGCGCCGCAGTGAGCCAGGACTAAGCTCACTGCGCCGCAGTGAGCCAGGACTAAGCTCACTGCGCCGCAGTGAGCCAGGACTAAGCTCACTGCGCCGCAGTGAGCCAGGACTAAGCTCACTGCGCCGCAGTGAGCCAGGACTAAGCTCACTGCGCCGCAGTGAGCCAGGACTAAGCTCACTGCGCCGCAGTGAGCCAGGACTAAGCTCACTGCGCCGCAGTGAGCCAGGACTAAGCTCACTGCGCCGCAGTGAGCCAGGACTAAGCTCACTGCGCCGCAGTGAGCCAGGACTAAGCTCACTGCGCCGCAGTGAGCCAGGACTAAGCTCACTGCGCCGCAGTGAGCCAGGACTAAGCTCACTGCGCCGCAGTGAGCCAGGACTAAGCTCACTGCGCCGCAGTGAGCCAGGACTAAGCTCACTGCGCCGCAGTGAGCCAGGACTAAGCTCACTGCGCCGCAGTGAGCCAGGACTAAGCTCACTGCGCCGCAGTGAGCCAGGACTAAGCTCACTGCGCCGCAGTGAGCCAGGACTAAGCTCACTGCGCCGCAGTGAGCCAGGACTAAGCTCACTGCGCCGCAGTGAGCCAGGACTAAGCTCACTGCGCCGCAGTGAGCCAGGACTAAGCTCACTGCGCCGCAGTGAGCCAGGACTAAGCTCACTGCGCCGCAGTGAGCCAGGACTAAGCTCACTGCGCCGCAGTGAGCCAGGACTAAGCTCACTGCGCCGCAGTGAGCCAGGACTAAGCTCACTGCGCCGCAGTGAGCCAGGACTAAGCTCACTGCGCCGCAGTGAGCCAGGACTAAGCTCACTGCGCCGCAGTGAGCCAGGACTAAGCTCACTGCGCCGCAGTGGCAGGTCTGGCACCTCACTGCGCCGCAGTCAGCCAAATCTGCTGCAGAAACTTAGCCAAAAACGATCCAAAACCACCCAAAACCCCATTTTTGACCCATTGCACGTAATGTACTTCATTGTACTCAATTGCACGTAATGTACTTCATTGTACTCAATTGCACGTAATGTACTTCATTGTACTCAATTGCACGTAATGTACTTCATTGTACTCAATTGCACGTAATGTACTTCATTGTACTCAATTGCACGTAATGTACTTCATTGTACTCAATTGCACGTAATGTACTTCATTGTACTCAATTGCACGTAATGTACTTCATTGTACTCAATTGCACGTAATGTACTTCATTGTACTCAATTGCACGTAATGTACTTCATTGTACTCAATTGCACGTAATGTACTTCATTGTACTCAATTGCACGTAATGTACTTCATTGTACTCAATTGCACGTAATGTACTTCATTGTACTCAATTGCACGTAATGTACTTCATTGTACTCAATTGCACGTAATGTACTTCATTGTACTCAATTGCACGTAATGTACTTCATTGTACTCAATTGCACGTAATGTACTTCATTGTACTCAATTGCACGTAATGTACTTCATTGTACTCAATTGCACGTAATGTACTTCATTGTACTCAATTGCACGTAATGTACTTCATTGTACTCAATTGCACGTAATGTACTTCATTGTACTCAATTGCACGTAATGTACTTCATTGTACTCAATTGCACGTAATGTACTTCATTGTACTCAATTGCACGTAATGTACTTCATTGTACTCAATTGCACGTAATGTACTTCATTGTACTCAATTGCACGTAATGTACTTCATTGTACTCAATTGCACGTAATGTACTTCATTGTACTCAATTGCACGTAATGTACTTCATTGTACTCAATTGCACGTAATGTACTTCATTGTACTCAATTGCACGTAATGTACTTCATTGTACTCAATTGCACGTAATGTACTTCATTGTACTCAATTGCACGTAATGTACTTCATTGTACTCAATTGCACGTAATGTACTTCATTGTACTCAATTGCACGTAATGTACTTCATTGTACTCAATTGCACGTAATGTACTTCATTGTACTCAATTGCACGTAATGTACTTCATTGTACTCAATTGCACGTAATGTACTTCATTGTACTCAATTGCACGTAATGTACTTCATTGTACTCAATTGCACGTAATGTACTTCATTGTACTCAATTGCACGTAATGTACTTCATTGTACTCAATTGCACGTTATGTACTTCATTGTACTCAATTGCACGTAATGTACTTCATTGTACTCAATTGCACTTAATGTACTTCATTGTACTCAATTGCACGTTATGTACCTCAAATGCACGTAATGTACTCAAATGTGCTCAAATGCACGTCATGTACTCAAATGTACTCAAATGCACGTCATGTACTCCAAATGTCCACACATAACCAATAATACCATGTGTATATACTTCGTGCGATACTACTTTTGAAAGGCCTTTGATGCTTATATATAGGGTCACCCGCAGCCTTCCCACCACATCTCCAACCTTTCAAAGGTATTACCGTCTTCCATATATACACAACTAACCTAATAATCATCCAACACCACACCTACAAAACCCACTGCGCCGCAGTGAGCCAGGACTAAGCTCACTGCGCCGCAGTGAGCCAGGACAAGCTCACTGCGCCGCAGTGAGCCAGGACTAAGCTCACTGCGCCGCAGTGAGCCAGGACTAAGCTCACTGCGCCGCAGTGAGCCAGGACTAAGCTCACTGCGCCGCAGTGAGCCAGGACTAAGCTCACTGCGCCGCAGTGAGCCAGGACTAAGCTCACTGCGCCGCAGTGAGCCAGGACTAAGCTCACTGCGCCGCAGTGAGCCAGGACTAAGCTCACTGCGCCGCAGTGAGCCAGGACTAAGCTCACTGCGCCGCAGTGAGCCAGGACTAAGCTCACTGCGCCGCAGTGAGCCAGGACTAAGCTCACTGCGCCGCAGTGAGCCAGGACTAAGCTCACTGCGCCGCAGTGAGCCAGGACTAAGCTCACTGCGCCGCAGTGAGCCAGGACTAAGCTCACTGCGCCGCAGTGAGCCAGGACTAAGCTCACTGCGCCGCAGTGAGCCAGGACTAAGCTCACTGCGCCGCAGTGAGCCAGGACTAAGCTCACTGCGCCGCAGTGAGCCAGGACTAAGCTCACTGCGCCGCAGTGAGCCAGGACTAAGCTCACTGCGCCGCAGTGAGCCAGGATAAGCTCACTGCGCCGCAGTGAGCCAGGAGAGCTCACTGCGCCGCAGTGACCACAAACTGCAGCCAGCACCTGCAGGTTATGCAGGAGCCACGAACCAAAAACCCAAATTTCTTGCTACCTAGACCAAGAAATCGATTTGCACAACTTCGGGACCCATTTCTGAACATAACAGACTCATTTGAACATAACCCACCTCATAAACCCGAATCATAACATCAAATTCATGCCCAAATCATTTGACCCATTTCAAAACCCTAATTTAACCCTAATCGCGTTTTGACCCGATTCGTGACCCGAATTTACTTGTAATCAACTAGAAGCAAGTTAATAAACATAAAATGATGATTAAGGGATGAGTTTCACTTACTAATTCTTCTTCCAAAAGCTTTACCCGAATTTGACCCAAAAGAGGATGTTCTTGCACTTTTTGATGACCCAAATCTTGATATGATGCAAAGGAGATGAAATAGATGATGTTTCTAGCACTAATCTAACTTGAAACCATAATCTTGGTGTAAGAATCTTAGAGAGAGATAGAGAGAATGCACGTAATGTACTTCATTGTACTCAATTGCACGTAATGTACTTCATTGTACTCAATTGCACGTAATGTACTTCATTGTACTCAATTGCACGTAATGTACTTCATTGTACTCAATTGCACGTAATGTACTTCATTGTACTCAATTGCACGTAATGTACTTCATTGTACTCAATTGCACGTAATGTACTTCATTGTACTCAATTGCACGTAATGTACTTCATTGTACTCAATTGCACGTAATGTACTTCATTGTACTCAATTGCACGTAATGTACTTCATTGTACTCAATTGCACGTAATGTACTTCATTGTACTCAATTGCACGTAATGTACTTCATTGTACTCAATTGCACGTAATGTACTTCATTGTACTCAATTGCACGTAATGTACTTCATTGTACTCAATTGCACGTAATGTACTTCATTGTACTCAATTGCACGTAATGTACTTCATTGTACTCAATTGCACGTAATGTACTTCATTGTACTCAATTGCACGTAATGTACTTCATTGTACTCAATTGCACGTAATGTACTTCATTGTACTCAATTGCACGTAATGTACTTCATTGTACTCAATTGCACGTAATGTACTTCATTGTACTCAATTGCACGTAATGTACTTCATTGTACTCAATTGCACGTAATGTACTTCATTGTACTCAATTGCACGTAATGTACTTCATTGTACTCAATTGCACGTAATGTACTTCATTGTACTCAATTGCACGTAATGTACTTCATTGTACTCAATTGCACGTAATGTACTTCATTGTACTCAATTGCACGTAATGTACTTCATTGTACTCAATTGCACGTAATGTACTTCATTGTACTCAATTGCACGTAATGTACTTCATTGTACTCAATTGCACGTAATGTACTTCATTGTACTCAATTGCACGTAATGTACTTCATTGTACTCAATTGCACGTAATGTACTTCATTGTACTCAATTGCACGTAATGTACTTCATTGTACTCAATTGCACGTAATGTACTTCATTGTACTCAATTGCACGTAATGTACTTCATTGTACTCAATTGCACGTAATGTACTTCATTGTACTCAATTGCACGTAATGTACTTCATTGTACTCAATTGCACGTAATGTACTTCATTGTACTCAATTGCACGTAATGTACTTCATTGTACTCAATTGCACGTAATGTACTTCATTGTACTCAATTGCACGTAATGTACTTCATTGTACTCAATTGCACGTAATGTACTTCATTGTACTCAATTGCACGTAATGTACTTCATTGTACTCAATTGCACGTAATGTACTTCATTGTACTCAATTGCACGTAATGTACTTCATTGTACTCAATTGCACGTAATGTACTTCATTGTACTCAATTGCACGTAATGTACTTCATTGTACTCAATTGCACGTAATGTACTTCATTGTACTCAATTGCACGTAATGTACTTCATTGTACTCAATTGCACGTAATGTACTTCATTGTACTCAATTGCACGTAATGTACTTCATTGTACTCAATTGCACGTAATGTACTTCATTGTACTCAATTGCACGTAATGTACTTCATTGTACTCAATTGCACGTAATGTACTTCATTGTACTCAATTGCACGTAATGTACTTCATTGTACTCAATTGCACGTAATGTACTTCATTGTACTCAATTGCACGTTATGTACCTCAAATGCACGTCATGTACTCCAAATGTCCACACATAACCAATAATACCATGTGTATATACTTCGTACGATACTACTTTTGAAAGGCCTTTGATGCTTATATATAGGGTCACCCGCAGCCTTCCCACCACATCTCCAACCTTTCAAAGGTATTACCGTCTTCCATATATACACAACTAACCTAATAATCATCCAACACACACATACAATAATCATATAACAACCACGTATTTGTACGTCAACATTTCCATCAATTAAACAATGTCATCACCCAAGACACACCAACATGTAATTTCACAATCCATCAAGTCAACACACAAAAGTTGTACACTTTTCAGCCCGAATCTCAATTGAGTAGGGAGCTACGAAACTCACCTTGATTTCCAAGCAAAACGACAAGTTAATATCGAGCTATAAATGTCCAACAACCGCCACGTGTCCACAACCTAACAAGGTACATCACAATACAATCAATTTTAACCTTAACAACCCTAAACGAGCTGGTCTATTAGGTTCAATCAAGTCAAAATACATAATTGTAACACCCCGAGCTAGGCTCGAAATACTACCGAAAAGATATAGCGTATGCATGGGATTATCGTAGAACATGAACTATATGAAATAAAGGGGATTCGGTGAATCCAACATCCACAAACAAGTACATAATGCATATTGCAAAATAAGGGCAAATGAATCCTGGATCCATGTAAGTCCAAGCCCAAGCTCTAGCACTAGCATCAATCAACCGACACATCTTGGACTCTCTTGAATACCTGAAAAGTGTACTAAACAAGGTCAACACTAGGTTGGTGAGTTCGTAGGAGCGAATGACAAGGATCTAATGCCAAGGTCAATCACAATATGAACAAGCATAAGGAGCAAGGAACACACTTACCGTAGTCCTTAAAAGGCACAAGTACTCAATTTAGGTTGGCTCATAACACAACCTAATCACACATGCATTCATTGATCGAAAAATACAATACTAGAATACGTATAATGAGCAAGAACAATTTATGTCAATAACAACTAGTATCAACAAGAACTATGACCTCAAACATGTCCATAATGCACATGCACACATTGCACCTCAATTGACCACCAACTCAACCAAAACACCATGCACCTACATTTCATACGACTTTACATTTAAGGAATCTTGGATGCTTATATATAGGGTCACCCGCAGCCTTCCCACCACATCCGCAACTCATTAAATGTATCATCGTCTTCCATGTATGTACAACTATCCTAAATATAAATAAGAACAATCATGCTCCATCAATCCATAATCCTCACACATGTACTCACAAAAATGAACTACTCAAGATAGTTAGAATGCGCATAATAAACAAGAACAAGTAATAATGATATCAATAAGTATCTAACAAGTTCTATAATGCCAACATGTCTAACAATGTCCCTCAAATGTACTCAATTGCACGTAATGTACTTCATTGTACTCAATTGCACGTAATGTACTTCATTGTACTCAATTGCACGTTATGTACTTCATTGTACTCAATTGCACGTAATGTACTTCATTGTACTCAATTGCACGTAATGTACTTCATTGTACTCAATTGCACGTAATGTACTTCATTGTACTCAATTGCACGTAATGTACTTCATTGTACTCAATTGCACGTCATGTACTCCAAATGTCCACACATAACCAATAATACCATGTGTATATACTTCGTACGATACTACTTTTGAAAGGCCTTTGATGCTTATATATAGGGTCACCCGCAGCCTTCCCACCACATCTCCAACCTTTCAAAGGTATTACCGTCTTCCATATATACACAACTAACCTAATAATCATCCAACACACACATACAATAATCATATAACAACCACGTATTTGTACGTCAACATTTCCATCAATTAAACAATGTCATCACCCGCAGTGAGCCAGGACTAAGCTCACTGCGCCGCAGTGAGCCAGGACTAAGCTCACTGCGCCGCAGTGAGCCAGGACTAAGCTCACTGCGCCGCAGTGAGCCAGGACTAAGCTCACTGCGCCGCAGTGAGCCAGGACTAAGCTCACTGCGCCGCAGTGAGCCAGGACTAAGCTCACTGCGCCGCAGTGAGCCAGGACTAAGCTCACTGCGCCGCAGTGAGCCAGGACTAAGCTCACTGCGCCGCAGTGAGCCAGGACTAAGCTCACTGCGCCGCAGTGAGCCAGGACTAAGCTCACTGCGCCGCAGTGAGCCAGGACTAAGCTCACTGCGCCGCAGTGAGCCAGGACTAAGCTCACTGCGCCGCAGTGAGCCAGGACTAAGCTCACTGCGCCGCAGTGAGCCAGGACTAAGCTCACTGCGCCGCAGTGAGCCAGGACTAAGCTCACTGCGCCGCAGTGAGCCAGGACTAAGCTCACTGCGCCGCAGTGAGCCAGGACTAAGCTCACTGCGCCGCAGTGAGCCAGGACTAAGCTCACTGCGCCGCAGTGAGCCAGGACTAAGCTCACTGCGCCGCAGTGAGCCAGGACTAAGCTCACTGCGCCGCAGTGAGCCAGGACTAAGCTCACTGCGCCGCAGTGAGCCAGGACTAAGCTCACTGCGCCGCAGTGAGCCAGGACTAAGCTCACTGCGCCGCAGTGAGCCAGGACTAAGCTCACTGCGCCGCAGTGAGCCAGGACTAAGCTCACTGCGCCGCAGTGAGCCAGGACTAAGCTCACTGCGCCGCAGTGAGCCAGGACTAAGCTCACTGCGCCGCAGTGAGCCAGGACTAAGCTCACTGCGCCGCAGTGAGCCAGGACTAAGCTCACTGCGCCGCAGTGAGCCAGGACTAAGCTCACTGCGCCGCAGTGAGCCAGGACTAAGCTCACTGCGCCGCAGTGAGCCAGGACTAAGCTCACTGCGCCGCAGTGAGCCAGGACTAAGCTCACTGCGCCGCAGTGAGCCAGGACTAAGCTCACTGCGCCGCAGTGAGCCAGGACTAAGCTCACTGCGCCGCAGTGAGCCAGGACTAAGCTCACTGCGCCGCAGTGAGCCAGGACTAAGCTCACTGCGCCGCAGTGAGCCGATAAGCTCACTGCGTCGCAGTGAGCCAGGACTAAGCTCACTGCGCCGCAGTGAGCCAGGACTAAGCTCACTGCGCCGCAGTGAGCCAGGACTAAGCTCACTGCGCCGCAGTGAGCCAGGACTAAGCTCACTGCGCCGCAGTGAGCCAGGACTAAGCTCACTGCGCCGCAGTGAGCCAGGACTAAGCTCACTGCGCCGCAGTGAGCCAGGACTAAGCTCACTGCGCCGCAGTGAGCCAGGACTAAGCTCACTGCGCCGCAGTGAGCCAGGACTAAGCTCACTGCGCCGCAGTGAGCCAGGACTAAGCTCACTGCGCCGCAGTGAGCCAGGACTAAGCTCACTGCGCCGCAGTGAGCCAGGACTAAGCTCACTGCGCCGCAGTGAGCCAGGACTAAGCTCACTGCGCCGCAGTGAGCCAGGACTAAGCTCACTGCGCCGCAGTGAGCCAGGACTAAGCTCACTGCGCCGCAGTGAGCCAGGACTAAGCTCACTGCGCCGCAGTGAGCCAGGACTAAGCTCACTGCGCCGCAGTGAGCCAGGACTAAGCTCACTGCGCCGCAGTGAGCCAGGACTAAGCTCACTGCGCCGCAGTGAGCCAGGACTAAGCTCACTGCGCCGCAGTGAGCCAGGACTAAGCTCACTGCGCCGCAGTGAGCCAGGACTAAGCTCACTGCGCCGCAGTGAGCCAGGAAAGCAATTCACTGCGCCGCAGTGAGCCAGGGCTCACTGCGCCGCAGTGACCACAAACTGCAGCCAGCACCTGCAGGTTATGCAGGAGCCACGAACCAAAAACCCAAATTTCTTGCTACCTAGACCAAGAAATCGATTTGCACAACTTCGGGACCCATTTCTGAACATAACAGACTCATTTGAACATAACCCACCTCATAAACCCGAATCATAACATCAAATTCATGCCCAAATCATTTGACCCATTTCAAAACCCTAATTTAACCCTAATCGCGTTTTGACCCGATTCGTGACCCGAATTTACTTGTAATCAACTAGAAGCAAGTTAATAAACATAAAATGATGATTAAGGGATGAGTTTCACTTACTAATTCTTCTTCCAAAAGCTTTACCCGAATTTGACCCAAAAGAGGATGTTCTTGCACTTTTTGATGACCCAAATCTTGATATGATGCAAAGGAGATGAAATAGATGATGTTTCTAGCACTAATCTAACTTGAAACCATAATCTTGGTGTAAGAATCTTAGAGAGAGATAGAGAGAATGAGAGTGTGTTTTTGTTCTTGGAAGTGAACTAGAGAGAAGAAGAAGATAGAATGAAATGGGTGGAGGAGGAGGGGTTAGAAGGGGGCCGGCCTAGACTCCAAAAGGGTAGGCTCCCGCTCCGCTAAATTCGACAAATAGCTAAACGTTAACCCTTTAAATGCCAAAACGAACTCACAACATACTTTAACTTAACGTTTCGCTAAAACTCCTTATTCTCCCAAGTTTCTACCTTGATTTACAAAAGTCATTTACATTTAGTTGTTTTTAAGTTGTAAGCATCGATTAGCACGACTAATGAACTCGACTAGCGCATAAGTCCCAAATTGCACGACAAATTGATCTATATGTACACATTGCACTTAAATGAACCCCAAAAGACTTAAGTTTATCTTACTAACCAAGTTGTTAGCCAAATGGCACAAATAGTCAACGGGTCAAAAGTCACGGTTGTTACATCATTCCCCCGTTAAAGGAATTTCGTCCCGAAATTCGACAAAACCCTAGTTAATGAATATATGTGGTTACTTAGATCTCATATGGTCCTCTCGTTCACAAATGAACTCGGTTTCACGTCTTGCACTCCATCTAACTTTGACAATCGTGTGATGTTTGTTCTTTAGCCTCTTGGTCTCCCGGTCTAAGATCTCTACCGGCTCTTCCACAAAATTGAGCTTCTTATCTACTTGAATCTCGTTCATAGGCATATGTAATGTAGGATCCGTCAAGCACTTCCCTAAGTTACAAATATGGAACACATCATGCACACCGTTATGTTCTCGAGGTAGCCTCAACTGGTAAGCCACTTTCCCACTCGTTCAATGATCTCAAAGGTCCAATGTACCTTGGTCTAAGTTTGCCTTTCTTTACCAAATGAATGACACCTTCCTACGGGGAGACTTTCACAAGCACATAACCACCCACATATTGAACTCCAATGGTCTATGCCTCGCATAGGCGTATTTCCTTTGTCTCTCACGACCAATTGTAATCTCTCCTTGATTTGAGAAATCGCCTTTGTTGTCTCGACTACTATTATTGGCCCTATAAGTTGGCTTCCGTCAATCTCTACTCAAGCAAGTGGAGAACGACACTTTCTACCATAAAGTGCCCTAGACGGAGCCCTTTGAACACTCGCATGGTAACTATCATTACACGAGAACCCAATTAAAGGTAAATGATCTTCTCAAGTTCCACCAATGTCAATAGCACAAGCCCTCAACATGTCTTCAAGCGTTTGAATGGTTCTTTCAGTTTTGTCCATCCATTAAGGATGAAACGCCGTACTCATGTCAAGTTGAGTACCCATTGCTCGTTGAAAAGGCTTTCCAAAAATTTAGTTATACCGGATGTTTCCTTCGGCAACGGTAGAACCCGTAACTCCTTACTTAGACACCACTTCTTCAATGTACAAATGCGCATGGTGTCAAACTTGTCGGTCTCACGAATGGCTAAGAAGCGAGCCGACTTTGTCAACCGATCTACGATCACCCATATAGTATCACAACCACTTCTTGTCTTCGGTAACTTCGTAATGAAGTTCATTGCAATCTGTTCCCATTTCCACTCCGGTGTCACCGGTTGCACCAATAAAGTCCTTCATATCAAAGTACATCATCTCCGAGCCCGGATGGGCCGAATATGCCGACCTGTGGGATTCATTCATGAGAAATGTCCTCAAATTGCCGAAAAATGGGAACCCAAGTCTTCCAATTAAGTATAGCCCATTGTCTTCCTTTATACCGAATTGTTGCTCTATTCCATCTAATCTTTCATTACCAAAATTCTCCGGTAAAGCAGCTTGTACGTGTGCTCCTATGATCCTGTCACGAATACTTTGCTCCACCGTGAGACTCATGGCTCTTGTCCTTCTCGGCTTGACCCTTTCCTTTATATTAAAAGCATCGGCTACGACGTCAGCTTTGCCCGGATGGTAGCGAATATCACAATCATAATTACTAAAAGTTCAAGTCATCTTCTTTGTCTCGTATTCAACTCACTTGATCGAAAATATGTTGAAGACTTCTATGATCGGTGTAAATTACACATTTGGTGCCTTAAGGTAATGTCTCCAACACTTTCAAGCGAACACAACCACCCCAATTTCTAAATCATGAGTGGGGCAGTTTTCCTCATGCACCTTAAGTTAACGGGAGGCATAAGCAATGATCTTGCCCCTCTCAACGCCTCCAATTCTTGACCGCTTCAATCTTGCTAGGAACTACATGAATTTCATCTTTGCTCACCACATGACCGAGGAGATGAACTTCTTCTACCAACTCGCAATTAGGAGAATCTCGCATACAAATTCTCTTTTCTAAGCAAGTCTAGCACTTCGCGTAAATGTTCGGCAAGATCTTCCTTCATCCTCGAGTAAACAAGTATATCATTAATAAGGGTAGTGATAGGCTTGTCCAAGTTGGGCCGTCACACCCGCATTCACCAAGCCCATGAACACCGTCGGTGCATTAGTCAACCCAAACGGCACACGGTGTATCCTAAATGCACATACTTTGTAGGAAACATTGTCTTTGAGATGTCATTATTATGGACGCGCAGTTGGCTCTAGCCTGAGTGAAGGTAAATCTTGGAGGAGGGATTAACATCTTCTAGTTGATCAAATGAGTCCTCATTTATCAAAAATGGATACTGGTTCTTCATCGTGAGCTTGTTCACTGCCCGGAAATCGATACACCTCATAAAAGACCCATCGTTCTTCCTGGAAACAGAATAGAAGTTCCCCATGGCGATTGGTTATGATGAATGAACTCTTTCTCTTGAAGCTCTTTAGGTTGAGGTTCCAACTCTTGTATCTCCGTTAAGGCGAGTTTATAAGGGGCTTTGGCTACGGATGCGACGTTAGGAGTTAGTTCGATACAAAATCATGTTGTCGAGACGGGGGTAAACCAGATGAATCGTCCAGAAGTGCATCGGGAAGGTCATGAACAAAAAGGGATGGTCTTCAACTCAACTATTGTAGCGGTAGCACTAAGTACTTCTGAACTAAAAGGATTTGATGTTTCAAATTGAACTCTTAAGACCTCATCGTTAAACAAGGGTATCTTGACCACTCTTCCACCACAACCAATAACCGCATTAATCGTCAACCTCCAATCTAAGCCCGTAATGACGCCAAACTTCCCATATCGAATGACATAGAATCGATGAATACATCTACATTGTTTAAAGTCAAGAAAAATCACGGAGTATTTGACTAAGTCTAGTTAGAGCACCATTGACCATTTCAATATCAAGCACATGGTTTAAGGCACGAGGATGGATATCTATCGAAGGAACGAAGCTATGCTCAGCATCATTAATCAAATAACACCTTGGCGTAATTATCGTTTAGAGTAAATGTACCCGTCACCACATTAGGATCGTTGCGAACTTCAGTAGTACCCGCCGCAAAAGTTCACCTACCGATACGGTTAATTGTATCCACCCTAGTAAAGATCTTAAAGTTTATGACCCGAAGGTTAGTCTCAAAGTTCTTACATGTTAGTCACACAAGTAGTCAATGCTCTCGTACCGACATGTCACACATAGATGATATCTTTACACTAAGGCGAAAGTACTAATGTTCTAGGGGAATCGTTATGTATCATGCTATAATATCAAGTTCACACTAATTGTTCATCATCAAACCACAATAGTAGTTAGTGCATTCATGCCAACACACTACACATTTTTAATGTCTTTACGCTAAGGCCAATATATAAATGTTCTCAAGTAACTGTCATATATCATGCTATCATACCAACATATCATACTTGTCTCATATCAACACACTAAGGACAATATATCAAAGTTCTCAAGTAATCATTATCTATCATGTTCTCATGTCTAGTTCACAACATTTGTCCACCAACATAGTCAAGTACTCATATTCAACACATCACATCACAAGCAACTAAAACAAGTGGTCCAAAGTATAATCCGAATCCGATATGCTCCATAGTTATTGACTGGGTATGTATACAGGGTGTACCAGCGGCTAACCCTCCACCCAATCAACTCCCATTAAGCATATCGGTTCCTTATTATACTCCAAGCCAAACGGGTGCAATCCGTGATGTCATTAACTTGTTATAATACCGGGTAACCATAAAAGAGTTGATCGGGCTCTTTTAGGGTTGCCACAATATTATATCATGTTAATGCCATAACTTCATCTTGCCCTAATTCATCAAACAATATCGATTCAATCATCTCAATCCAACAATATGCACATGACCTCATTTACTTCCAATAACCACATTGACCTCATGCACTTGACCATCACACAACAACACATTGTCCATATCAACCCAATTGTACTCATGTTATCACATTTATCACATTGTACTTGTCCCACATAACATATTGTTCACATTATACTCTTCACAAAACAACACGTTGATCACATAGCACTCATCTCAAGCCAACACATTGTCCAAATGTACTCATTCACGTATGTACTCAATGCACGTAATGTACTCATTGTACTCAATTGCACGTAATGTACTTCATTGTACTCAATTGCACTTAATGTACTTCATTGTACTCAATTGCACGTTATGTACCTCAAATGCACGTAATGTACTCAAATGTGCTCAAATGCACGTCATGTACTCAAATGTACTCAAATGTACTTCATGTACTCAATTGCACGTAATGTACTTCATTGCACTCAATTGCACGTAATGTACTTCATTGTACTCAATTGCACGTAATGTACTTCATTGTACTCAATTGCACGTAATGTACTTCATTGTACTCAATTGCACGTAATGTACTCAATGCACGTCATGTACCTCATTATGCTCAAATGCACGTCATGTACTCAATTGCACGTATGTACTTCATTGTACTCAATTGCACGTCATGTACCTCATTATGCTCAAATGCACGTAATGTACTTCATTGTACTCAATTGCACGTAATGTACTTCATTGTACTCAAATGCACGTAATGTACTTCATTGTACTCAATTGCACGTTATGTACCTCAAATGCACGTAATGTACCTCATTGTACTCAATTGCACGTATTGTACCTTATTGTACTCAATTGCACGTAATGTACCTCATTGTACTCAATTGCACGTCATGTACTCAACACGTCATGTACCTCATTATGCTCAAATGCACGTCATGTACTCTCATTGTACTCAATTGCACGTAATGTACTTCATTGTACTCAATTGCACGTAATGTACTTCATTGTACTCAATTGCACATAATGTACTTCATTGTACTCAATTGCACGTAATGTACTTCATTGTACTCAATTGCACGTATGTACTTCATTGTACTCAATTGCACGTAATGTACTTCATTGTACTCAATTGCACGTAATGTACTTCATGGTACTCAATTGCACGTATGTACTTCATGTATGTACCTCATTATGCTCAATTGCACGTAATGTACTTCATTGTACTCAATTGCAAATTGCACGTAATGTACTTCATTGTACTCAATTGCACGTAATGTACTTCATTGTACTCAATTGCACGTAATGTACTTCATTGTACTCAATTGCACGTAATGTACTTCATTGCACTCAATTGCACGTAATGTACTTCATTGTACTCAATTGCACGTTATGTACCTCAAATGCACGTAATGTACTCATTGTACTCAATTGCACGTCATGTACTCCAAATGTCCACACATAACCAATAATACCATGTGTATATACTTCGTACGATACTACTTTTGAAAGGCCTTTGATGCTTATATATAGGGTCACCCGCAGTGAGCCAGGACAAGCTCACTGCGCCGCAGTGAGCCAGGACTAAGCTCACTGCGCCGCAGTGAGCCAGGACTAAGCTCACTGCGCCGCAGTGAGCCAGGACTAAGCTCACTGCGCCGCAGTGAGCCAGGACTAAGCTCACTGCGCCGCAGTGAGCCAGGACTAAGCTCACTGCGCCGCAGTGAGCCAGGACTAAGCTCACTGCGCCGCAGTGAGCCAGGACTAAGCTCACTGCGCCGCAGTGAGCCAGGACTAAGCTCACTGCGCCGCAGTGAGCCAGGACTAAGCTCACTGCGCCGCAGTGAGCCAGGACTAAGCTCACTGCGCCGCAGTGAGCCAGGACTAAGCTCACTGCGCCGCAGTGAGCCAGGACTAAGCTCACTGCGCCGCAGTGAGCCAGGACTAAGCTCACTGCGCCGCAGTGAGCCAGGACTAAGCTCACTGCGCCGCAGTGAGCCAGGACTAAGCTCACTGCGCCGCAGTGAGCCAGGACTAAGCTCACTGCGCCGCAGTGAGCCAGGACTAAGCTCACTGCGCCGCAGTGAGCCAGGACTAAGCTCACTGCGCCGCAGTGAGCCAGGACTAAGCTCACTGCGCCGCAGTGAGCCAGGACTAAGCTCACTGCGCCGCAGTGAGCCAGGACTAAGCTCACTGCGCCGCAGTGAGCCAGGACTAAGCTCACTGCGCCGCAGTGAGCCAGGACTAAGCTCACTGCGCCGCAGTGAGCCAGGACTAAGCTCACTGCGCCGCAGTGAGCCAGGACTAAGCTCACTGCGCCGCAGTGAGCCAGGACTAAGCTCACTGCGCCGCAGTGAGCCAGGACTAAGCTCACTGCGCCGCAGTGAGCCAGGACTAAGCTCACTGCGCCGCAGTGAGCCAGGACTAAGCTCACTGCGCCGCAGTGAGCCAGGACTAAGCTCACTGCGCCGCAGTGAGCCAGGACTAAGCTCACTGCGCCGCAGTGAGCCAGGACTAAGCTCACTGCGCCGCAGTGAGCCAGGACTAAGCTCACTGCGCCGCAGTGAGCCAGGACTAAGCTCACTGCGCCGCAGTGAGCCAGGACTAAGCTCACTGCGCCGCAGTGAGCCAGGACTAAGCTCACTGCGCCGCAGTGAGCCAGGACTAAGCTCACTGCGCCGCAGTGAGCCAGGACTAAGCTCACTGCGCCGCAGTGAGCCAGGACTAAGCTCACTGCGCCGCAGTGAGCCAGGACTAAGCTCACTGCGCCGCAGTGAGCCAGGACTAAGCTCACTGCGCCGCAGTGAGCCAGGACTAAGCTCACTGCGCCGCAGTGAGCCAGGACTAAGCTCACTGCGCCGCAGTGAGCCAGGACTAAGCTCACTGCGCCGCAGTGAGCCAGGACTAAGCTCACTGCGCCGCAGTGAGCCAGGACTAAGCTCACTGCGCCGCAGTGAGCCAGGACTAAGCTCACTGCGCCGCAGTGAGCCAGGACTAAGCTCACTGCGCCGCAGTGAGCCAGGACTAAGCTCACTGCGCCGCAGTGAGCCAGGACTAAGCTCACTGCGCCGCAGTGAGCCAGGACTAAGCTCACTGCGCCGCAGTGAGCCAGGACTAAGCTCACTGCGCCGCAGTGAGCCAGGACTAAGCTCACTGCGCCGCAGTGAGCCAGGACTAAGCTCACTGCGCCGCAGTGAGCCAGGACTAAGCTCACTGCGCCGCAGTGAGCCAGGACTAAGCTCACTGCGCCGCAGTGAGCCAGGACTAAGCTCACTGCGCCGCAGTGAGCCAGGACTAAGCTCACTGCGCCGCAGTGAGCCAGGACTAAGCTCACTGCGCCGCAGTGAGCCAGGACTAAGCTCACTGCGCCGCAGTGAGCCAGGACTAAGCTCACTGCGCCGCAGTGAGCCAGGAAAGCTCACTGCGCCGCAGTGAGCCAGGAGGGCTCACTGCGCCGCAGTGACCACAAACTGCAGCCAGCACCTGCAGGTTATGCAGGAGCCACGAACCAAAAACCCAAATTTCTTGCTACCTAGACCAAGAAATCGATTTGCACAACTTCGGGACCCATTTCTGAACATAACAGACTCATTTGAACATAACCCACCTCATAAACCCGAATCATAACATCAAATTCATGCCCAAATCATTTGACCCATTTGAACATAACAGACTCATTTGAACATAACCCACCTCATAAACCCGAATCATAACATCAAATTCATGCCCAAATCATTTGACCCATTTCAAAACCCTAATTTAACCCTAATCGCGTTTTGACCCGATTCGTGACCCGAATTTACTTGTAATCAACTAGAAGCAAGTTAATAAACATAAAATGATGATTAAGGGATGAGTTTCACTTACTAATTCTTCTTCCAAAAGCTTTACCCGAATTTGACCCAAAAGAGTGATCAGTTTCTCGATGATCATTAGTTACTTAAAGATTAGTTGGCAGGCTTAAACTGACCGGCCAGTTTTGACCGATTTACCGATTATGGTTTCGACTCGAAACCTATTTTCCCGCCTGTCCTCACAAAATGTAATCATTCGACGAAGATAGATACAAATATTACCTTTAGTCAAAGTCGTGCAGAGACATCTTGATCAAAAACACCAAGAGCGATGACAGCAAGTGAAGTGAATAAACATCGTAAAACGACATGTACCAATCACTGTAAGCAGGTTGCCCAAAGAAAGCAACATGAGCCTCAAACCAAAAAAGTGTAAACCCGAAAGTAATTTTTTTTGTAAAAGAAGTAGTATCTCTGCATTCAAGACAAAAGTAATTATTTTACTAACCAAATAACAATACTGAAAACTAACTCAAAACCCATATATAATCACACTAACCAAATAACAAAACTCAAAACCCATATCTAATCACACGAGTTCTCACCATATACTGACAGTGGGCACCATAAAGAAGCACCAAGAAGCGATTACTCCAATAGCACCAAGAAGCATAGAAATTTACAACCAAGATTTGAGCTTTCAGTCCATAAACCGCTGCAATGCAAAAAGATAATAGCATCACTTGACACTAACAAAATAAATGCTTGATAAGCCACATATTTAAGAAAACCACAAAATAATCAACAACATTATAGTCACACATATACATAAATGCATAAACTCAAATCAAATAGTTCAAAAACTTAACTCAAAGTCTCCCTAAAAATATAGAAACAATTACATACTTTTTTTTCTTTTTAGCCTTGGTGTTGACTCTACCTTCAATGATGATGTCTGGTGCCCAATTCCAAATTTCCAATATAATCAGCCAACATTGGTTATGTTCTCTGCCTAATTGAAACACAAGTTGCCTGTACATTAAATAAAGACATCAGTTCTTTCATGTCAATGCATCAAACAACTAAAATCTAACTGCTCTTTCATGCCATATTAAAAAACAATAAATAGTCAGATACTTTAAAACTAATGAGTAATACTTAAAAATGCTAAGATTAAACTCCAAAGAAAATATTAATATTTGAAGGCTATTTAGACATTTGGCTATAAATATAATACGCCTAGCTTATGGCAAACAAAACAGAGATAAAGAAGAGCAAAACCTTACGTAAGATTACCGTTGCAAGCGCTTTTTGTAGCAATATCCACCATGCTTTCTTTCCATCAACCTGTACCTAAAAAACATAACTTGATGGCAAGTGAAATTTACAAATAGCACCAGCAAACATTAAATAGAGAACATTACACCTTCATTATTAAAAGAATTTAGTAATGCATCATTAATTTAAATGCATGCACCTGCCTTTGACTTACCAAAGTGAAACCTGCAACAATGTCCACTTCCAAAAAAATCACCATGCCAAATTGCTATGCCTACTGTACTCAACATTTAAATGAGTTTTGTTATACTTTATTTTACACCAAAACTAAATTAAGTTTCAATCAACTATTTTCAGGAGAAAAAATCAAGAAAAGAAATATAGATTGATTAAACATACCTTGATTTTCACTTCCATGGGATAGAACCCTAATTCCAAAGCACCAGCAACAACATATTGTTGTTGTTTTCCTTTCCATCTCGATCGATCAAATTAATAAAATCTTTGAAGTTTGGGTTTCACGTGTATATATGTCTCTTTTAAAATATATATCGATCAACCTTAGCAATGCCATATAAGTTAAACTTTCTTAAGGAATTCTATGTTAACTAAATTTTTTTTTTTTTTTTTTTTTTTTTTTTTTTTTTTTTTTTTTTTTTTTTTTTTTTTTTTTTTTTTTTTTTTTTTTTTTTTTTTTTTTTTTTTTTTTTTTTTTTTTTTTTTTTTTTTTTTTTTTTTTTTTTTTTTTTTTTTTTTTTTTTTTTTTTTTTTTTTTTTTTTTTTTTTTTTTTTTTTTTTTTTTTTTTTTTTTTTTTTTTTTTTTTTTTTTTTTTTTTTTTTTTTTTTTTTTTTTTTTTTTTTTTTTTTTTTTTTTTTTTTTTTTTTTTTTTTTTTTTTTTTTTTTTTTTTTTTTTTTTTTTTTTTTTTTTTTTTTTTTTTTTTTTTTTTTTTTTTTTTTTTTTTTTTTTTTTTTTTTTTTTTTTTTTTTTTTTTTTTTTTTTTTTTTTTTTTTTTTTTTTTTTTTTTTTTTTTTTTTTTTTTTTTTTTTTTTTTTTTTTTTTTTTTTTTTTTTTTTTTTTTTTTTTTTTTTTTTTTTTTTTTTTTTTTTTTTTTTTTTTTTTTTTTTTTTTTTTTTTTTTTTTTTTTTTTTTTTTTTTTTTTTTTTTTTTTTTTTTTTTTTTTTTTTTTTTTTTTTTTTTTTTTTTTTTTTTTTTTTTTTTTTTTTTTTTTTTTTTTTTTTTTTTTTTTTTTTTTTTTTTTTTTTTTTTTTTTTTTTTTTTTTTTTTTTTTTTTTTTTTTTTTTTTTTTTTTTTTTTTTTTTTTTTTTTTTTTTTTTTTTTTTTTTTTTTTTTTTTTTTTTTTTTTTTTTTTTTTTTTTTTTTTTTTTTTTTTTTTTTTTTTTTTTTTTTTTTTTTTTTTTTTTTTTTTTTTTTTTTTTTTTTTTTTTTTTTTTTTTTTTTTTTTTTTTTTTTTTTTTTTTTTTTTTTTTTTTTTTTTTTTTTTTTTTTTTTTTTTTTTTTTTTTTTTTTTTTTTTTTTTTTTTTTTTTTTTTTTTTTTTTTTTTTTTTTTTTTTTTTTTTTTTTTTTTTTTTTTTTTTTTTTCTATTTTTTTAAAATTTAATTTTTTTTTCAAAGTAACGAAGTAACCAGATTAGTTGGCTGACCAGCAACCTGTAAGCCTGAATACCAGCCTAAAAGCAACCAAAACATCCCAAACAGCAGCCCTGAGAGCAACAAAACAAAACACTGAATTCAGCAACTCGTAACCATGAAACGGGCTTGGGAATAAAAGCTTACTTATTGTATTCTGGACGCCCAAACAAACAGGTTTTCGTACCTTTTCCAGATTGTGCAAGACTATATAACGAACAACAATGTAGGTCCGCGTAGTTAAGTAATCGTAGCCATAACGTTTGTCAAAAAGTAACCATCAAACACGAATTAGTTCAAAAAGCTGATTACTGAAATTTTAAGAAAACCAAAAAATAACCATCAAACCTTTACTTTCAATTCCAAAAAAAATCTACCTTTTCTTTGAAGCTCTCACAAGGGGCATGAACCCCCCACTTTGAAGCTTCTCTCAGCAGCTTCACACATTGCTCTTTCACTGCCTTCCTTTATTCCAGTAAAAAACAATCTTCTTAAGCCTTTAGCCCATTGAATCAACAACATACTCAATCATATTTCCATACCACATGCCAATATACTCTTAGCAGCCCATCACTCCAACCCCCACAAACATTCTGCCATATGTTAAAGTACCCATTATTTATGTAAAATTTCATACATTTAATTCCAAATTTTCACCCATACTCAAAGTACCAGAAGTCCTTTTCCAAATTCCATATATACAAACAAATAAAGTAAGCACTTACATAATTATCAGGATGGTACCCTCTTAGTCTTTAAGCACTTTAAGTAAAACAATCCCAAACAACCCCTACATCAAACAGACCAATAAGGCTTGGAGCAACTACATTTATAATTAATAGCCAACAACATGTTCACAAGTCAAATCTTTTACTACTAAATCAGACCAGGCCATCACCCCTAAAATCATTAATCTGGATGTATGTATGTTTAGGAAAAATGGCCACATACATCTTACATATAAATATACTTTCATAATACCAGAATTTGTTCATAATACCTTCATTAATTTTCGCCCATACCTTTTATTCTTGATTATACAAATCTGCCTCACCAAATTTGTTCATAATACCTTCATTAATTTTCGCCCATACCTTTTATTCTTCATTAACTTTCCTGCACAACTAATTGAGTTTATAAACTAATTTAAGTTTACCTACCTTACATGCCTAAATTAAGTTTACATACCTTTTATTGCATATTAATCATCTTCAAAACATGAACCATCTGCAAAATACATCTAAATTAAAACATACTCAGATACAAATTAGATGAAAGATTTAACAACACACAAAAAACAGTTGTAGATCTAAACCAAATAAGAAACGAAAGATTAAAGATTTCTGAAACTATAGATTAAACCCCCACATATTCAATGGAAACATACCTAATGATATTTATAAAAACCAAACCTTGTTCTTCCTGGATTCATCGAAGAGAGTCTTTGGCCAGTGAAGATAAAATCCTACAAACATGTAACATGATACATATAATCAATAAAAAGCATGAAACCTAAACTAATAAACTAATCACACACAAAACACATGTTACATTTTCGATAAAGCACCCATACATGTTTCAATATTGAAATAGGAATCAGCATACTTAGCTCGAAAAAGATAAGAAGAGCATCTGATTGAAGAGTGAGAGATGGAGATTTGGGTTTAATTTTGAATTTTGGAATAAAAAGAAGTGATTCATTGATGGAAAAGATTTAGTGTATTCTGCCACATAGAGAGGATATACTCCTTATTCAAAAATTAAAAACCCCGCCCAATTTTTCTTTCTCTCTATCTGTCCCGCTCATTCCCTGTTACCTCTCTCTTCATATTATTATATATTAAATTAAATACATATATATACATGTATAAATATAGTATAACACACACATGACATAAGCTATTGTGTGTATGATCCGATGTGTCATGCCTAAGCAATTGACAAATCGGATTTTGTGAGATCATCCACGCTCCTTTAGTAGGAGAGGGAGACTTTTACTTTCAAGATTCATGAGCACCTTATCTTCATTCTCACCATCACTTTTTCTACACCACTCTTTTTCATCCTTTATGATCTAATAAACCCACCAACAAAAAAACTTATAAACACTTATGAAACCATCATTAAAACCTCTACTACCTCTTCACTATTCTTCAAAATATGTAAACAACAAACCCACCACTGAAACAATCTCAAATCGAGCCAACTCATCGAGGTTTAAGTTCTTTTTTAGTTATATCTAAATGTTTTTGTTTGTTTTGTATAGATCTAAAACCCATCTTTGCTTGTTTTGTGTAGATCTAAAAAATATCGTAAAATATGGCCGAAGAGATGAGGTTATTTTGGCCGATCCACACTAAAAAAGGTAACACAACAAATCTTTATTGATGTATATTGTTACTAAGTTTTCTTTTCATATGTCCACTTGAAAAGTTCTTTTGTTTTTTTGTTTCTCAGATTGTTGGACTAAAAAGCTTTCATCTTTGTAAATGAAATATAAAGAGATTGTATATAGGTAATGTTTGTCTAAATTAAAAACTAGCTATCAATTTCAATTTCAATTTTTATTATTATATTTTCTGGTATTTAACTTGAGTTTATCATATTATTTAGTTTTTTGTTATTGTTTTAGATCTGAAAGAACAAAGAATGAATCTTGGAGTATTGATGGGAAAAAAAGGCGAATCGTTTGTAATATTGTATGTAGATGTATAAATTTAGAATGAGATTTATATTTTAATTTCAATTGTATATTTTGTTGTGATCTGTAATGGTTTATATTGATAAAGAAGAATTTTTATTTTTTGAACATTTGGTAAAGAAGAATTAACAGAGATTAATGAATGTTTATCTTAATCTTAATCATAACCTAAGGATTAATTTTATTTTATTTTTTGTTTTTCAAAAATTATTTACCGACGGGAAATCCATCGCTATTCGGTTAAATTAAACAATTTATTTCACATTGGAAAATACTTACGGCGTCGGATTACCGACAGATAATTCTGTAGGTAGAATTTGAGATCCGTCGCTAAATCTGTCGGAAAATATTACCGACGAGGTTTTTACCTACGGATTTTTTCCGTCGGTAATCCGTCGGAAATAGGCGTTACCGACGGATTTGACCGTCGGTGAAGCCCAGTTTTCTAGTAGTGATATAGGTAAAAACAAAACATGCTAAAATATTATATTTATAAGAAACACCTATAATATTGTCATATTCTAACTAATTGAGATATATAGAATATGTTTCATTTAAGAATAAGATATTATTTCTAATAGTACAAAATAGAAATTTAATACACTACGTGTAACAATAAAACAAATAAAATGATAGTGACCTATTATGACTTTTTAATATTCAAATATCGCTAAATATATCATAGTCTACAACTTCGATGGACATATTATGACTTTGTAATATTCAAATATCGCTAAGCATGTCACAGTAAACAATTTCGATAGACATATTTTAAAAAATATTTCAATATTAAAATCAAAGTTTTATATATATATATATAGATCAATTTTTAATTAATAAAAATAATAAACTAATTTTTAAACCACAATAAATTAACATCTGATATTGATAATGTCGTAACCTTGTATTAGACACGGGTCTAAATTTCATTAAGATCTCAGAAAAAAAATTAATCTAAGTACAGAGTAAAAAAGAATGGGTATACGGTTTTAACTTTTTAAGGTCGTTTCGGCATTGTACATCTTAACTAGTATTCAGTCACGTCCGATGGACAGATAGATTCAAAACATGTCTTGTATTCCGTTTCAATATGTTTTGGGATTTCATGATAAATTATAGATATTCGTCAAACTAAATAAATTGATAACATATAAAACAATTATATAAGAGCATGTTAAAAAATATTCAATATCATCATACACTGATGAAAAAATATTACTTGCTATTGAATAATATAAAAAAAATACTTTGGTAAAAAAATATAAATTATACGTATGCAATAATTTATATATAAAAAATAACTTTAACTATTGAGCGTAACTCTAGACCTATTAGCTAAAAAAACAATCCTTTAGCTAATTAATCGAATACCATAAAAAATATAGATAAAAAAAAGTAATGTCGAGAGTGGGATTCGAACCCACGCCCTTTCGGAACAGGTCCTTAACCTGGCGCCTTAGACCAACTCGGCCATCTCGACTTTTGTGATCGAAAGTCAATTTTATATTAGATATATGAAATATGATTTGAGTGTTATTAATCGAAGTACCAATGCAGCTACAACTTGCAAGACACATTGTAATACTTATCATCTACTTGAGTTTATGTAGTCATAAATTAAGGTATGCGTTTCAACCTATTTATGGTTCCATTTGTCTTAAATTTCATTAAGATCTCAGAAAAAAAATTAATCTAAGTACAGAGTAAAAAAGAATGGGTATACGGTTTTAACTTTTTAAGGTCGTTTCGGCATTGTACATCTTAACTAGTATTCAGTCACGTCCGATGGACAGATAGATTCAAAACATGTCTTGTATTCCGTTTCAATATGTTTTGGGATTTCATGATAAATTATAGATATTCGTCAAACTAAATAAATTGATAACATATAAAACAATTATATAAGAGCATGTTAAAAAATATTCAATATCATCATACACTGATGAAAAAATATTACTTGCTATTGAATAATATAAAAAAAATACTTTGGTAAAAAAATATAAATTATACGTATGCAATAATTTATATATAAAAAATAACTTTAACTATTGAGCGTAACTCTAGACCTATTAGCTAAAAAAACAATCCTTTAGCTAATTAATCGAATACCATAAAAAATATAAATAAAAAAAAGTAATGTCGAGAGTGGGATTCGAACCCACGCCCTTTCGGAACAGGTCCTTAACCTGGCGCCTTAGACCAACTCGGCCATCTCGACTTTTGTGATCGAAAGTCAATTTTATATTAGATATATTGATTAGAGTAATCGACATAAATCGTCCCTGTGGTTTACTCAAATAGTCACGTTTCGTCCTTGTGCTTCAATAACGTCATGGATCGTCCTTTATAGGAAGAAAAGTTTCACGTTTGGTCCTTTGACTTTTTGACCGTGAACTCGCCTCCGTTAACCCCCCACGTGCCTCCCACGTGAGGGGTATTCCAGTCTTTTCCTATCCGTTCTTTTCTGGACTCACTTCTATACATACACCGACTCTCTTTTTCTCTTTCTTAAATACACACATACATATATATGAAAATCAATATATAATATATACACAAATATATATCTGGAAATCAATCAATATACATATACATATATACACCCTGAACTCCTGAACAACAACTGAAAATTTCATCAGTTACACAAACAAAGAAAACAAATCTGAAAATTCCATCAGCTACACAATTGGAAAAAAGAACCATTGGCCGGAAAACACCGAACCAGTGGCCTGAAAGTTTGAGCCATCAGTCGGAAAATCGAGCGGCTGGCTAGGGAAAGTGACTAGCAAGCCGATTAGTGTATAGATCTGGATTCAAAGACGGAAGGTAATCGATGATGGCGACGGTATTATACACTCATGGTGGTGGAGTTTTGGGTTGCGGTGGTGGCACTTGATGGCAGTAGATCTGTTTTTCAGTAACCTCTCACCATCACGTTTTTCAGTAATCAGTACATCATCACCATCATGGTGGCCGGAAAAACGTAATAAAACTCCTTTGCTTAGCCGTCGTCTTTTCTTGCTAAATTCCATCTTGATTTCTTTTGATAGAAATATAGATTGGAATTGCCCACCACCGGAGGATTCGTTTCTTTTTTTTTTGCTTTGAGGATTCGTAATAAAAAATCACAAGGAGGATTTGGTTGCATGATCTATATAGATTAGATATGAGATTTGTAGATATTTAACTAAAATAGATAGAGTTTTGATTTGTTTTTTGTAAAGGTTTATTTTATGAGAGAAAAAAGGGGATGGTGGTGGTGTTGAACATATTCTTGTTGAATCAGGTTTGTTGTATCTATATGAAGCTGAGAGATAAGGATATGTTCGGTGGCCCATTTTAGGAAGAAAACTTCAGCAAATTTGTATGTTTTTTATTTGTGGACAATAATTTGTATGCCAAAATACGCTTCATTTCTTAGATTTAAGTTAGTATTAGTTCGTTGATTTTGGATTTGGGTTTTGTTTTGTGATGTATCTCAAATCTGGAAATGAGTTTTCATAAAGGATGAAGAAGAAGGATGAAGAAGAAAGCAACAAAAAAAATCAAATTTCGTCCTTTAAGAATGAAAAGTACTAAAATACCCCTCACATGAGGGTGTTAACGAAGGTGTGTTGACGGTCAACAAGTCAAAGGACGAAACGTGAAGCTTTTCCTCCTATAAAGGACGATCCATGACGTTATTGAAGCACAAGGACGAAACGTGACTATTTGAGTAAACCACAGGGACGATTTATGTCGATTACTCTATTGATTATGATTTGAGTGTTATTAATCAAAGTACCAATGCAGCTACAACTTGCAAGACACATTGTAATACTTATCATCTACTTGAGTTTATGTAGTCATAAACTAGATTTTAGACCCGTGTCCAATACTGGACACGGGGTTTACGATATTATCAATATTAGATCTTCATACATTTAATTCAAAAAAGCTTATTACGGTTCTAAGTGTTATACTTTGCAAGTTGTAGTACAATAATCACAGGTTCGTCACTGTCATTATTAGCTGAGACATATTGATGGAATTGTTTGCCGTAGTCATTTCACAAAGAACATGCTACAATAATTTCTTTATTACAAAATTTTTTGAAACCAGTTGTACTCATAATGTGATATTATTATGAAAGATAATTAAGAACTAAAATATAAACATACTTGTGATCCTGTACTTGACATTCAAGTATATGTATTTGATCATGATGCGAGCCCATAACACGAATAAGTTTATTTTCAATCATGTCCTATGATAATTAGATAACAATTATAATTGTTTTCATATTCTTTGATAACAATTAGGACTCTTGATTTGAGTGACAATTGTAACTTTAAAAAGTTAAATATAAATACTTTTTGTAACTTTTTAAAAAAATTTAAAAAAATCTTCTCAAGTTGATGGCTAAAAATAAATATAAATTAAGTATTCAGGGTTAAAAAGTGTAAATTATTGATGGAAAACAAAAAAGTGTAAATTAATGAGACTTTTTCTACAAATTAATATAAATACTAATATAATAATATATTTGGATAATGATTATTAGAATTTTTAATTTATAGTTAATCTAAATGATGACATAAGCGAGAGTCAATTTCATGAAATTGAGTGATATGTCGTATTTTATATAGCCATTTCCCACAATTTATTTAGTCGCTTTTGCATGATTTGTGAGTCGTTTTAGTATACATTTGGTGCGTTTATGGTATTTGTTAGTGTTTCAGGGAAATAACAGGTACTTGAGCGTATTTCTGGAAGAAACGACCTTTTTGAGGTGAAATAAGTGCTTACGGATGATTTTCGAGGCATTTGGGTGAAGATTGAAGCTGGTCAACGAAAGTCAACTGAAAAGGAGACGCATTGCGCCGCAACCAAATTACAGGGAGTTAAGTTGCGCCGCAACTATCCTAGTTGCGCCGCAACGCGTCCAGGTTCAAGCCAGCAACGAGTCAACATAAGTCAAATAGTCAAAGCCAGTTGCGCCACAACTGGGGCCGATTCTGAAGCAAATTTTTGGAAACTATATATAGCTTGCATAAACATTCTTTAACCCTACCTTTTACTTTCCAGCCGTTTTTAAGAGTCTTTTGAAGGGTTTTTCATTTGGAGAATCATCTTTGAAGATCAAGAACACGATTGGATTATTTCATCATTCTGTATTCGATTTTTAGTCATTCTTGGAACGATTTCAACATTCGGTACATTATGTCTTCATATATTATTGATTGTTTTTATCTTTTCATTATGAGAGGCTAAATCTCTCAGTACCTACTTGGATAGTAAACATGTCATAGGTGTAACATCCCAATCTTTTTATTTAACGTTTGACTAGAGCCGTTAGGTCAACGTAATGTGTTCGTTAAGTCTATGTTAGATTTAATGCTTATATGTAGTTAATGTAGAATACGTGTGAGACTTAAATGTCTTATTGATTGACGTAGTAATGTGGTTAAGATGTAGTTAAATGCTTTTTGAGGTGTTAAAAGTGTTTAGTGAGTTATATATAGTCCATAGAGGTGTTTTGGGCTAGAAATATGACTTAATGAAGCTTAAGGACCAAATTTGACATGTGGTGAAAGTCAAAAACGGGATTAGGGTCAATGAGGGAGCCATTAGACCATCATTTGCAGAAATATTATCATTCTCTCAAGCCCTAGCCACCCCTTTGATCCCCTATCAAAATTCTAAGCCGAAAATCCTTCAAACGTGTGATTTAGGAGTGATTGATCGAGTATTTTGCATCCCCATTGTGATCTCCAGGTATTAGTCGTATATTGATTTTGATTTTATGTCTTTTTGATCATATGAGTCATTAGAAATCAGATCTAGACCATTGGAGGGTCAATTGATGTCGAAATAACGTTTGTATTGATAATGCAAATCATGAGTGGTTTAATAAAGGAGTTACTTGCATTATTATGGCTTGAAAATGAAGTATTTTGGATGTATGAAAGTCTTGTATTTGATTTGGAATCGTTTGGTGTTGGTTTGGGGTTCTTTCGATCGAAGTTGTGCAGAATCGCGTCGGGTTGCGGCGCAACGCCTAGTTGTGGCGCAACTAGGAAGTTGGTTGCGGCGCAACTGAGCGAGAGTTGGTTGCGGCGCAATGTAAAGCAGAGAGTTAGGTTTCGGCGCAACGAGTGGGTTGCGGCGCAATTGTAAAGCAGAGAGTTAGGTTGCGGCGCAATGGGGTCATTGCGGCGCAACAGGGTCTTTTACTGAACTTTTTAAAATGAACCTCCAATGCGTATGTCGTGTCTTGAGTCGTGTTTGTAGGTGTGTAGGCCTGAGATATGACTTTAATAACGTGAGTAATAGGTTGTTTAATGATCGTTTACTAATTTTAGGTAGACGAGGCTAATTGCTTTGCACGGTAACGTGGTTATCCATTGTCGTGCGCTTCCTTGAGGTAAGATACACTACTTTTGACACGCTGAGGGTTCAACAAACGAAGGTTTCATAATTATAACTTCCCAATTGGTAACTTAGGTTGTTTATGGGTATATGGGTTACACGGGAGGTATTATGGGTTATGTAGTAGACCTTTGAGACCTGAAATGCAGTCCCTCATGATATGTATTGTAGTGCATGTTATGAAATGACGTAGGATGTAGTGCTATGTATGAAGTATAATGTAGTGTTATGATATGCAGTAACTTGTGATGTTATGAAATGCAGTATATGTTGTTATCGATTGATGTTGTACATGACTGTATGGCTTGCTCATCTAGTTCACTAGACTTGCTAAGTTGCCATGTCACGTGCACGTTTAAGGGCCCAAAACATAAAAGCAGTTAACGTAGTAAATGTTTAGGTAATGTAGTCACCTAAACTAAATAATGCAGTTTCGAGCTCGTAAAACTTTGATGCAGGAAAGTGTTAAGCTTAACCCGTACTTGCCCTAGCCCGGCTAAGTGCGTTGACGTAGGTTGCTTGGGTGGGTCCTTGCAACATGGTCTATTTGATGCAGTTTGGGTAATACGAGGGGTCTGACCCGCCCTCATTTGTCTTGTACATACAGATTACTCGGGGAGTGGCTTGCCATTCCTTAACGACGTTTGATGTGCAACTGAATGGTTGTCATCTAGTCGGGTGTAACTTATGTTGCACATTGACGCAGTTAAAATGTAGTAAAGCAGTTAACGTAGTAAATGTTTAGGTAATGTAGTCACCTAAACTAAATAATGCAGTTTCGAGCTCGTAAAACTTTGATGCAGGAAAGTGTTAAGCTTAACCCGTACTTGCCCTAGCCCGGCTAAGTGCGTTGACGTAGGTTGCTTGGGTGGGTCCTTGCAACATGGTCTATTTGATGCAGTTTGGGTAATACGAGGGGTCTGACCCGCCCTCATTTGTCTTGTACATACAGATTACTCGGGGAGTGGCTTGCCATTCCTTAACGACGTTTGATGTGCAACTGAATGGTTGTCATCTAGTCGGGTGTAACTTATGTTGCACATTGACGCAGTTAAAATGTAGTAAAGCAGTTAAAACGTAGTAAAGCAGTTAAAATGTAGTAAAGCAGTTAAAACGTAGTAAAGCAGTTAAAACGTAGTAAAGCAGTTAAACCGTAGTAAAGCAGTTAAAACGTAGTAAAGCAGTTAAAACGTAGTAAAGCAGTTAAAACGTAGTAAAGCAGTTAAAAACGTAGTAAAGCAGTTAATGTAGAAAGCAGTTAAAACATAGTAAAGCAGTTAATGTAGGAAGCAGTTATGTAGTTACGTGTGTAATGAAGTAAAGCAGGATAGGCACATTTAGGGTGGTTCACCCTAATATGAAGTATTGCGTGTTTGATATGTGTTGTGCCTTAATGAAGTGTTTAAATCCATAATGTTTGAAATGGACAATTGTTTTATAACACTATATTTTGAGCATTTAAAGTTTCAAGTATAACGAGAGTTCATCTTGACTACCTTTTAAGTCGTTCAACAAAGCAAGTGATGTTTAGACCCTATGATTGACATGTAAGCTAGTCCAAGTAGGTGTGCTTTTTTAAATTATTGTTTAAAACAAAATTCTCTTTTTGATTAATCCTGAGGGATTACTAACAAATTCTCTAACTAATTGCAAAGTGACAATTCGGTCACAAAACCCCTTTTTACTTGAACTACTTTATTTTAACAATTGCTTTACTTAGTCCTTGTGATCGACCTCGGATTTACCGAATTTACTATATTGCATGCGATTAGGTTCACTGCCTGTGAGTGTGTTGTAGGCAGTCTTTTGGTAGTTCGTGTTTATAAATTTTATTACTCGATTTCACACATCAAGTTTTTGGCGCCGCTGCCGGGGACTTTTGTTTTAGTAGTTGTTTGCTTTATTATTTTTATTTTTATTTTTATTTCATTTATACCAGGTGAAGTTGACGGTTTGCTTATGGTGTTTGTGCAGGTTCTTGGTAGTTGATGAACACAAGAGCTTCTGGCCGACCCTTGCTTAGTCCTTTATCTAATCCGGGGAAAGTCAGACGTCTAGTGCAGAAAAACAACCCAGAACCATCCACATCAGACAAGATAGATCCAGAAACGGCAGACCAAGTCCAACAGGACGTTGATTTAGACGCACACTTTACCAAGAAAACATCAACATCAGAAGATCAAGCGGTTAATAGCTCGGGAGACGTAGCTTGGATCTTCCGTACAAGAGAAGACTCGGACACAGAAGAGAAAGTTCAGATACCTGAACCAAGCAGCATTATCATACCTCGAACCAACAGGAATATTAATCAACAACCAAGGGTAAACGGAATGAGTGAGGAACAACCAAGAAATGTGAACAACATTCCTTACGGAGAACGAAGAAGAACTATCCCAGCTAACCGGGGCACAGCTATCCGCCCTCCTGCAATTTCGGTAGACTTTTCTTTAAAAGGTAATCATCTCAAGAGTGTCGAGGAGGATAAGTTTGACGGGATTAGAAGAAATGACCCTTACGCCCATCTTGAGAGATTTGAAAAGATTTGCCGATTGTATCAGTATGGGCAAGGGCAAGCTGAAGCTGTGAAACTAGAGCTCTTTCCATTGACTCTTGTTGGAGAGGCATCTGCATGGTTTAAGGAGTTACCAGATAATTCATTCTCTACTTGGGCTGAACTCCGGGAAGGATTTATTGATAAGTTTTATTCTGTAAGAACTCAAAGGCAGCTGGAGAATCAAATCAGGGCCTTTACTCAAGACAGTGGTGAGGATGTTGTAGATGCTTGGAAGAGATTCAAGGAGATGCTAAGGAATTGCCCTAGACATAGTATAGGTGTTGAAGTGATTTTTGAGATTTTCTACGATGGACTGGATAGAAGGACTAAGAGGGAGCTCGGTTATGCATTTGGGGGTAGTTTAAACAACATTTCCCCGAATGAAGGCTACAAGATACTTGAAGATATGGCCAAGGAGAATTCGACCCGAGATGAGGACCAAACCAAGAAATCCAGTAGAAACACTGTCGCTAAGGTTGAAAGTAGTGAAGATTCGAAGCTTGTTGCTGAGGTTAAGGCTCTCTCTAAGCGAATGGATGAGAGGTTTGATGGCCAAGAAAGCAGGTTCAAGAGCCTTGAAAGGGATGTGAAGGTTATGGCTAACGGATGTGATACCTGCAGAGGTTTGCACTATACCGAGGATTGCCCCCAAAAACCACCTGAAGAAGTTAGCTATGTTCAGAACCAAAAGCAGGGGAACTTCAACCAAAACACCGGTTATCAAAACCGGCAGTCAGGTAATTCTTATCCCTCCCCATCTTCTTATAATACTAACAATTCTGGTTTTGGTGGTAACAAGTTCAGCAGGTTCAGCAATCAACAAAGTTCTAATTCAGAACTAAGAGAGATCATGAAGGAGTTCATTAGCACCCAGAAAGCAACTAATGAACATGTTGCAGAAGAATCCAAGAAGGTGAGTTCTGTGTTGGATGCTTTGACTACTCGATTGGATGGAATCGGGCACAAGCTGGATCAAGGGGCAAAGAATCATCAAGCCACAATTAAAGACTTGGAAGGAAGGCTTGAAAGGCTAGGAAATTCTAACAGACAACCCGATACTCTACCGAGTAATACTCAACAGAACCCGAAGCCTCAGTCAAGCAACCAAGGGCAGAACAATCAAGGAACAGGGCAGAAATACACCCCTCCTAATGCCAGAAATGAGCATGTGAATGTAATCACAACGAGGGCAGGTAAAACTTATAATTCTGCAAATCCTTTACCTGATGATTCTACTCCACTTGTGCAGGTTAATGAAGATGATGAAACAGTTGATGATGAGATTGAGATGGAGCCGAATCCAGCTGTGCAGACACCGGCCGTTCCATCTAAACCAGTTGAGAAACTAACGGTGAAGCCTTATCAACCGAAAATCCCATTTCCTCAACGGTTGAGGAAAGAGAAAATCAAGGAAAATTTCAAGAAGTTTGTTGATTTGATTCAATCGGTAAACATAACTGTTCCTTTAGTTGATCTTATTGTAGGGATGCCGAATTATGCTAAGTTTCTCAAGGAGCACATCAGTGACAAAAGGAAGCTTGAAGAGGCGAAGACTGCAGTTCTTAGTGCAGAATGTTTCGCATTAATCCAGAATCAGATCTGTAAAAACCCAACCCGAAAACGACAATTTATATATATATATATAACTTTACAAGTAAATAAACACAATTCTCGCACCCCGTATTTTTAAAATTTATATGCATATACTAAATACATCAAGGAAATGTGTATTAGACTCCTTTATAGATCACACATACTTGAACAATTGAATATAACCATTAAATGACTAAAAAAAGACTAAAAACGACTTAACAGCCCCTGACGGCTGTTAACAGCTTCGGGACAGGTTTTGTAATACCAAACAACAAACTGTAACAACAAACAGGACTAATTTTGTACAGAAAACAACAAACATGATTGATTTTGTACAGAATACAGCAAACAGGATTACCAGAAACTGTGAACAGGATTGATTTTGCAAAGAAAACAGGATCAGTTTTGTAACAACAGTTAGTTTTCTAACGGATTCAGGACTAACTGTGTAACAGCTTCAGCTGCAGATTTTTAACAGCTTTTCTTACAAAATCCAAGTTATAAAATAATCATACAAAGACACTAGTACACCAACAAGTTAACCATTTGACCATAACAAGTTTCTAAGACAAGTTGAACCCCTACTTTGATCAAAAGATGGCCAAACGGGTCATTTACCCACCACGAGACAGCTTGGATAAAATTTGACTAAGTACACAAATTACCAATTTAATACTTCAAACATATGTATATGGACTTAACAAACTCTTTTGACACAATTTTAATATCACAATGACCAAACGGATCACATTACCCGCATCAACCCGTTAGATGACAACTTGGGTAAACCTTCAAATTTTTACATGATCACAATCATTTTGCCAAATTCAAATAGTCAACTAGTAGTAAGAATAGAATGACCATAAAAACTTACTTAATACACATATATTTACTTAACTTCTTTCAACAACATAACCAAGTTTTACAACATAGGTATACTAGTTATAGGCAAATTACCAAACGACTACATATATGTGACAAAAGACCCATTTGGTATCATTGCAAGGTCAAAAGAGATACTTGTACCATAATAACCTCAAAATCGACACAAGTTATTCCACCTTATCGTCGTCACTTCAATACTAGCAAATCCTACGCTTGACTTCCTTTTCCTTTGTCAATATTTCTTGAAACCCCTACCAAAAAGAAATAACAAACTAAACGTAAGCATAAAGCTTAGTGAGTTCTAAAACCATCAACACATATCACAAATTCACAATCAATATATACAAATACATAGCAATATACAACATGAAACCGCGCACTCAAGTCTAGACTTCAACCAAAACGTGTGAATCGCGCACCAAAGCCTCTATACAAACCGAGTACTAGAATTACCATCATGTGCGAACCGCGCACTCAAGTCTAGACTTCAACCAAAACGTGTGAATCGCGCACCAAAGCCTCTATACAAACCGAGTACTAGAATTACCATCATGTGCGAACCGCGCACTCAAGTCTAGACTTCAACCAAAACGTGTGAATCGCGCACCAAAGCCTCTATACAAACCGAGTACTAGAATTACCATCATGTGCGAACCGCGCACCAAAGTACGTCTATGCAAACCGAGCTCTAGACTTCTATATAATCAAAGAACTCACCTTGCTAATGGCTATGATGTTTATTGAGTAATTTCCTTAGCTTGTATCACCTATCCATAATTCACATAAAATGACCATCAAACACTAATCATACTACTAAATCCACTCTTTGGCCATTTCTTACACTTTCAATATCAAGAATCAAATATTTAGCTCACTAGCCAACTCAAAATCATTATTAAAATGACCAAGTCACACAATTAATAATTTCTTTCAAAAATAACCCAACCCATAATCATTATATTAAAAACCCATCTCAACAATCTCTTCATTTTATCATCATCATGATTTTACTTGCAAAAAATCAAACTTCAATAACAAGACCTTATAATATAACAAAGAAAAGAACAATACCTTTCATTTATAAGCTCAATAACATAAACCCTAACTATTATTTTCTTCAATTTCTCCAAATCAAGCTAGTAATTAGATTATTATTATGATAAGAAAGTTAGGGTTCGATTTAGGAAGAAAATGAATAACTTTCTTGAAGATAAGTAGATGGAAATTAGAGAATCAAAGTTTCTTCTTCTTGTTTTAGCTTGAAAGTCGGTTCTTCACACTTCACAGACAATCACGATGTACATGATAGAATAATCAGGAAGCTTTCTAGTATTTTGTAGTGATAAATTCTTATTAAGGGTATTTTATACTGTTAGTTACACTTTACACCCTTGTGATTATCTAATATTTCACTTTATAACTTAATTATCATAGGAAATTATCTCATATATATTTACTAATAATTTCATATAATATAAATAATACCTTTTAAAGATTAAGGATGTCACAACTCTCCCCAACTCATTTGGGATCACGTCCGCGTGATCCAAGCCATTTACTACGGTGAACAGGACTTCAACACTAGTTCCAACCCTAACTATTATATCTTGATTAGACATAAACTATGCAGCTAGCTTTTATTTCCCAATCACTAATATTCTACAAACTAATTTCAATCTTGATAAAAATAGAATAATTTAGAAATCAAAATTAATAGATATGCACGGACGGTTTGCACCTGAGTCAAAAGGATCTTAGCAGGTATATGTTTACAAGAAAGGGTACCTGAAATGACATCAGGTGCATTACATGTCTCTTTTGCAAACATCTGATAATTCCTACCCCTTAGTTGTCCCTGTCGAGCTATCCTTCTCTCAGTCTCTTTCTTTAGTTCTTCTTCACGCTCTGCCTCAGTTAATTCAGGACACTCAAATTTTCGATGTTTTTCCTGGTGACAATTGAAACAAACAAAGATCCTCCCAATATGACAATCTTTGCTAAGATGACCAGATTGGTGACACTTAAAACATAATTTAGCTTCCTTACACTCCCCCGAATGGTTCTTTCCACAGTTTCTACATGTAACGGTAAATCTGTTTTCCAATACCTTCTCCTAAGTTACCCCCACTATCACCTGCCTTAAACCTCTTACTAAGAGATTGAGCGGAAGACGATTCAAGCTTTCTTTTAGAAATTTCCTCCCAGGATCGGTGTATTTCATGCTCTCGGTCACGCGCAACATCAACTAGCTTTTCAAAAGACTCAACCTGTGTCAGGTTGATATATTGACGAATTTCAGAACGCAGTTGACGATGAAAATGTTCTTTCAACATCTTATCACTACCAGCATACTCAGGACAAAATTGCACACGATCTATAATCCAAGCATGAAAATCATTAACACTTTTGGTACCTTGCTTCGTCACCAAGAATTCTTCACGCAGTTTGGCAATTTCAGATTCTGGAGCAAATTTTCCCAAAAACATGTCTCTGAATTCTTTCCAACCCATCTCCAACATTTTCTCCTCATCACGAGCCACAAGACCATCCCACCATCGTTTTGCGGTATCACGTAGCATACTAGTTCCATAAACAACACGGAACTCATGAGGACAATGACTCGTTCGAAAGGCACCCTCAATCTCTGAGAGCCACCTAGCACTAACAATAGGATCTGGAGTACCAGTGAAAGTAGGCGGTTTACAAACAGAAAAGTTTTTATACTCATACTCGTCTTTCGGCTTAGGAGTAAGTATTGCGGTCTCAAACACTCGAGTAGTTTTAGTTTGAGTAGAAGTAGTTCTGGAATCTTTGGGAAACCGTTTATTCAGTTCATCTTCAATTGCCTTGGTAACTGTAGAACTAATAGTTTTATCGATAACCTCCTCCATCTTTACAAGAAAGAATGGCGCGAAGTTTCTAAGCTATACCGATTTGCTCAGAAATGTCCCCACGATCGCGTTTATTCCTAGACTTTTCATGATCCTCTTTTTTCAGTATACATACCCTCCACTTCATGTCATTACCCTCGTCAATATGACTTAGGCCACCTTGATCCTTACAACTAGCATCTTCTTGAGATGTGATGTGCTAAATCGAGTTTAAAATTTAAAACTAGAAGTACCTCGAAACTCACTACTACACACTATCGGGCAGTGGACCCGATCGTATGCAATATAGTTAAAAAGTAAGTCCAGGTTCGTTCACGGGGATTGGTCTGAATCAATTGTCTAATAAAGTAGTTTGGAAAATAGGGTGTTGCTTCAAATCTCTCTTTGACAATTAAAGTAAAATAACTTTAAAGACAAAACGCGTAAAAGTAAAGGTAAAGCTTCAAACAATAATAGTAAAGATCATCTACCTTGACTTCGCTAGACTTCAAACATGATTGCATTCAATTAAGACCAAATTCATTTAGAGTTGACAAGATAATCGTGAAAGGATAAAATGCTCGCGTGGTACCACCAACCGCTCACAAATCCCCAAACACCTAAGTTGCTAGTTTAATTACCCAAGCCGGTACCACCAATGCCTAGACAACCTTACCAACAATTAGTTTGCTTGACTATCAAATTACCAATTGTGCCTATGTGAAAATAACGTGGTACCACCAACCGTTACAAACACGTTGACAAAATGATTCCTTTTATTAAAATGACATTCACTATCATACCATGAACTAGTGATAATTGCTCATAGACAAGCAACCTTTTGAAAATCACATATGTATTCAACTAGTACCACTAACGAAAAACACACATGCCACCAATATCATAATAATAAATATAAAGGAATTAAATCATCAAGATCTCGACACAACGATAAATGAAATCAACTCTTGGAATTAAAACATATAGCAATCACGTCATTCGTCTAGTTTCATCAAGGTGGGTGATTAAAAGATTAGCCACTCATGATTAAATTGAAATAACAATCAAAATAAAGGAAGAACATGATGTACCAATCGTTTGAGAAATAGAAATTGCGAGACAATAAAATAGATACGATCTAGATGGGTGCACGTGAATCTTCAATGAATCGGAAGACGATGAAATCTTGATTTGATCCTTGAAGGCGTTCCTTGTAGTGCAGCTCCTAGAAAGAAAACTTGATTCTTTGGGAATTAGGTTTTGTAAACTATTTATACCCCCTTCATTCTGATGCAATTGATCGGTCAAAGCCTATCAGCCCCGTACTCTCACTGCGGCGCAGTGGGCGAGTGATGCCCCTACTGCGGCGCAGTGCTAATACACTGCCTTTGGTGCTCGTTTGTCAAGGCTGACTGCGGCGCAGTGGGCACACGCACATCCCACTGCGTCGCAGTATAAATATACTGGTCTCGATGCTCTTTTCCACATAGATGACTGCGGCGCAGTGGACTTGTTCACCACCACTGCGTCGCAGTATAAATATACTGGTCTCGATGCTCTTTTCCACATAGATGACTGCGGCACAGTGGACTTGTTCACCACCACTGCGTCGCAGTATAAATATACTGAACCGAAGGCCACACATCAACTTATGAAGACTTGCATATTTTCTATCTCTTTTCACCTAAATAACTCTCGAACTCTCCAATCAACTTCATGGCCTCAAAATTACTCGAAATTGTATCAAACGGAAACGTCTCCTGTTTAGAACCTGAAACCACTAACAAAACCCATAAACGCGCCAAATGCCAGCAAAATCGACTAAAAACATATAATAAAAAGGCCAATAACGATGTGGGTGATGGGTATAAATTGGTCACATCAAATCCCCCCACACTTAAGCATTGCTTGTCCTCAAGCAAATCCAACATTTAAAGAAAAAGTAATCCTTGGCAAAGAAGCTAAATAAACAATTACGAGTATCAAAAAGAAGCAACACCAAGTATGTCAAAGACAAAGAAGTTGGGTGAAGCAGTTTTAATCTTAAATGAAAACCCGAAATGTTTGACAATATCTGAACAATCCACAAGCCTCAATAACACGACTAAGCACAAGCGAAACAAATGAACCTATCAATATCATTCTACTCCAACGAACTTACTTTTGGGGTTGAATATATCAAGAATCACTCATAGCACAGTCGTGATGCATATCTTACCATAGGCTTGAACAAGGATCATAGCTCCACCGACATGGCGTAAGCACCAAGTACATCATCAAAATAGGCATATAAGATGGTTGTATAGTTAGGCTAAGGTATATATATTGGACATTTACAATGAGTGAGGGAGTGTAGGTTAGAAATGAAAGGAATCAATCAAAAGTATAAGGTAAGTATGAAATATGTACAAAATAGTCTAATCAAAACCCGTACCATTGATTGCCAACAACCCATAAATTGCAATTCCGCTAAAACACCTCAAAAATACCAAGCAAACTCGACACCATTGTGGTGTATCAACTTCAAACAACTTAAAGTCAACCAAGCCCTCCATTCTTAACGATACAACACAACTCTAGACATATAAAAATGAGAAGTACCCACTAGTAGCCCAAGCTCCTTTTTTCTTTCTTTTTTTTCTTTCTTTTTTTTTCTTTTTTTTTTGAAATCACTTTTACTTTACTAGTAGGCACCCTCTTACAATGATGAACAATGTCTAACACAATCTACTTCCTTTGAACAACACAGGACATTCCTCAATAATTTTGACCAATCGACGTATTCCCAAGTACTAAGAATATTCCAACTGACAATCCACTGAATCTCTCCCAAACCATCCAAACAAACCAATGACAATCAATGGCCCCCCGGATTAGACTATCGGTATAGTAAGGTATAATTAGGTAAAGTTTACATAAATGAGTGGATATATACAATGGAAAAGGCTAAGTTAAAAGGATGTATAAGAAAGGTTTACAAAGAAAGGAAGCATGTATATGTAAGTGAGTATAAGTATAGTAAGGGTATGAATATACAAAAGGAAAAATGAAAATAAAGAAAGAAAAGTATGGGTCAAACCTATATGCCAATTCGTCATCCGATGTACTTTTATCACAAAAGTGATCTCACTGCGGTCTCGTCACGATCACAAGGCCAAGTTCTAGCTCAACACATCACCGACACACTCAAATCAAAGAAAAGAACCCGGAAATGGAATAAATTAACCTCAAATTCGCACATCTTAGTGCAGAGTTCGAAATGAAACCCTTACTCCCGAATAAATCCAAGAGCCTAAGAGAGGGACAAATTACAAGGTAATCAAACCAAAACCGTAAACACCTAACACATCTATATATGAACAATGAATCTCACAACTTTAGGTGTTTGGGAAATTTGAGTATGCAAGTAATGTTATCAATCCACAAGGATTAGCCCAATAACCGTTCAGAACACATTTCGCCGATTAAAATTTTTGCCAGGAAAAATGAAAATAAAGAAAGAAAAGTATGGGTCAAACCTATATGCCAATTCGTCATCCGATGTACTTTTATCACAAAAGTGATCTCACTGCGGTCTCGTCACGATCACAAGGCCAAGTTCTAGCTCAACACATCACCGACACACTCAAATCAAAGAAAAGAACCCGGAAATGGAATAAATTAACCTCAAATTCGCACATCTTAGTGCAGAGTTCGAAATGAAACCCTTACTCCCGAATAAATCCAAGAGCCTAAGAGAGGGACAAATTACAAGGTAATCAAACCAAAACCGTAAACACCTAACACATCTATATATGAACAATGAATCTCACAACTTTAGGTGTTTGGGAAATTTGAGTATGCAAGTAATGTTATCAATCCACAAGGATTAGCCCAATAACCGTTCAGAACACATTTCGCCGATTAAAATTTTTGCCAAAGGAAAATTTTGTAGTAAAAATTGCTTATTAAATTATCATGAATTAAGTGACAAAAGCAATTTACCACAAGGACAAACTCAACTCAAGTTTTAAAAAACACATCAACCTCTATTATCCCACCAAATTGACAACACCGATTCCAAACATGCACATCACAGTGAAGAGCTCAAAATAGAAACTCCTACCCTCGGATAAAATCCGAAGGCCTATGAGAGGGACACATCAACAAAACCGGTAGAAATCTCAATGGCAAAACAACAAAAGTGATCTCACTGCGGTCTCGTCACGATCACAAGGCCAAGTTCTAGCTCAACACATCACCGACACACTCAAATCAAAGAAAAGAACCCGGAAATGGAATAAATTAACCTCAAATTCGCACATCTTAGTGCAGAGTTCGAAATGAAACCCTTACTCCCGAATAAATCCAAGAGCCTAAGAGAGGGACAAATTACAAGGTAATCAAACCAAAACCGTAAACACCTAACACATCTATATATGAACAATGAATCTCACAACTTTAGGTGTTTGGGAAATTTGAGTATGCAAGTAATGTTATCAATCCACAAGGATTAGCCCAATAACCGTTCAGAACACATTTCGCCGATTAAAATTTTTGCCAAAGGAAAATTTTGTAGTAAAAATTGCTTATTAAATTATCATGAATTAAGTGACAAAAGCAATTTACCACAAGGACAAACTCAACTCAAGTTTTAAAAAACACATCAACCTCTATTATCCCACCAAATTGACAACACCGATTCCAAACATGCACATCACAGTGAAGAGCTCAAAATAGAAACTCCTACCCTCGGATAAAATCCGAAGGCCTATGAGAGGGACACATCAATAAAACCGGTAGAAATCTCAATGGCAAAACAACAAAAGTGATGTACCCGGTAGCTTAAACCTATTTGCCACCCCCCCACACTTAAGATGGACAATGCCCTCAATGTCCATATTCGGTCAAACAAAGGTAAATAGGGGTAAGCAACATAGAATAATCAGAACACATACCGGAGTAAGGACACATCCCGTTTTGAAACAAGTTAGTCGACCCCGTGTCACAAATGGTGCTTCCTAAAAAAGGAAGAACACTTTGCTTGGCGGGAGAAACAACTTGTACCAAAACGGAAAGTGCGAGAGTTGCGTGTGCATCAAACATACCAAACATAAATATAGCGGCGCTGAACTTACTGCCAGCATATGCACACCATCACACAATCAACAATTTGATGCCACAGAGTAAAGATGAGAAGAGAATCCAACGGGTTCCCCCCCCCCCACACTAGTGTTGCACAATAGCCATCAAATTGAATAGTCCTGTTGCACTTGCACCACAAACAAACCACATTTCTAAGCATATCAAAGTAACTACTGTTTAATGCAGAAAAAATAAAAACCTAAAAGAAGGAAAACAAACGAAAGTACAATGTCTCATCACCCCGTAGGGTGGATACCAGAAAATAAGGAAAATAAAATAAGACACAGTGTATTAAGTACAGTCATCCTGAATACCAATCATCATAAATCATAAAATGATTCCATCCCACGGAACCGGATGGGAACCATAATCATCATCACTGCGACTGTCCATGATAGCCATAGGGAAGACCAGATGTATCAAAAAGATCGGTTTCTGAGCATATCAAAGTAACTACTGTTTAATGCAGAAAAAATAAAAACCTAAAAGAAGGAAAACAAACGAAAGTACAATGTCTCATCACCCCGTAGGGTGGATACCAGAAAATAAGGAAAATAAAATAAGACACAGTGTATTAAGTACAGTCATCCTGAATACCAATCATCATAAATCATAAAATGATTCCATCCCACGGAACCGGATGGGAACCATAATCATCATCACTGCGACTGTCCATGATAGCCATAGGGAAGACCAGATGTATCAAAAAGATCGGTTTCTGAGCATATCAAAGTAACTACTGTTTAATGCAGAAAAAATAAAAACCTAAAAGAAGGAAAACAAACGAAAGTACAATGTCTCATCACCCCGTAGGGTGGATACCAGAAAATAAGGAAAATAAAATAAGACACAGTGTATTAAGTACAGTCATCCTGAATACCAATCATCATAAATCATAAAATGATTCCATCCCACGGAACCGGATGGGAACCATAATCATCATCACTGCGACTGTCCATGATAGCCATAGGGAAGACCAGATGTATCAAAAAGATCGGTTTCTGAGCATATCAAAGTAACTACTGTTTAATGCAGAAAAAATAAAAACCTAAAAGAAGGAAAACAAACGAAAGTACAATGTCTCATCACCCCGTAGGGTGGATACCAGAAAATAAGGAAAATAAAATAAGACACAGTGTATTAAGTACAGTCATCCTGAATACCAATCATCATAAATCATAAAATGATTCCATCCCACGGAACCGGATGGGAACCATAATCATCATCACTGCGACTGTCCATGATAGCCATAGGGAAGACCAGATGTATCAAAAAGATCGGTTTCTGAGCATATCAAAGTAACTACTGTTTAATGCAGAAAAAATAAAAACCTAAAAGAAGGAAAACAAACGAAAGTACAATGTCTCATCACCCCGTAGGGTGGATACCAGAAAATAAGGAAAATAAAATAAGACACAGTGTATTAAGTACAGTCATCCTGAATACCAATCATCATAAATCATAAAATGATTCCATCCCACGGAACCGGATGGGAACCATAATCATCATCACTGCGACTGTCCATGATAGCCATAGGGAAGACCAGATGTATCAAAAAGATCGGTTTCTGAGCATATCAAAGTAACTACTGTTTAATGCAGAAAAAATAAAAACCTAAAAGAAGGAAAACAAACGAAAGTACAATGTCTCATCACCCCGTAGGGTGGATACCAGAAAATAAGGAAAATAAAATAAGACACAGTGTATTAAGTACAGTCATCCTGAATACCAATCATCATAAATCATAAAATGATTCCATCCCACGGAACCGGATGGGAACCATAATCATCATCACTGCGACTGTCCATGATAGCCATAGGGAAGACCAGATGTATCAAAAAGATCGGTTTCTGAGCATATCAAAGTAACTACTGTTTAATGCAGAAAAAATAAAAACCTAAAAGAAGGAAAACAAACGAAAGTACAATGTCTCATCACCCCGTAGGGTGGATACCAGAAAATAAGGAAAATAAAATAAGACACAGTGTATTAAGTACAGTCATCCTGAATACCAATCATCATAAATCATAAAATGATTCCATCCCACGGAACCGGATGGGAACCATAATCATCATCACTGCGACTGTCCATGATAGCCATAGGGAAGACCAGATGTATCAAAAAGATCGGTTTCTGAGCATATCAAAGTAACTACTGTTTAATGCAGAAAAAATAAAAACCAAATTCAGGAATAGATAACTTCCTAGGCTGTCCCCCGCAGAAAAAAGTTACTACCCGCTCTTCAAAAATATCCTTGATTTTATTGAGCTCCTTGGTCAACTTCAAAGTAGAATAAAACTCAAGACAAAGTTCACGAAAAACTGGTTCCCGATTATTGAAAATGTTGTGCCACATATCACTACTAACAACCCGGTCACCAATTTGAACCTCAATACGAAACCACCGACGGATATCCTCCTGTATCCCATAATTTCTAGCAAAAATCGGATCAAGATATTTGGGAGGGCATACTACCTGGCGATGAAGAGCAAAGAGATTATTCAAGAAGTTGTTCTTATGGGGTTGCCTAGCCCCATTGAACTCTAACCATGCGTGAGACTCGTCCATATCGTGCTCTCCAAACCTTAGATCAGGCACTTCTGGCTCTTGCCTAGCCCTCTTGGCACCAGTCCCGCTTCCTTGACCAACTTCCATCTGTCTTCTCTGATCTGCGGTCTGCAAACACATCCATTAAAACAAACAAACTTGAGACATAAGGAATGCAAAGCTAAAACCTCAATAATCACCAACACAATTTTTGGACAGAAACTTCCCACTGCGGCGCAGTGGGACTTGGTATCCCTCACTGCGGCGCAGTGAGGCAATAGTCACGTGCAGGTCAGAAGCCAGCCACTGCGGCGCAGTGGCTAACACACAATACCACTGCGGCGCAGTGGGACATGGTATCCCTCACTGCGGCGCAGTGAGGCAATAGTCACGTGCAGGTCAGAAGCCAGCCACTGCGGCGCAGTGACTAACACACAGGTCAGAGCCACTGCGGCGCAGTGAGGCAATAGTCACGTGCAGGTCAGAAGGCCCACTGCGGCGCAGTGGGCATCGGCCTCCCCCACTGCGGCGCAGTGGGGCAATTTTGCTCCCAAACCTCAGTAATAATCGACTGCGGCGCAGTGAGATAGTAACCCCACCACTGCGTCGCAGTGAGGCAATAGTCACGTGCAGGTCAGAAGGCCACTGCGGCGCAGTGGGCATCGGCCTCCCCACTGCGGCGCAGTGGGGCAATTTTGCTCCCAAACCTCAGTAATAATCGACTGCGGCGCAGTGGGGCAATTTTGCTCCCAAACCTCAGTAATAATCGACTGCGGCGCAGTGAGATAGTACTGCAGGTGGCCACCACTGCGGCGCAGTGAGGCAATAGTCACGTGCAGGTCAGAAGCCAGCCACTGCGGCGCAGTGAGGCAATAGTCACGTGCAGGTCAGAAGTCAGTCACTGCGGCGCAGTGAGGCAATAGTCACGTGCAGGTCAGAAGCCAGCCACTGCGGCGCAGTGGCTAACACACAATACCACTGCGGCGCAGTGGCCTATCCCTCACTGCGGCGCAGTGGGACCGGTCAAAGGCCCACTGCGGCGCAGTGGGCATCGGCCTCCCCCACTGCGGCGCAGTGGGGCAATTTTGCTCCCAAACCTCAGTAATAATCGACTGCGGCGCAGTGAGATAGTAACCCCACCACTGCGTCGCAGTACAAATCTACTGGTCACGACCCCCCATTTTTTTTTCTTAGAAAAATTTTGACAATGAAAATTTTGAACACTTACCTCAATCCGCTTCACATCAAATTGTACCTGCATTTTTCTTGACAAAACAACATCAAATCTAACTAACAAAAAAAAAAATGCAAGAAAATGACACGGGTTGCCTCCCGAGAAGCGCTTAATTTATTTACGAGTCGTTAGCTAGACTCGACTACCTTTCAAGCCTCATATTCAAAAACGGGGATCTCCTCGATTATCCCCTCCACTTGTTCTTCTTCCAAGTACAACTTAAGTCTATGACCATTTACAATGAAAGATCTTTCACCAATTCTCTTAAACAGTTCCACATAACCCGACGGATAAACATGCTTGATAACAAAAGGTCCAATCCACCTAGAAGTTAGCTTAGGTTGTTTAATTTTAAACTTAGACAAAAACAACAAAACCTTAGCTCCAACCTTAAACTCCTTTCTACGGATCCTCTTATCATGCCAAACCTTGGTTCGCTCCTTGTAAAGCCTAGAATTCTCATATGCACCTAACCTAAGCTCATCAAGCTCATGGAGTTGCAACATTCTAAGTTCACCGGCTTCCATCATATCCAAGTTTAAATTTCTCAAAGCCCAATACGCCTTATGCTCTATCTCAATAGGTAAATGACAAGTCTTACCATAGAGCAACCGGTATGACGTGGTGCCAATCGGCGTCTTATAAGCCGTCCTAAACGCCCATAAGGCGTCATCCAACTTCTTTGACCAAACCTTAGGGTTATCTCCCACAGTTTTCTCCAGAATTCTCTTCAAAGCCCTATTGGTGTTTTCTACTTGTCCACTAGTTTGTGGATGATAGGAAGTAGAAAAGTAATGCACAACACCATATCTTTTCATGACCTTAGCTAATTGATGATTTGCAAAGTGGGTTCCTCGATCACTAATTAATGCTCTAGGGCAACCAAATCGGCAAAACAATTGTTTAAGGAAATCAATGACTACCCTAGCATCATTCGTGGGCAAAGCCTTGGCTTCGGCCCATTTAGACACGTAGTCAACGGCGACAAGAATATATAGGAACTTATTAGACGGTGGGAATGGTCCCATGAAGTCTATACCCCAAATATCAAAAACCTCGCATACCTGAATGCTCTGTTGAGGCATCTCGTCCCGCTTAGTAATGTTTCCTTGTCTCTGACAAATGTCACAAGTCTCCACCAAAGTTTGAGCCTCCTTGAAAATTGTCGGCCAATAAAAACCTGCATCAAACACTTTCTTACCGGTGACTGAAGGACCGTAATGACCTCCAGTAGGACTATAGTGACAAGCATCCAGAATCTCCATAGTCTCAGCTCCAGCTACACATCTCCTCACCATACCATCTGCACAAGCACGAAACAAGTATGGGCTATCCCAAAAATAGTACTTGGCATCCGATATGAGCTTCTTCTTCTGTTGGTGCGTGAAGTCATTTGGTATCTCACCTGCAACCAAATAATTAGCAATATCTGCAAACCAAGGAGCATCATCAGAAGTAGAAATAAACATTAAACATTCATCAGGGAAGTGACCATTGATCTCCCCATCACGAAGTTCCTCCCGGTGAGGATCTTCCAATCGACTCAAATGGTCGGCAACCAAATTTTCAGCCCCTTTCTTATCCTTGATCTCAATATCAAACTCTTGTAACAACAAGATCCAACGGATAAGCCTGGGTTTAGCATCTTGTTTCGAGAACAAGTACTTAAGGGCTGAATGGTCAGTAAAAACTATGGTCTTACTTAACACCAAATAAGATCTAAACTTATCAAAAGCAAAAACCACGGCAAACAACTCCTTCTCTGTTGTGGTGTAATTTTGCTGGGCGGGGTTCAAAGTTTTGCTAGCAAAGTAAATGGGCTTGAAATGCTTATCAACCCTTTGCCCAAGCACGGCTCCCACAGCAAAATCACTAGCATTACACATCAATTCAAAGGGCAATTCCCAATCCGGCCCGACCATGATAGGAGAATTAGTCAACTTCTCCTTAAGAACCTGAAAAGCACTTAAACAAGCATCATTAAACATAAAAGGGACGTCCTTCTCCAACAAGTGGGTCATAGGACGAGTAATCTTAGAGAAATCTTTAATGAAACGGCGGTAAAAACCGGCATGTCCAAGAAAACTCCTTACCCCTTTCACATTGGAAGGCGGGGGTAGTTGGCTATAACATCAATCTTAGCCCTATCGACCTCTATCCCGGCCTTAGACACTTTGTGACCTAGCACAATACCCTCGGTCACCATGAAGTGACACTTTTCCCAATTCAAAACAAGGTGTGCCCTCTCACACCGTTCTAACATCCTATCCAAGTTATGCAAGCAAGTACGAAATGAGTCCCTAAAAACCGAGAAATCATCCATGAAAACCTCCATGGAGGTTTCAAGCATGTCCTGGAATATAGCTATCATGCACCTTTGGAAGGTGCCCGGGGCATTACATAGACCAAACGGCATTCGCCGATAAGCAAAGGTGCCAAAGGGGCACGTGAAAGTGGTCTTTTCTTGATCCTTTGGATCGATGGGTATTTGAAAGTACCCGGAAAACCCATCAAGGAAACAAAAATACTCATTACCTGCCAGTCTCTCTAACATCTGATCAATAAAAGGCAATGGAAAGTGATCCTTTCGGGTGGCATCATTAAGCTTACGGTAGTCAATACAAACCCGCCATCCCGTTACAGTTCTAGTAGCCAAGAGTTCCTTATTTTCATTTTCAATCACTGTCATGCCCCCCTTTTTGGGCACACAGTGGACAGGACTTACCCAAGAACTATCTGCAATAGGGAAAATGATCCCTGCATCTAACAACTTAATCACTTCTTTCTTAACCACTTCTTTCATATTAGGATTTAGCCTCCTTTGTCGCTGGACAACGGGCTTAACATCATCGACAAAATCAATCTTGTGCTGACAAAAATTAGGACTAATACCTGGAATGTCGGTGGTCTTCCAAGCAAAAGCCCGCTTATGGGCTTTAAGCACAGCCAGAAGAAGTCCTTTTTCGTCATTCGAGAATGAGGACGAGATAACCACGGGTAAAGAGGATTTACCTGCCAAGTAAGCATACTCCAAATGGGCAGGCAATGGCTTAAGCTCCAAATCTGTAGGTGGTACATCAACTGAATTAGGTACCCTTGAGCTTCCATCAGCAACAACTCTCTCAAAGCTCTCATCCACTGGAGGTGTCTCATCCAAGCTAAGTGCCATAACCTCTGCAAATAAATCATCATCAGAAATTTCTCCCGATCCTAGATTAGCAATCTCCTCATCTCCCATATCGGTCTCCATCAACTCCTGAAACTCCCGGTCCAAAGCATCATCAATCACATCAATCCTGAAACATGACTCATAATTAGAATATGAATGCTTAATAGACCTCTCAACATTAAAAACAATCCTATCCGTACCCACGCCCAAAGAAATTTCCTTATCCTTCACACGGATGATAGCATCCGTGGTATTAAGGAATGGTCTACCAAGTATTAGGGGTACCTGTGCATCCTCCTCCATCTCGAGGATAACAAAGTCAACTAGGAAAACAATATGGCCCACCTTGACTCTAATGTTTTCAGCAATCCCCATGGGGTACTGAAATGAATGGTCAGCTAATCTTATACTCATGCGAGTCGGGCGAAGGATTCCTAAAGCCAACTTACTCCAAACCGAATAAGGCATCAAATTAATGCTAGCACCTAAGTCAGCTAAAGCCTTACAAATAATGGTTCTAATAGAGCAAGTAATAAGAAAACTCCCTGGGTCTTCAAGCTTAGGTGGAATGCGGTTCTGCAAGATAGCAGAACACTCGACATTGAGAAAAGTAGCTTTGGCCTCCTCCATCTTTCCTTTGTCCGTCACAAGTTCCTTAATGAACTTGGCATAATGAGGCATCCCCTGTATCAAATCAACTAAAGGTACATTAATATGAACATTTGAAATCATTTGAACAAACTTGTTATATTGTTCCTTTAACTTTGCCTTCCTGAACCGTTGTGGAAATGGAACTTTTAGTTTATAAGCTTTAATCTCGGGTTCCACAACCGGTTTTGGTGGAGTGACCGGAGTCTTCTCGGTTGGATTCTCCTCCATCGAAATCTCCTCATCAATCTCATCATCATTACCTGAATCCTGTACATCTGAAATAACAACATTAGGCATAGTAGGAGGGTCATAAGATTTACCTGTACGAGTGGTGATGGCCTTGGCTTCCTCATTACGGGCTTGAGGTGGAGTGTACTTCTGCCCCGCATTTTGTCCTCGATTCGGCCCCATGCTGAACTGAGGCCTAGGATTCTGTTGAGTATTGCTAGGTAAAGTGCCTGGAGGCCTAGAAAGTGCAGCCATCCTACTCTCAAGATCCTTAAAGTTAACACATTGATTCTTCATATTTATCTCAACCTTGCCATCTATCCTATCCAACCTCTCATTCAACGCCTTAGTATCATCCCGAATCATCTGAATGCTAGTGTTAGTTTCAGCCTGATTACTAACCAACTGTTTCATCATCTCCCTCAACTCGGCATTTGGATCGGTATTAGAGGAAGAAGAACCTGATCCTTGTCCTTGTTGAGTTTGTTGTTGTGGTTGACTCTGAAAGTTATCCCTTTGCCACCTATTTCCTGAAAAACGAGAATTATTAGTAGGAAAAGAAGGGTTATAAGCAGGATTACCTGAAGAACGGTTCTGGAAACCGGTATTGCGCTGGTAGCTCCCTTGTTGTTGATTCTGGATGTAACTCACATCTTCGGGTGCCCGATTTGGGCACTCATCAGAATAATGCATATCACCACAATGATCACATCCATCAGCTACTACCTTTACATCTCGTTCAATCGCTCCAAACCGATTCTCTTGCATAGCAAATCCCTTTTCCATGCGCTCAGATAGCGCTCTAATCTCACCAATCATCCCAGAATCATGACTAGCTTCAACCTTTGCAACCCTACCTTGGCTAGTACCTTTCTTTAATCTTCTCTCATTCTTCAAAAATCTATCATCATCCATATTTGCATTGTCCTTTGCCATGGACTCCAAAATATCAAAACCTTCATTGGGTGTAATCTTGTTGAAACCACCCCCAAAAGCATATCCTAACTCACGCTTGGACTTCTTATCTAGGCCATCAAAGAAAAGCTCAACATATTGCTCCTTAGTCATGTTATGGCCCGGACAATTTCTCAACATCTCCTTAAACCGAATCCAGGCATCCACCACATCTTCATCTTCATCTTGGTCAAAGGACCTAATCAAATTCTCCAACTTCCTTTGAGTTCTAAGTGAATAAAACTCACCAATGAAAGCTTGCTTGAGTTGGTCCCAAGTTGTTATGGAATTTTCCGGAAGATCATTAAACCAATCTAAAGCATCACCGGTAATGGACATGGGAAATGTTTCAAGTTTAACGGCATTCATTTGGTTGTTCCCATATTGGTATAACCGTGCCAACTTCTCAAACCTCTCTAAGTGTTGATATGGATCCCATTTCCTTTTACCATCAAACTGTTGGTCCTCAATGCTTTTAAGATGATTACCTTTCAGATTGAAATCATGAGCAATGGCTGGAGGTCTTATAGGACTACCACGGTTGGCAGGAATAGTGCGGACCCTCTCACCATAACGTATATCATTCGGATCCCTTTCTTCGTCTCCCATTTCCTCTTCTAACTTAACTTCTAAATTGAACAATTCGTCTAAATAAAACCCTTCCTCGTCCGAATCAGGAGTGGGTCTAGCAATAGGTGAGAATGGTGTAGGTGTTGTGAAGTTAAACCTACGTCTTGTTGGTGTTCTCAAAGGACTATTTAGAGGTAAACCCGAAGACCGCAAGTTCATCAACTAGGAAGTAGACCTGCAAAACACAACTAACCAAACACGTCAACTGCACCTGTGATAAGAAAAGAAAAGAAAAACTAAACTATTAAAGCAAATAACTTCCTCACGCGTGAGGAAGGATCAAACCACTAAATTAACAACTAAAACGGCACACAATCCCCGGCAGCGGCGCCAAAAACTTGATGTGCTAAATCGAGTTTAAAATTTAAAACTAGAAGTACCTCGAAACTCACTACTACACACTATCGGGCAGTGGACCCGATCGTATGCAATATAGTTAAAAAGTAAGTCCAGGTTCGTTCACGGGGATTGGTCTGAATCAATTGTCTAATAAAGTAGTTTGGAAAATAGGGTGTTGCTTCAAATCTCTCTTTGACAATTAAAGTAAAATAACTTTAAAGACAAAACGCGTAAAAGTAAAGGTAAAGCTTCAAACAATAATAGTAAAGATCATCCACCTTGACTTCGCTAGACTTCAAACATGATTGCATTCAATTAAGACCAAATTCATTTAGAGTTGACAAGATAATCGTGAAAGGATAAAATGCTCGCGTGGTACCACCAACCGCTCACAAATCCCCAAACACCTAAGTTGCTAGTTTAATTACCCAAGCCGGTACCACCAATGCCTAGACAACCTTACCAACAATTAGTTTGCTTGACTATCAAATTACCAATTGTGCCTATGTGAAAATAACGTGGTACCACTAACCGTTACAAAACACGTTGACAAAATGATTCCTTTTATTAAAATGACATTCACTATCATACCATGAACTAGTGATAATTGCTCATAGACAAGCAACCGTTTGAAAATCACATATGTATTCAACTAGTACCACTAACGAAAAACACACATGCCACCAATATCATAATAATAAATATAAAGGAATTAAATCATCAAGATCTCGACACAACGATAAATGAAATCAACTCTTGGAATTAAAACATATAGCAATCACGTCATTCGTCTAGTTTCATCAAGGTGGGTGATTAAAAGATTAGCCACTCATGATTAAATTGAAATAACAATCAAAATAAAGGAAGAACATGATGTACCAATCGTTTGAGAAATAGAAATTGCGAGACAATAAAATAGATACGATCTAGATGGGTGCACGTGAATCTTCAATGAATCGGAAGACGATGAAATCTTGATTTGATCCTTGAAGGCGTTCCTTGTAGTGCAGCTCCTAGAAAGAAAACTTGATTCTTTGGGAATTAGGTTTTGTAAACTATTTATACCCCCTTCATTCTGATGCAATTGATCGGTCAAAGCCTATCAGCCCCGTACTCTCACTGCGGCGCAGTGGGCGAGTGATGCCCCTACTGCGGCGCAGTGCTAATACACTGCCTTTGGTGCTCGTTTGTCAAGGCTGACTGCGGCGCAGTGGGCACACGCACATCCCACTGCGTCGCAGTATAATATTACTGGTTGAATTCTCCTTTTTTCCACTCGCTGACTGCGGCGCAGTGGACTTGTTCACCACCACTGCGTCGCAGTATAAATATACTGGTCTCGATGCTCTTTTCCACATAGATGACTGCGGCGCAGTGGACTTGTTCACCACCACTGCGTCGCAGTATAAATATACTGAACCGAAGGCCACACATCAACTTATGAAGACTTGCATATTTTCTATCTCTTTTCCACATAGATGACTGCGGCGCAGTGGACTTGTTCACCACCACTGCGTCGCAGTATAAATATACTGAACCGAAGGCCACACATCAACTTATGAAGACTTGCATATTTTCTATCTCTTTTCACCTAAATAACTCTCGAACTCTCCAATCAACTTCATGGCCTCAAAATTACTCGAAATTGTATCAAACGGAAACGTCTCCTGTTTAGAACCTGAAACCACTAACAAAACCCATAAACGCGCCAAATGCCAGCAAAATCGACTAAAAACATATAATAGAAAGGCCAATAACGATGTGGGTGATGGGTATAAATTGGTCACATCAAGATGCTTCCATCTAAAGTTTAAAATTTAACAAATCATAAGTTCCACACTTTATTCACAGGTATAGTTATATCTAAGAGTAGCCTATATTCGGTCATTTTCATAAGCTGTAGCTTTAACCTTCAACAATGCACCATATAATTGTAATAATGTGTGCACCCATTATTATGATTATATATTTGCATTATCTAAGGTTAAAACCATTTCGTACTTCTAATCTCGAATATATCCACCTTTCGATGATATACATAATCTATGGTCCATAATGGTTTAAGCCTAGGTATTCTATAGATGGAATACCTAAATCTCTTAAACCATGCTCTGATACCACTTGTAAAAACCCAACCCGAAAACGACAATTTTTATATATATATATAACTTTACAAGTAAATAAACACAATTCTCGCACCCCGGTATTTTTAAAATTTATATGCATATACTAAATACATCAAGGAAATGTGTATTAGACTCCTTTATAGATCACACATACTTGAACAATTGAATATAACCATTAAACGATTAAAAAGGACTAAAAATGACATAACAGCCCCTGACGGCTGTTAACAGCTTCGGGATAGGTTTTGTAACACCAAACAACAAACTGTAACAACAAACAGGACTAATTTTGTACAGAAAACAACAAACATGACTGATTTTGTACAGAATACAGCAAACAAGATTAACAGACTGTGAACAGGATTGATTTTGCAAAGAAAACATGATCAGTTTTGTAGCAGCAGTCAGTTTTCTAACGGATTCAGGACTAACTGTGTAACAGCTTCAGCTGCAGATTTTTAACAGCTTTTCTTACAAAATCCAAGTTATAAAATAATCATACAAAGACACTAATACACCAACAAGTTAACCATTTGACGATAACAAGTTTCTAAGACAAGTTGAACCCTACTTTGATCAAAAGATGGCCAAACGGGTCAATTGCGCACCAAAGCCTCTATACAAACTGAGTACTAGAATTACCATCATGTGCGAACCGCGCACTCAAGTCTAGACTTCAACCAAAACGTGCGAATCGCGCACCAAAGCCTCTATACAAACCGAGTACTAGAATTACCATCATGTGCGAACCGCGCACTCAAGTCTAGACTTCAACCAAAACGTGCGAATTGCGCACCAAAGCCTCTATACAAACTGAGTACTAGAATTACCATCATGTGCGAACCGCGCACTCAAGTCTAGACTTCAACCAAAACGTGCGAATTGCGCACCAAAGCCTCTATACAAACTGAGTACTAGAATTACCATCATGTGCGAACCGCGCACTCAAGTCTAGACTTCAACCAAAACGTGCGAATTGCGCACCAAAGCCTCTATACAAACTGAGTACTAGAATTACCATCATGTGCGAACCGCGCACTCAAGTCTAGACTTCAACCAAAACGTGCGAATTGCGCACCAAAGCCTCTATACAAACTGAGTACTAGAATTACCATCATGTGCGAACCGCGCACTCAAGTCTAGACTTCAACCAAAACGTGCGAATTGCGCACCAAAGCCTCTATACAAACTGAGTACTAGAATTACCATCATGTGCGAACCGCGCACTCAAGTCTAGACTTCAACCAAAACGTGCGAATTGCGCACCAAAGCCTCTATACAAACTGAGTACTAGAATTACCATCATGTGCGAACCGCGCACTCAAGTCTAGACTTCAACCAAAACGTGCGAATTGCGCACCAAAGCCTCTATACAAACTGAGTACTAGAATTACCATCATGTGCGAACCGCGCACTCAAGTCTAGACTTCAACCAAAACGTGCGAATTGCGCACCAAAGCCTCTATACAAACTGAGTACTAGAATTACCATCATGTGCGAACCGCGCACTCAAGTCTAGACTTCAACCAAAACGTGCGAATTGCGCACCAAAGCCTCTATACAAACTGAGTACTAGAATTACCATCATGTGCGAACCGCACACTCAAGTCTAGACTTCAACCAAAACGTGTGAATTGCGCACCAAAGCCTCTATACAAACTGAGTACTAGAATTACCATCATGTGCGAACCGCGCACTCAAGTCTAGACTTCAACCAAAACGTGCGAATTGCGCACCAAAGCCTCTATACAAACTGAGTACTAGAATTACCATCATGTGCGAACCGCGCACTCAAGTCTAGACTTCAACCAAAACGTGCGAATTGCGCACCAAAGCCTCTATACAAACTGAGTACTAGAATTACCATCATGTGCGAACCGCGCACTCAAGTCTAGACTTCAACCAAAACGTGCGAATTGCGCACCAAAGCCTCTATACAAACTGAGTACTAGAATTACCATCATGTGCGAACCGCACACCAAAGTCTATGCAAACCGAGCACTAAACTCAACACTCGTGTGCGAACCGCGCACTCAAGTCTAGACTTCAACCAAAACGTGCGAATTGCGCACCAAAGCCTCTATACAAACTGAGTACTAGAATTACCATCATGTGCGAACCGCACACCAAAGTCTATGCAAACTGAGCTCTAGACTTCTATATAATCAAAGAACTCACCTTGCTAATGGCTATGATGTTTATTGAGTAATTTCCTTAGCTTGTATCACCTATCCATAATTCACATAAAATGACCATCAAACACTAATCATACTACTAAATCCACTCTTTGGCCATTTCTTACACTTTCAATATCAAGAATCAAATATTTAGCTTACTAGCCAACTCAAAATCATTATTAAAATGACCAAGTCACACAATTAATAATTTCTTTCAAAAATAACCCAACCCATAATCATTATATTAAAAACCCATCTCAACAATCTCTTCATTTTATCATCATCATGATTTTACTTGCAAAAAATCAAATTTCAATAACAAGACCTTATAATATAACAAAGAAAAGAACAATACCTTTCATTTATAAGCTCAATAACATAAACCCTAACTATTATTTTCTTCAATTTCTCCAAATCAAGCTAGTAATTAGATTATTATTATGATAAGAAAGTTAGGGTTCGATTTAGGAAGAAAATGAATAACTTTCTTGAAGATAAGTAGATGGAAATTAGAGAATCAAAGTTTCTTCTTCTTGTTTTAGCTTGAAAGTCGGTTCTTCACACTTCACAGACAATCACGATGTACATGATAGAATAATCAGGAAGCTTTCTAGTATTTTGTAGTGATAAATTCTTATTAAGGGTATTTTATACTGTTAGTTACACTTTACACCCTTGTGATTATCTAATATTTCACTTTATAACTTAATTATCATAGGAAATTATCTCATATATATTTACTAATAATTTCATATAATATAAATAATACCTTTTAAAGATTAAGGATGTCACAAAATCCCTCCTAAGTTGGAAGACCCAGGGAGTTTTCTAATTGCTTGTTCTTTCGGTGCATTTTTGTGTGAGGCATTGGCCTATCTTGGGGCCAATATTAATTTGATGCCATATTCTGTTTATAGGAAGTTGTCCTTAGGTGAGTTGACTCCTACCCGAATGAGCATTAGGCTCGCGGATCGTTCATTCCAATATCCCATGGGGATAGCGGAAAATTTGCAAATTAAGGTAGGACATATGGTATTTCCGGTCGACTTTCTCATTCGAGAGATGGAGACGGACGCTAAGGTCCCTCTAATTCTTGGCCGCCCATTCCTTAACACCGCGGATGCTATCATCCGGGTTAAGGCTAAGGAGATTTCCTTAGGGGTTGGTGATGACCGAATCATTTTCAAAGTTGAAAGAGCATTAAAGCATCCGTATTCTTCTGATGATACTTGTTTTATAATTGATGTGATAAATGATGCTTTGGACTTGGAGATGCAAGAAGTTATGGAAGCTAATGGAGTTGTTGAAGCCGAGATTGCAAATGGTGAAGCTATCACCAATGATCAAATTGAAGAAATTTTGGCTTTGAGCATGGATACAACTCCACCGGAAGATGAGACCTTCGAAAAGATCACGACGGATGGAAGCACACGGGTGTTGACATCGGTTGAGAACCCTCCTACCGACTTGGAGCTCAAGCCTTTGCCGGATCATCTTGAGTATGCTTATCTCGAAGGTACATCTCTTTTACCCGTTGTCATCTCATCCTTATTGTTGGAGGATGAGAAATCGAGACTTATGACCGTCCTTAAGGCCCATAAAAAGGCCTTTGCTTGGAAAACTTCCGATATACCGGGTATAAGTCATGAATTTTGTAAGCACACCATTAATTTTATTGATAATGTCAAACCGGTTGTGCAAAGACAACGTAGGTTAAACCCCAATATGAAGGAAGTTGTTAAAAAGAAAATCATTAAGTTGTTGGATGCGGGAATCATATTCCCCATTTCTGATAGTCCTTGGGTGAGTCCGGTGCATTGTGTGCCGAAAAAGGGTGGGATGACCGTTGTTTAGAATGAGAAAAATGAGTTGGTTCCCACTAGAACTGTCACGAGATGGCGAGTGTGTATAGATTATCGGAAGTTAAATGACGCCACCCGTAAAGATCATTTTCCCTTGCCTTTCATTGACCAAATGCTCGAACGGCTTGCCGGAAATGAGTATTTTTGTTTCTTGGATGGGTTTTCCTGGTATTTCCAAATACCCATTGACCCGAATGACCAAGAAAAGACCACATTCACTTGTCCCTTTTGTACTTATGCCTATAGGAGAATGCCTTTTGGTCTTTGCAATGCTCCTGGAACCTTTCAAAGATGCATGATTGCAATATTTCAGGACATGATTGAAACTTCCATGGAAGTTTTCATGGATGACTTTCTGTGTTTGGTAGTTCTTTTGAAAGTTGTCTAGATAGTCTTGATAAAATGTTGGAAAGGTGTGAAAGGGCACACTTGGTCTTGAATTGGGAAAAATGTCACTTCATGGTGAAGGAAGGGATTGTGTTGGGACATAAAGCGGGATTAGAGGTTGATAGAGCCAAAATAGATGTCACAGCTAAATTACCTCCTCCCACTAATGTTAAGTCTATAAGAAGCTTTTTGGTCATGCCGGGTTCTATCGTCGGTTTATAAAGAATTTTTCAAAAATCACCCGGCCAATGACCAAGTTGTTGGAAAAAGATGTCCCATTCAATTTTGATAAGGAGTGTCTTCATGCATTTAACTTACTTAAAGACAAATTGACCAATGCACCGATTATGTCTTCACCTGATTGGTCATTACCTTTTGAGTTAATGTGTGATGCTAGCGACTTTGCCTTAGGGGCCATTTTAGGCCAAAGGGAGGATAAACATTTCCGTCCCATTTCCTATGCTAGTAAGACCCTCAACCCGGCTCAACAAAACTATACAGTCACTGAGAAAGAACTGTTGGTCGTAGTTTATGCTTTTGATAAGTTTCGACCCTACTTGGTTCTTAACAAGACCATTGTTTATACCGACCACTCCGCATTGAGGTACTTGTTATCGAAACAAGATGCCAAGCCCCGTCTCATCAGTTGGGTCTTGCTTTTGCAAGAGTTCGACATTGAGATCAAAGACAAAAAGGGGGCTGAAAATGTGGCGGCCGATCATTTGAGTAGGCTCTAAAACCCTCACCTTTAGGAGTTGCAAGAACATGATATTGATGATGCTTTTCCTGATGAGTATTTGATGCAGATTGATGTTGAGGAAGCACCATGGTATGCAGACATTGCTAATTATCTCTGTGCAGATGTTCTTCCCAAGGAAATGTCTTCTCAACAAAAGAAGAAATTCTTTTTCGAGATCAAACATTATTTCTGGGAAGAACCATATTTGTTTAGAATGTGTGCAGATGGAATGATCAGGATATGTGTGTCCGGTGCAGAAACCCGGAGAATTTTAGATGCTTGTCATTATGGTCCAACCGGTGGTCATTATGGACCGTCTGTAACCGGTAAGAAGGTTTTTGATGCAGGTTTCTATTGGCTTACCATTTTCAAGGAAGCTAAGACCTTGGTGGAAGTGTGTGATGCTTGTCAGCGCCAACGTAATATCACTAAAAGAGACGAAATGCCTCAACAAATGATTCAGGTAAGTGAGGTTTTGATGTTTGGGGGATTGATTTTATGGGTCCTTTTCCTCCTTCGAATAAGTTTCTTTATATTTTGGTAGCCGTTAATTATGTGTCCAAGTGGGCTGAGGCTAAAGCCCTACCGACAAATGATGCTAGAGTGGTTATTGATTTCTTGAAAAAGTTGTTTAGTAGGTTTGGTGTACCAAAGGCCTTAATAAGTGATCGCGGAACCCATTTCGCGAATCACCAGCTTGCTAAGGTTTTACAGAAGTATGGAGTGACCCATAGGTTCTCCACTTCGTATCACCCTCAAACAAGCGGCCAAGTGGAAAACACCAACAGGGCCTTGAAACGAATTCTTGAGAAAACTGTGCATGATAACCCCAAGATTTGGGCTAAGAAGCTTGATGATGCCTTGTGGGCGTTTAGAACCGCCTACAAGACGCCGATTGGTACTACCCCTTATAAGCTTCTTTATGGCAAAACTTGTCATCTACCAGTTGAGATTGAACACAAAGCCTATTGGGCTTTGTAAAATTGCAATATAGATTTGATCTTAGCATGTGAGAAGAGGTTTTTGCAGTTGCAAGAGTTAGATGAGATGAGATCGCAAGCTTATGACAATTCAAAGCTCTACAAGGAACGTACAAAAGCTTGGCATGATAGCAAGATCAAGAGAAAGGAGTTTAAGGCCGGTGACAAAGTGCTTTTGTTTCAATCAAAGTACAAACTCAAAGCACAGCTCAAATCGAAATGGACGGGACCTTATGTGGTTAAGAGAGGTTATGCGTCCGGATATGTGGAATTGTTTAGCAAGAATGGTGAGAGTTTTATTGTGAATGGACACCGATTGAAGCATTACCATGAAGAAGACGATGAGAATGAGGAGGTGTTCGAGATTGGCTTTTATGCCATTAACAAGTAAAACTCAAAGGACTTGGAGTCGAGCTAAAGACTCGCTAATAAATTAAGCGCTTCGCGGGAGGCAACCCGTGTTTCTCGTTTTTCTTGTTTTCAATCATTTTGTTTGTTTTTCATTGGTATTGTGTTTTTAATAAGTTTTGCAGGTTGAAGCCACTCTCACGCGTTCCGGTAAGTCGTTTCCAAGGAGATTACAAAGGTAAGTGTGGGGGGTCCTATTGCGCCGCAACTTGGCTAGTTGCACCGCAATGGGTTGGTTTTATTTTTGTTGCGCCGCAACTACACACGTTGCGCCGCAACTTAAATTTCTGTAATGTTGATTGCGCCGCAAGAGGTCGTTGCGCCGCAACATGTATTGTTTTTCGAAAATTCAGAAAATCGTAAAAAAAATAATGGCATTGCGCAGCAACGGGTGGGTTGCGCCGCAACTAGGGTCAAACCGGGTCAAATGACTTAAAGGGGATCGGTTGGCTAGGGTTATACACTCTTAATTTTTCTCCAATAATTGAAAGCCCCTTCTCCTCTTCCTCAAAAACCTCCTGCCGATCCAACCTACTTTCCTTTCTTATTTTCCTCAATTTTTAATCTTTCTCTTTTATCTTCATCACAATGACAAGACAAGGAAAGGTTAGTGTTTCTTCTCCCTCTCTTTTTGATTTTAATTATTTACTTTGATAATTTTCTTGTATGACTTCGAATTTATGCTTAAATTGCTTGATTATTTTCGAATTTAAGATTGTTAGAGGGTATAGAACAATGAGGGTTTGGTGATTTGGTGAAAAATTGGTGATGTGTTTGCATAGCATTGTGTTCTTTCAATTAATTGAGGGATATTTAAAAATTGTTGATTAATTAAGAACCCTTAAGTAATTTGTGGAGAATTTTTGGATATTGTGAGTTTTGTGGTTTGTTACTGCTGCCGCTCGAACCAGACCCATAACACAAAGCATTGCACCACAACTACCTTGTTGCGCCGCAACAGAGCAAACAGATTTTTAAGTTGCGCCACAACTGGTCCAGTTTCAACCCTGCTTTGTTTTAAGCTTATATATATGTATGCTTATGTCGGAGTTTGATTGTTTCAATGGTTTTCTTGTATGTGTAGGAACCTGTTGGAACCAGCCGTGCACCCAGAGGTACTGCCAGAGCCTCGACTGCTGCTGCACCTGCTGAGGGAGCTGCTAATGCTCCCACTGGTCTTACTCCTGAGGCTGTTGCTATGAGAGTTCCTGCTCATGGTTGGCTAAAATTTCCTCGTGCTTCGGCTGAGTCCAAGATTGAGTACACGAATAGGTTGGCTACTTTGGTTCATAAAGATATTATAGAACTAAGATATATGGAGAGAAATATGCTTGATATGCTCAATGTTCGTGAGGACATTAGCAGGTACATGCGCCTCATGGGTAGGGCTAATGATGCTGATGGTAACCCAATTGAGAAAGAGTTTGGTATGTGGTTTGACATCTTTCGCAATAGGGAGTCTGTTTGTAAGGAGTGGTGTCTAGAAGTGTACTCCACTATTTCTGTTGAGCATATTGATACTGCTACTAGTGTTTTTGATGATAGGGTTATTTTCTTTAGATGTGGGGGTCTGAATAGGCACTTGACTATTGCTGAATTTGGATTGTGCACGGGTATGTATACTCAGGCGATGTTAGATGAACCTGCATTTGAGAATCTTCTGAATATTGCTGTTAGGACTACTACTGGGTTTCATCGTGACTTGGGTGATCAGCGGGAATATTACTCTCGGATTTCTGGGGGTCAATCTTGGCGTGGAGCTTGTGGGGAGAATACTATTTAGTCGCCCATTTTGAGATTGTTTCATAAGATGTTGGTCTACTTCTTTGTCCAGCGGACTAATCACCCGGACAAAGTATACTTGGAAGATTTGTGGTTATTAAGAATTTTTGATGAAGGTAACCATTACAGGACAGCTTGTGCCCCCTATGTGCTAGCAAAACACATGGGCCAGAAAGGGGTGTGTGATAGGGGATTGGTTTGTGTCCATTTCATCACAAAAATGGTCAAGTATTTCCAGCTTGAGGATGATAGGGCGAACACTACGGTGAATTTGAACTGGAAGCCGATGAAGGCTTTTACTTATAATGATTTGCACCGTTTTGGATTGCTTCGCCCTCGTAAGCATAAGAATGATATACCTGAGTTGATTCCTTTTGGTGATGCCGCCTTTGAAGGCGAGGAGGAGGATGCAGGAGATGATGGAGATGAGGAGATGGCTGAAGCACCTGAGCCGCCACCTGAGCCCGCGCGACGTACTAAACGTCGTGCCACTAGTACTCCTACTGCGGGGGCATCTTCTTCTGCCGCCCCTTCAGGTACTTGGGACTTTTCTTCTTTGGAGACCACTGTTAATAACATGTGGCAATCCCAGCAGCAGTTTCAGTCTAGGATGGATAGTGATTTTCGATGGGTGGGCTCAGGTATGAGTCGTGTGATGTTCGATCAACAGAGATATCAGCCTATGTGGGAGGCTCAGTATCGGGGTGAGCAGTTCCATCCACCTCAGCAGATCCCAGACTACCGTCCTCCCAGTATCTTTATTCCAGAGCAAAGGACTGGTGGTTTCGTTTACCCACCAGAGCGCCAGTAGGAGCGGGCTCCTTCCCACTTCTCGGGGGACGGGGTCCAGATCATCCTTTCTCCTTTGGTTCTTTTGCAGGTACATCGACTGGAGATGCAAGTGCTGGAGGATCCGGATCAGCAGCACCGACCTTTGCTGAGCAAGTAGCTGCATCGCTTTTTGATACACCTGGTGGTATGCCAGGATATCCACCTCCCAGTTGATCATATGATTCGAGTGTTGATGATGAGCGCCGTCTGCTGGTTATTGATGGCTTGTATTATTGGCTTGTTTGAACAATTTTCATTTCAGTACTTTATTTTTATTTGCTTGGTTTGTATCCACCCCGCGGGGTGATGAGACATCGTATTTTATTTTCATTTCCATTTCGAATAAGTAGGGATAGGAATTTGCATGCTTTATTATAATCTGTTGGCTGTTAATCGTGTGTTCATGTTTAATAGCAAGTTTGTCATATGCATATGCTGGCAGTAAGTTCAGCGCAATATTCTTGTTGGCATCATTCAAGCATGGAACACCCGTCATACCCGACAAGTTTTTCTTGTTCTTTATTTCTGAGAATTTGTTAGTAATCCCTCAGGATTATTCGAAAAGAGAATTTGTTAGTAATCCCTCAGGATTAATTTGAAAAGAGAATTTGTTGTAATCCCTCAGGATTAATTTGAAAAGAGAATTTGTTGTAATCCAATAATTTAAAAGAGAATTTGTTGTAATCCCTCAGGATTAATGAAAAGAGAATTTGTTGTAATCCCTCAGGATTAATGAAAAGAGAATTTGTTGTAATCCCTCAGGATTAATGAAAAGAGAATTTGTTGTAATCCCTCAGGATTAATGAAAAGAGAATTTGTTGTAATCCCTCAGGATTAATTGAAAAGAGAATTTGTTGTAATCCCAATAATTTAAAAGAGAATTTGTTGTAATCCCTCAGGATTAATGAAAAGAGAATTTGTTGTAATCCCTCAGGATTAATGAAAAGAGAATTTGTTGTAATCCCTCAGGATTAATGAAAAGAGAATTTGTTGTAATCCCTCAGGATTAATGAAAAGAGAATTTGTTGTAATCCCTCAGGATTAATGAAAAGAGAATTTGTTGTAATCCCTCAGGATTAATTGAAAAGAGAATTTGTTGTAATCCCAATAATTTAAAAGAGAATTTGTTGTAATCCCTCAGGATTAATGAAAAGAGAATTTGTTGTAATCCCTCAGGATTAATGAAAAGAGAATTTGTTGTAATCCCTCAGGATTAATGAAAAGAGAATTTGTTGTAATCCCTCAGGATTAATGAAAAGAGAATTTGTTGTAATCCCTCAGGATTAATTTGAAAAGAGAATTTGTTAGTAATCCCTCAGGATTAATTGAAAAGAGAATTTGTTGTAACAATAATTTAAAAGAGAATTTGTTGTAATCCCTCAGGATTAATGAAAAGAGAATTTGTTGTAATCCCTCAGGATTAATGAAAAGAGAATTTGTTGTAATCCCTCAGGATTAATGAAAAGAGAATTTGTTGTAATCCCTCAGGATTAATGAAAAGAGAATTTGTTGTAATCCCTCAGGATTAATTGAAAAGAGAATTTGTTGTAATCCCAATAATTTAAAAGAGAATTTGTTGTAATCCCTCAGGATTAATGAAAAGAGAATTTGTTGTAATCCCTCAGGATTAATGAAAAGAGAATTTGTTGTAATCCCTCAGGATTAATGAAAAGAGAATTTGTTGTAATCCCTCAGGATTAATGAAAAGAGAATTTGTTGTAATCCCTCAGGATTAATGAAAAGAGAATTTGTTGTAATCCCTCAGGATTAATTGAAAAGAGAATTTGTTGTAATCCCAATAATTTAAAAGAGAATTTGTTGTAATCCCTCAGGATTAATGAAAAGAGAATTTGTTGTAATCCCTCAGGATTAATGAAAAGAGAATTTGTTGTAATCCCTCAGGATTAATGAAAAGAGAATTTGTTGTAATCCCTCAGGATTAATGAAAAGAGAATTTGTTGTAATCCCTCAGGATTAATTTGAAAAGAGAATTTGTTAGTAATCCCTCAGGATTAATTGAAAAGAGAATTTGTTGTAACAATAATTTAAAAGAGAATTTGTTGTAATCCCTCAGGATTAATGAAAAGAGAATTTGTTGTAATCCCTCAGGATTAATGAAAAGAGAATTTGTTGTAATCCCTCAGGATTAATGAAAAGAGAATTTGTTGTAATCCCTCAGGATTAATGAAAAGAGAATTTGTTGTAATCCCTCAGGATTAATTTGAAAAGAGAATTTTTGAATCCGCAATTAGTTAAAGAATTTGTTAGTAATCCCTCAGGATTAATCGAAAAGAGAATTTTGTTTTAAACAATAATTTAAAAAAGCGCACCTACTTGGACTAGCTTACATGTCAATCATAGGGTCTAAACATCACTTGCTTTGTTGAACGACTTAAAAGGTAGTCAAGATGAACTCTCGTTATACTTGAAACTTTAATTGCTCAAAATATAGTTATCGCTCTAGCGAATAATTTCTACTCCAAACAATTAAGCAATAAGAACTTAAGTTGATTTTATGATTTAATCTTGTGAAGCTTTCTCTCGAACTGCTTATTCGCCTAATCAGATATCTCTATCATTAGACGTTTTACACACTCAAAATGAATTTAATTGTTTAAACCTTTATCGCTAGTTTCTCTCGAACTCCAACGACTTTAGATTAATTAAAGACCGATTAATCATTTCATAAACCAATTGACAATGACATAGATTTCTCTCGAACTTCTAATTACAATTATCAATCAATAAATATAAAAGATAAAAACAATATAAAAACCCAAATAAATGCGGATCTTCGATTAAACATAGAAATCTTGTTCAACAATTGCAAGTAACATCAAACAACCCTATGACATGTTTACTATCCAAGTAGGTACTGAGAGATTTAGCCTCTCATAATGAAAAGATAAAAACAATCAATAATATATGAAGACATAATGTACCGAATGTTGAAATCGTTCCAAGAATGACTAAAAATCGAATACAGAATGATGAAATAATCCAATCGTGTTCTTGATCTTCAAAGATGATTCTCCAGATGAAAAACCCTTCAAAAGACTCTTAAAAACGGCTGGAAAGTAAAAGGTAGGGTTAAAGAATGTTTATGCAAGCTATATATAGTTTCCAAAAATTTGCTTCAGAATCGGCCCCAGTTGCGGCGCAACTAGCTTTGACTTGCGTTGACTATTTGACTTATGTTGACTCGTTGCTGGCTTGAACCTGGATGCGTTCCGGCGCAACTAGGATAGTTGCGGCGCAACTTAACTCCCTGTAATTTGGTTGCGGCGCAACCACATCATTGCGGCGCAATGCGTCTCCTTTTTAGTTGACTTTCGTTGACCAGCTTCAATCTTCACCCAAATGCCTCGAAAATCATCCGTAAGCACTTATTTCACCTCAAAAAAGTCGTTTCTTCCAGAAATACGCTCAAGTACCTGTTATTTCCCTGAAACACTAACAAATACCATAAACGCACCAAATGTATACTAAAACGACTCACAAATCATGCAAAAGCGACTAAATAAATTGTGGGAAATGGCTATATAAAATACGACATATCATTGAACGATTTGATTGGTTAATAAGTCATTAGTTCAACTGTCTTATAGTATATATTAAGATAAGATTAAGATATGCGTTTCAACCTATTTATGGTTCCATTTGTCTTAAATTTCATTAAGTTATGAGAAACAAATTAATCAAGTACAAAGTAAAAAGGGAATGGATGTACGGTTTTAACATTTTAAGGTCGCTCCGACATTGTAAATCTTAAACTAGTATTCACTATCGTCCGATGGACAGATAGATTCAAAACATATCTTGTAGATTGCGTTTCAATATTATTGGGATTTCATGATAAGTTATAGATACTCGTCAAACTAAATAAATTGATAACATATAAAACAATTATATAGTAGCATGTTAAAAAATATTCAATATCACCATACACTGATGAAAAAATATTACTTGCTATTAAATAATATAAAAAATACTTTGGTAAAAAAATATAAATTATACGTATGCAATAATTTATATATAAAAAATAACTTTAACTATCGAGCGTAATTCTAGACCTATTAGCTAAAAAAACAACTCTTTCTAAAAACGTTTTACTTGTCCGAATTTATATGTCTAAAAGCTTTTTTTTAGATGTATGGCATCACTACTGCATCAGTTATCTACAATTTTCTTATTATGTACAACTTGCAAGATGCACTATAACAGCTAAATAGCTAATTAATCGAATATCAAGAAAAATATAGATAAAGAAAAGTAATGTCAAGAGTGGGATTCGAACCCACGCCCTTTCGGAACAGGTCCTTAACCTGGCGCCTTAGACCAACTTCGCCATCTCGACTTTTGTGATCGAGAAGTCAATTTTATATTAGATATATAAATATGATTTGAATGTTATTAATCGAAGTACCAATGCAACTAAAACTTGCAAGACACATTGTAATACTTATCATCTACTTGAGTTTATGTAGTCATAAATTAAGGTATGCGTTTCAACCTATTTATGGTTCCATTTGTCTTAAGCTTCATCAAAATCTCATAAATAAATTAATCAAGTAGAGAGTAAAAAAGAACTGGTATACGGTTTTAACTTTTTGGCCGTTCCGGCATTATGCATTGATGTGTATTTTTCAGTCTTAAATTTATAAACACGAAATACCTAGCTACTGTCTACTACACACTTGCGGGCAGTGTACCCGATCGTATGTAATATAGTTGACTTGGTAAACCGAGGTCGAACACAAGGACTTATTTAAGCAATTGTTGAAATGAAGTAATTCAAAAAGAAGGGGGTTTTGTGACCGAGTTGTCACGTTGCAAAAGTTAGAAAATAATTAGTAATCCCGAAAGATTAATTGAAAGAAATCCGGTATGACCGGGGCAGGGATCGTCCTCAAACGATAGAAAAAATGATCTTATGACAGAAGAAATTTAAAAGTCATCCATCTTGAGTTCGCTCAACAACATATTCGGATTGCACAAAAATGAAGTTCAAATCCAGTTAAGTTGATAATGATAATCGTGACAAAATAAAGACACAAACTGGTACCACCAACGTTTGTAAAATCATTTAAATCACCTAATTAATCAGTTCCTTTGTAAAAGCCGGTACCACCAATGCTTAAAACAATTTCCCTAACCAACTAGTTTGTTTGACTATCAAATTAACAATTGTACCTATGTGAAGATAACGTGGTACCACCAACCGTTATTCAACACGTTGACAAATTAATTCCTTTTATAAAAATGATGTTCACTATCATACCATGAACTAGCGACAATTTATTAAAGATAATTAATTGAAATCACATATATGTTCAACTAGTACCACTAACGAAGAACATACATATCACCAACATCATAAAAATAATTAATAAAGAATTAAATCATCAAGATCACGACACAACGATAATTGAAATCAACTTGAATTAATAAAATAGTGCAATCCTTACATATTGTCTCACTCCATCAAGATGGATGATAAAGTATTTAGCTACTCATAATTAAATAATTTAAGCAATCAAAGATAGAAGAAATCATGTTATACCAATAAATTGCAAATAATCCGGTAGCAACAATGATTGTAATCCAAGGCTTCAAAGATAAAAAACCTATCCGCTTGTTTGCTTCAAGATGCTAAGAACTATAAGTTGTGCTAAGAAAAACTCTCTCCAAATTCGTCCCCCCTTCAGATCCAAAATCAAGTATATATATAAAATTCGCGTGTAACACCCGTTACAAATGTAACGCCCGTTACAAGGCCACTTTTCTGAAACAAACCCTAACGGCAGTTATGCAACCCGTTACAGGGACAAATGTGTAACGGGTGTTACATTTTTAACGGTCGTTACACTTTCCAAGAAGTGTTTTCTGTCTTTTAATCGATTTCAATCACATTCTTCGCTTGTTTCTTCCATGGATCATCAAAATCAATCAATTCATCCGTATAACCATTCTCCAACCTGAAAACACTCAACAATACCTAAAAGCATCGAAAGTTGGATATAAAACTATAAAAATTACGAATAATCGATACTAAAAATCATGTGGGAAATGGGTATAAAATACGACACATCAAATCCCCCCACACTTAAGCTTTGCTTGTCGTCAAGCAATTTCAAGCTGAAAAACAATAATTACCTTGGCACACTATGGATACCACATTTCAGTAATCAAAAAGAAGCTCAACGATAAAATGAAAAGAAATGGTTAGGCAATTTTAATCTTAAATGAAAACCGGAATGTTTGACAATATTTGACTGATACACAAGCCTTAATAACACAACTAAGCACAAAAGAATTGAATCAGTGATATATCGTCTATCCTACTCCAACTAACTTACTCTTGGGGTTGAATATTTGAATAATCACTCAATGCCTAGTCGTGATGCATAATCTTTTAACCATAGGCTTGTACTAGAATCATTCCTTCATCGCCAAGGTGCAAGCACCCTATAACGTCTATCAGAAGAGGACTTTAAGGGTTGTAATGAACTCTGAGGCTAAACAGGGTATTTAAATAGGGTATGGAAATTTGGGTAAACAAACGGTGTTAACAAAGAAATAACACAACATTTAACAAAGTTTTCACAAATAGTCTAGTCCATAAACAATCCCATGTCATTAGTTGCCAACGGTCCAAATCCCAAGAAGTTTTCCCGACAATACCCCCCAATAGAACGATAGAAACCGACACCATTGTGGTGTATGACAATCCAACAACTTATCAACCAAAACTACCCATGTTGGCTTAAACAAACATGTCAACCGAAGAAAAATAACTCGAAGGATATAGTATTGCAAGATCCTCTTTTTTTTTCCCGTTGGTTATAAAGATATACCAACTCAACTCTTATAATTTGTAGAAACATTGAAGCCTTTTGTTGGTGTAATAGATGAACCAACTAACAAAAATGATTTGACAAAAATTGAGAAATACCAACTGACAGCCCAAGCTCTTTTTCATTTTTTTTCTATATATTTTTTTTCTTTTTCTGTTTTTCAATTCTTTTATTCTTTTTATTCATTTTTTTTTGTGATCTACTTTTACTCTGACTAATTGGTATTCTCTTAAATAATGTAGAAACAGTGACAAATCATTTAATAAAATGCTAAGATGAACAATCCGGACTTGATCCAAAAATCATGACGAAATCAAACTACCCCCATTAAATGAGAATATCCCAACCCGACATAACAAGATAAAACCCAAACCATCCACTAGCATAGGCAACCAATGACCCACCAGGACTTCGACTATCGGTATGGTTAGGAAAAGGTGTATATTAAGGGTGGATTTAATAACAAAGAACAGGCTAGTGACAACATGTTTTCTATTGTTTCTTGCACTAAAAGTGAGTGCAACATAAGGGTTTAACAGGTGGTTCACTAACCAGTGTAGTTAGCTACTAAGCACATTAACAGAACATGCACATATAACAAATTTTTACGAAACAAGGGTGAACATACAAAGAACAAAGGTTTAATCCTAAATTTGCCTCTTCTTCATCTAGAAAACCACGGAATGATCAACTAGGACAAGTTCTAGAATCAACGCAATCACCGGCACACTCATAGCAAATGAAATAATCCGGAAATGGAAAATCAACCTCAAACTTGCACGTCATAGTTCAGAGCTCTAAAAGAGACCCTTACTCTTGGATAAATCCAAAAGCCTACGAGAGGGACAAATTTACAAGGCTAATAATTCCAAAACCGTACACCTATCATAACTAGCAAAGAATCAAGAATCTCACAAATTTGGTGTTTTGGTGCTATAAGCGTGCTAGTCATATTATTAATCCAGAAGGGATTGCCTAATTAATCAGTCAAGACACATTCCACATATTAAAATTTGTACCAAGGGTGTAGTCAAATTGCTCATTAAATTCTATAATTAGGTGACAAAAGCAATTAACTACAAGGACAAGCATGCAAAAGTTTAAAAATCCTCTAAAAATACCGACTTTTTCCTATTTACCACCCCCCACACTTGAGTTGGACAATGCCCTCAATGTCCAATGAACTAAGGCAAACTATGAGAAATAGGAGAAAGTAAACAAAAAGCAAAATAAAGAACAAGAAAAACTTGTCGGGTATGACGGTGTGTTCCATGCTTGAATGCTGCCAATAAAATATGTCGCTGCACTTACTGTAACACCCCAAGCCAAGGCTCAGAATATCACGGAAATCATATAGCGCAAGGTGGGATTAATGTAGAACATGAACTAAATGCAAATAAAGGATTCAGTGAATCCATACAATAAAAGAAACAAGTATCAAAATGTAACAGAAGCAAGTAATCGTCAAGGTTTACAAAACGACATCGAAAGAATGCTATCAATCCTAAGTACAATGCAACATAAGGTAAATGGATCCTTGATCCATATAAGTCCAGTCCGGGTTCAACAGCAAGCAAACAATCAAACTCCACGTCCTGGATAACCTGGTTACCTGAAAAGTGTACTAAGCATAGTCAACACAAGGTTGTGAGTTCGTAGTAATGGTCCATAAAGAACCATCGTCAATAATCCACAATATACAAGTAGAGGTGAAACATGACTTACAGTGAGCCTCTAAGTAACACAATATCGTCCACAATCAAAGTCACACAAACAAGTAAGCGTGTAATAAATGAGCACAACTGATGTAAATATCAATACATGTGCCTAAAAGCATAAACGGTCATAATGCAATATCATATCGTAAATCGAACTCATAACAATCATGCCACAAATGCACCAAATAGGGTGTGCCTGCGTGTAAACCGCGTACAAACACCAACCACAATTCAACAATCGTCAACCATCAATAATTAACGCAAAATAAACTACACGCACATACACTTAGGAGGATTCTGCTTTCATCAAGTTCTAGATGCTTATATATAGGGTCACCCGCAGCCTTCCCACCACATCTAGAACTCTTTGAAGGCATAACCGACTTCCATGTATGCACGTCTATCCTAAATAGTAATAATAATCATAATATATATATCTCAATCCTTTACTAGAATCAACCATAATTACATTGCACATACATTTTATACGACTTTACTTTTAAGGAATCATAGATGCTTATATATAGGGTCACCCGCAGCCTTCCCACCACATCTATAATCCATTAAAGGTATCGTCGTCTTCCCTGTATGCACACTATCCTAATCACAATATCAAATCACTACAAGATCATATGGGGTAAAGCAACATCGCATATTACATGAGTGCGCGAATTATTAACGTCAGATCATGTGTCGTACGTATGTAAGACCATGATGTATATCAAATGCGTATCAATAACGTCATCAATGCAACAATAAAAGTATGTTTGGGTGTGCACCGCACAAGTCAAGTATAACAAAGCGTATATGAACATCCCAACACATTCCCAATATCCATCAATCACTCTAAACAACGCGTACATACACTTCGGAGGATTTTACTTTCATCGAGTTCTAGATGCTTATGTATAGGGTCACCCGCAGCCTTCCCACCACATCTAAAACCTTTTGAAAGTAAAACCGAACTCTATGTATACACTACTATCCTAATTTATTTAACAATATCACAATCTCATACAAACCCATCAAGCACTAAAGCAAAACTATCCATCATTCATCCAATGTCACCAACTAGACATTTTGTACGTGAGTAAAATCAAACAACACCAACAATCATTTACAAACACAATTAACAAGTAATCACATAAGTTTACACTTTTCAGCCCGAATCTCAAGCGAGTAGGGAACTACGGAACTCACCTTGATTGGCTAAGAAAGTTAAGATTGATATAAGGTCAAGTTATTGTCGTACAATGTCCTCCTCGCGTCCAACACCTAAATATCGATCATATACATACACATTAACACGCATGAACACATATACGTAACTTATCAATTTCTCGACAAAACCCTAATTAGGTTTCCAAAATGCTTTCCGACGTTAAATGACTTCTACGACTCTTAATCAATGTTATACAAGATAAGAAGTGAATTAGATTAAGACTCGGCGCGTAAAACGGTCTAGAAGGTCAAACTAGGTCAAACAAGGAACATTTCAGAAAACAACTGCCGTAACTTACGGCCAACAGGGGCGTAGGTTACGGCGGTCAGAATTCAACAGGCGTAAGGTACGGTGGCAAGGGGCGTAAGCTACGGTCCTCTAGAAAGTTCACTTTTGGCGTAAAAGTTGGCGTAGACAGAAGCATTTTGGCGTAAGGTCCAAATTGAAGTTAGGGATAGGCGTAAGCTACGCCCCAAAGGGCCGTAACCTACGCCCAGAAGAATTATAACTAGCGTAACCTACGGCCCCAAGGGGCGTAGGTTACGCCCCATACTGGGCAGCAACATCACCAGCAGCAACAAGTGCAGAAAAACGAATCCAAAACCCCCAAAAACGACCCAAACCAATCCAAAACGATTTGTAAGAACTTTTAACCCAATTTGAAGTATAATCAAACATTATTAACCATAAATACACATAACCCAACCCACAAATTCGACAAAACATCATAATCGTCCACAAATCCTTCAAACCCTAACCCTAACCCTAATTTCCATTTTTACCATTTTCAAGTCTTGGAATCCCATAAAAACGACTAGGAACATAAGAACAAGCATAAATAGAAGTAAATGGGATGAATTTGACTTACCAAACCTTCACCTAGTCTCTAACCCGAATTTGACCCGAAATGGCTAGAAATCTTGCACTTTGAAACCCAAATTTTTGATATGTTGTTAAGATGAGGTTGATGATGAAACCCCCAAACAAAATCTTGCTTAATTCCCAATATGTGAGATAGAATCTAGAGAGAGAGAGAGGTGTGTGTTTGTGTGTGTTTCTTGGAGGAGAAAAGAGAGAAAGAGGAGAGAAATGAAAGGGGGGGAGAAGAGATAAGGTGGGGATTGGGTCTTGGGTGGCTGGTGGGTGGTGGACTACCCACGGGCCGACCCGTTTCTCTTCTCAAGCCAAGTTACAATCGTTAGGAATTTAAACGCCGATCAACACATTATTGACCCGAATACGACACATTACCATTTAATTCACGAAACGACCCAAATAGCTTCATTAACCTATATTGTTAGTCATATTACACGTAAAGTCAACGAGTCAAAATTCGCGGATGTTACATTATTCCCCGTCAAAAGAATTTCGTCCCGAAATTCAACGAATCACCAATCGTTAAACAAATGTGGGTACTTAGGCCTCAACTCTAGCGATCTCCACCACACATCAACCCATTTCTTGTCTTCGGCGACTTCATAATGAAGTCCATCACAATTTGTTTTCCTTCAAATCTCTCTCCCGTCTTTCACTACACGCTTATTCGCAGCTCAGAAGTCTATAAGGGTTTTGACCACGCGCGCGATGTTAGGAAGTTAAGCGTATACGAGATTTAAATTATCGAGATGGGACAAGCCCGATAAGTCACCCGGAGAGGCCTCGGGGACTCAAGATTATTGGAGACGACGTTAGTTTCCAGATTCTTAAGACGGTAGCTCTAAAAATCATGACGAAATCAAACTACCCCCATTAAATGAGAATATCCCAACCCGACATAACAAGATAAAACCCAAACCATCCACTAGCATAGGCAACCAATGACCCACCAGGACTTCGACTATCGGTATGGTTAGGAAAAGGTGTATATTAAGGGTGGATTTAATAACAAAGAACAGGCTAGTGACAACATGTTTTCTATTGTTTCTTGCACTAAAAGTGAGTGCAACATAAGGGTTTAACAGGTGGTTCACTAACCAGTGTAGTTAGCTACTAAGCACATTAACAGAACATGCACATATAACAAATTTTTACGAAACAAGGGTGAACATACAAAGAACAAAGGTTTAATCCTAAATTTGCCTCTTCTTCATCTAGAAAACCACGGAACGATCAACTAGGACAAGTTCTAGAATCAACGCAATCACCGGGACACTCATAGCAAATGAAATAATCCGGAAATGGAAAATCAACCTCAAACTTGCACGTCATAGTTCAGAGCTCTAAAAGAGACCCTTACTCTTGGATAAATCCAAAAGCCTACGAGAGGGACAAATTTACAAGGCTAATAATTCCAAAACCGTAACACCTATCATAACTAGCAATGAATCAATAATCTCACAAATTTGGTGTTTTGGTGCTATAAGCGTGCTAGTCATATTATTAATCCAGAAGGGATTGCCTAATTAATCAGTCAAGACACATTCCACATATTAAAATTTTGTACCAAGGGTGTAGTCAAATTGCTCATTAATATCTATAATTAGGTGACAAAAGCAATTAACTACAAGGACAAGCATGCAAAAGTTTAAAATTCCACTAAAAATACCCGACTTTTTCCTATTTACCACCCCCCACACTTGAGTTGGACAATGCCCTCAATGTCCAATGAACTAAGGCAAACTATGGGAAATAGGGGAAAGTAAACAAAAAGCAAAATAAAGAACAAGAAAAACTTGTCGGGTATGACGGTGTGTTCCATGCTTGAATGCTGCCAATAAAATATGTCGCTGCACTTACTGTCAGCATATGCATATGACAACCAACTTGCTATCAACATGAACACACAAATCAACGCAAAACAGGAATACCAAACAAATAGCATAACCATCTCCATCATCAAAGAGTTTATTCAAAAACACAAACAAAAAGAAAAATGTTGTAAGTCCCAACTCAATAGATGGTACTACCTGAAGACACCTCTATGTCGATGGTGGAGTTACTTTGCAATATAAGCCCTGAACTGGAGACGACCAGTTACAGGAGTATATACCAAGTTCTAGATAGATTACTTATTTAAGTGACAATAAGTAAAGAACAATGCAATAATACAAAATACTTGTAAAGTAAATTGGTGAGACAATATGTAATTTTCAAGTGTAATTTATTTATTAACTTTAAATAAATTACAAGGTTGTTGCGGAACAAGATAATACAAGTATGTAAATATCCTAACAACCTATGAACTACAATTGATCTACACTTGGAATTTCTCTAAACAATCGAAACACTGAAAGTTGTGAAATGTTCCTTTTTACGATTGAGAGAATATTGCACAAGTTCACCAAGAATATTGCAGGTTTGCAAAGTGTATGACTTCTAAAAAAAGTATTATTCTTGGTTGTGCAATGACTTGTATTTATAGGCAAAGTTAACATTGGGATGTTAACTTTGGCCGTACAAATATGGTTGAGAACATTTAAGGAATAGCATTTAATTTCTTAAAATGCTGTGTAAAGTTGCAGTATAAAGCAACTTTATTCAACCAGCTTTATGTACCTTTTGTATTTAAATAATAAGATAAATCTTATTATCCGGGTAAAAGCACATAAAGCATAAAAGTCAATTCCTCGTAATCAGTGTAAAGCTTTGTAAGAGCTTTCCACTGACGGTCTCCAGTTTGTAACTGACTAGAATGTCAACTGGGCTTCGCTGCCATTATCATTCTCTATCTTCCACTTGTTGTCTTCGACCCAACTGGAAGGATTCTTCAACTGGTCAGTTCTCAACTGGAGGAAGTCTTCAGTTGCGTTAACTGTACGATGCAACTGGACTTCAATATATTTTTGGACAAATCTTCTTGGTCTCCAGATGCAACTGGAGACTGGCCAGTTTCACTGAAACTGGTCCTAACAAATGCAAAATTTAAATTTAAATAACAAAATAAAAGACACGGGGTGCCTCCCGAGAAGCGCTTAATTTATTTACGAGTCGTTAGCTAGACTTGTACCCCGAAGAATTACCATGGTGGGGTCTCCGACGCCCCCACACTTAGAGTGTTGGGCGGTCTACCCTTAAATGGTGAGAAACAATTACCTTTCACCCCGGTCGAAATCCAATTGTTAACCTTACCTAGACATAAAAAATCTGGTGACCTACACGAGTAAGGTGAAAAATTGGTGAACTTAACTTTTATCATTACCCAATCCTTAAAATTCACCTTTTCAAAATCTCTCCTCACATGATTTATCATATCTAATTTTAAAACCGAGTTTTCTACCCATCGCCGTTTATTATACTCAAACAATATTGGGTTACCTGAAGTATAAAAACGACTCTCTTGAGAGACAATTGAACACTTATCAATGAGGAAAGTAGCCGATGCTACCTCTAGCTTCCTCTTGTTGCTCACCAGTTGAAAACATGCTTGAACTATCGGTGATTCATCCATTTTGGTGTGTTCAAGCTCAATCATCTTCGTTGGACCAGTTACCAACTCCTCATCCAAGTTGATAATGACTTCATCCTCCAAATCCTGCAAGATATATTTAGCAACATTTGTATCATCATAAGAAACATCACATACCTTACCAAGGAAGGAAGAACATATTTTCAAATCAACATCTTCGACCACCGGCTCTCTACTAATGAGTAATAATTTGTTTTGTTCCAAATAAGTCAATTGATACTCATCTTCTCTCGAGTCGACTCCAATCATATAGGTTGTGGAAATGACACTTGCTCTTGTGCTACTATCTTACTCATAACATCTCCTGGTTCCATAAATTCTTCTTTAAATTCTCCCATTATCACTTCACCAAAGTCAGATTGTAGAGGAGAGACATGTGGTTCCTCCATTGCATCAGTATTCAGGATTTGAATGGAATCCTGTATCTCTGGATATTTTTGGCTTTCAGGAGGTTGAGTATGAGATTCATTTTCCGAGAGATCATAAGCTTCTTGTTTCGTTCTCTTCTGAAGTCTCATACACTTCTTGCCACATTGTTTCATTTTTGGGCACATACACAAATTCGTTAGATTGAATAAATTCTTCCAAATAATCAAATACTCCGTCGGTATCCATCCCTAAGATTTCTTCGCTTAAAATATCATAGGATTCATCATCCAGCCCACGCAAATAAAACGTAACAAGTTCACGAACAAAAATGTTGTTCGTGTTTAACTTATCAACTATGTATCTAATTCTCATCCATGCTTCATACCAAGTCTCGTTGGGTAACTGATTAATGTATCGAATCTCGTCAGGATATTCTCCCTCCAACTCATAGTCTTCAATAGCCATAGGTGATGCTAATACTGCAAAACAAACACTAGCACACCCCGTGAAAAGCACAGATGGAAAACAAGAACTAAATAATAAAATGGACTAAAACTAAATAAAAAAATTAACACTAAATTACGCTAACCTAAGAAAGCAATTAACTTCCTCACAAGTGAATGCGAGAAAGGATCGAATCACAAAATTGAACAACTACTTAACAAAGTCCCCGCCAACGGCGCCAAAAACTTGATGTGTATTTTCCAGTCTTAAATTTATAAACACGAAATACCTAGCTACTGTCTACTACACACTTGCGGGCAGTGTACCCGATCGTATGTAATATAGTTGACTTGGTAAACCGAGGTCGAACACAAGGACTTATTTAAGCAATTGTTGAAATGAAGTAATTCAAAAAGAAGGGGTTTTGTGACCGAGTTGTCACGTTGCAAAAGTTAGAAAATAATTAGTAATCCCGAAAGATTAATCGAAAGAAATCCGGTATGACCGGGGCAGGGATCGTCCTCAAACGATAGAAAAAATGATCTTATGACAGAAGAAATTTAAAAGTCATCCATCTTGAGTTCGCTCAACAACATATTCGGATTGCACAAAAATGAAGTTCAAATCCAGTTAAGTTGATAATGATAATCGTGACAAAATAAAGACACAAACTGGTACCACCAACGTTTGTAAAATCATTTAAATCACCTAATTAATCAATTCCTTTGTAAAAGCCGGTACCACCAATGCTTAAAACAATTTCCCTAACCAACTAGTTTGTTTGACTATCAAATTAACAATTGTACCTATGTGAAGATAACGTGGTACCACCAACCGTTATTCAACACGTTGACAAAGTAATTCCTTTTATAAAAATGATGTTCACTATCAAACCATGAACTAGCGACAATTTATTAAAGATAATTAATTGAAATCACATATATGTTCAACTAGTACCACTAACGAAGAACATACATATCACCAACATCATAAAAATAATTAATAAAGAATTAAATTATCAAGATCACGACACAACGAAAATTGAAATCAACTTGAATTAATAAAATAGTACAATCCTTACATATTGTCTCACTTCATCAAGATGGATGATAAAGTATTTAGCTACTCATAATTAAATAATTTAAGCAATCAAAGATAGAAGAAATCATGTTATACCAATAAATTGCAAATAATCCGGTAGCAACAATGATTGTAATCCAAGGCTTCAAAGATAAAAAACCTATCCGCTTGTTTGCTTCAAGATGCTAAGAACTATAAGTTGTGCTAAGAAAAACTCTCTCCAAATTCGTCCCCCCTTCAGATCCAAAATCAAGTATATATATAAAATTCGCGTGTAACACCCGTTACAAATGTAACGCCCGTTACAAGGCCACTTTTCTGAAACAAACCCTAACGGCAGTTATGCAACCCGTTACAGGGACAAATGTGTAACGGGTGTTACATTTTTAACGGTCGTTACACTTTCCAAGAAGTGTTTTCTTTGTCTTTTAATCGATTTCAATCACATTCTTCGCTTGTTTCTTCCATGGATCATCAAAATCAATCAATTCATCCGTATAACCATTCTCCAACCTGAAAACACTCAACAATACCTAAAAGCATCGAAAGTTGGATATAAAACTATAAAAATTACGAATAATCGATACTAAAAATAATGTGGGAAATGGGTATAAAATACGACACATCAAATCCCCCCACACTTAAGCTTTGCTTGTCGTCAAGCAATTTCAAGCTGAAAAACAATAATTACCTTGGCACACTATGGATACCACATTTCAGTAATCAAAAAGAAGCTCAACGATTAAATGAAAAGAAATGTAAAGCTTTGTCCGGGTAAAAGCACATAAAGCATAAAAGTCAATTCCTCGTAATAAGTGTAAAGCTTTGTAAGAGCTTTCCACCGACGGTCTCCAGTTTGTAACTGACTAGAATGTCAACTGGGCTTCGCTGCCATTGTCATTCTCTATCTTCCACTTGTTGTCTTCGACCCTAACTGGAAGGATTTTCAACTGGTCAGTTCTCAACTGGAGGAAGTCTTCAGTTGCGTTAACTGTACGATGCAACTGGACTTCAATATATTTCTGGACAAATCTTCTTGGTTTCCAGATGCAACTGGAGACTGGCCAGTTTCACTGAAACTGGTCCTAACAAATTCCCCCTATTTGTCCTGAAATATTAGCAAGTCTTTTTCAGTTTTTGTATCTGTACAAGTGTGAACTGGAGAGACTTGTTCGATTAAATCTATCTAAGTTTTCCAAGGCATTTTTATAGATCAATAAATGCCTTGGGTTTTTCTTTTTAAGTGTGTTAGATCTAATCTATTATCTACCTTGTGGTTACAAACTGGTAACTTCATTTATACAGGAAATGAAATTTACACAAGTTACAGAATGTAAATAAAGTTACAAGTAGATAAACTGAAAGAAAAATTTAGCTTGATGGCCCTTCACCAATTTTCCTTTTCTTGGTCACTGAAGAGATAGGTTGTGAGTCTTCAGGATCAATGTTCAACTTTAGCTCCAGATTCTCTTTGTGATGAATCTTGCCCTTCAAGAAGTTGACCCATGCTTTCTCAAACCTATTCCTTTGTGCCTTGGCCTCCAAAAAGTTTACCATTTCAACCCATTCCGAGAACCCATACTGCATTGCACCAGGATTGTCAGTTTTAACCAGTGGCCCTCTGGTATAACTGACCTC
>CM067167.1:236355397-236479605 GCA_034093135.1 Erigeron breviscapus | reverse complement strand
CTAGGGGTCGTTACAGGGACAAATGTGTAACGGGTGTTACATTTTTAACGGTCGTTACACTTTCCAAGAAGTGTTTTCTTTGTCTTTTAATCGATTTCAATCACATTCTTCGCTTGTTTCTTCCATGGATCATCAAAATCAATCAATTCATCCGTATAACCATTCTCCAACCTGAAAACACTCAACAATACCTAAAAGCATCGAAAGTTGGATATAAAACTATAAAAATTACGAATAATCGATACTAAAAATCATGTGGGAAATGGGTATAAAATACGACACATCAAATCCCCCCACACTTAAGCTTTGCTTGTCGTCAAGCAATTTCAAGCTGAAAAACAATAATTACCTTGGCACACTATGGATACCACATTTCAGTAATCAAAAAGAAGCTCAACGATAAATTGAAAAGAAATGGTTAGGCAATTTTAATCTTAAATGAAAACCGGAATGTTTGACAATATTTGACTGATACACAAGCCTTAATAACACGACTAAGCACAAAAGAATCGAATCAATGATATATCCTCTATCCTACTCCAACTAACTTACTCTTGGGGTTGAATATTTGAATAATCACTCAATGCCTAGTCGTGATGCATAATCTTTTAACCATGGGCTTGTACTAGAATCATTCCTTCATCGCCAAGGTGCAAGCACCCTATAACGCATGTAACACCCCGCCAAAGCGGAATATACGGGATGTACAGACAAGCACAAATGCACACAGTACAAGTTCCAACACAGCCAATAACATAAAAAAAAAGAAGTATAAAAGTTATTACAGCATTTGGGATATACCCAGAATAGTTAATAATCAAAAGACAGAACAAATGTCTTGAAGTACTGGAGTCTGAACTGAATAAGCAAAGGGAGATCTTCACGGCTTCCGGTCTTGAACGTACGAACAATCGCCAAAAGAGATGAGCTTTAAAGAGGAAGACTCCTATGCTAAGAGATCTACTAACTAGCCTGAAAAGCATGTAAGTTCAAAGGTCAACTACAAAAGTAGTTGGTGAGATTCACATAAAGTACTAGTACGCTTACATATAATAATATGTATAGTAAGAACAAGTCATAAGATCTGTACGTTTAACAAAAATGCTCTGTGATAGTAAGAACAGTACAAGAACATATAATGAACTTTAAATGTATTATCACTGCTAACCCGATTGGCCAGAACTGAACTGTGGTGAACTTATGCACATAATAAACAAGTACTTCACGAAGATCTAAATTAGAACAAGAACAGATAATATGCATCCTCCAGAACTGCGGAGAATGAGGGTGGGCCTACCCTAAACAGCGCTGTCCATAATTATCTACGGTTCAATCCCTGAACTGTGGGATATGAATTGATAGCGGTGAATAAGAACTGAACAAGTACAAGTACGAACTAGAACATGTTACAGATCAATATAGTAGTATGGAGGTATTTAAGATCCTGCCCATTCAAGACTTAAATACTCCCTTAAACAGTATAAATGTATTTAAGATCTTGCCCATTCAAGACTTAAATACTCTTTTAAATAATTAGGAATCATATCATAAGTACTCGTAAGATCATAAAATAGTACGTGAAATAGTTCAAGATTATAATATAGTACGTAAAGTAGTTCAAGAACATATGTACAAGTACAAAGTAGTTTTCATGCTTTTCAGTCCCCGATAAAAGAACTTGAACAAAATGTACGAAAGGGGGATTAGTGAACTCACAGTGATCTGGTACAAGCACAATTTATAGCACAGAGATAGATAAGTTATATCTATAAGGTTCCAAGTACGTCTTGAAGGAAGCCTAAGTACAAGTTATTGATCATAAATATGCACACATATTAGTTCAAGTGACTAATTAATTACTGAAATGTCCTTGATGAACTGATGATTTGGTCCCTTTGAAGATCTTTGAACGTTTTGACTCAAAAGTGTTTGAATGAACTTTAAGTACATGAACTGGACTCGAACTGAACGTCTTAGAACTCACACATAAGTACTTATCGTGTTAATGAGTTGAACGTGTCTTAAATAATGAACTTTAGCCTTAAGGACTCAATTTAGTTGTTCATAGTACTCGTACTTTAGTAATTAAGATAGAACATGTCTTTGGTGTACTTCAATTAGGGTTTGCACAATGTACGTTGTTTTAGATCGAATCATGAACTAGCTTTAATGTTAGTACGTAGCCTTTAATGTGTTTAATCGAATGATAATGATGTTATGAACTGGATTGATGATTAAGGATCAAGTGTGGTATGTTATAGAACAAGTACATGTTGTCTTCTAATGAGTACAAGGTCGTTATAGGGTTTTGGAAGCCAAGATCGTTCTAATATTATGCACAAGATCGTCCCATGGTTTAGTGTACAAGATCGTCCTATGCTCAAGCCAAAGTCAGGATCGTTTTAGGTACTTAGGTTCAAGATCGTTTCATATACATGGTTCAAGATCGTTTCAGGTTCTAAGCACAAGATCGTCTTAAGGTTTATGAACTCAAGATCGTTTCAAAGTACAATGCTCAAGATCGTTTCAGATGTACTAGGTGCAAGATCGTCCTCGGTTCGGGTTCAAGATCGTTTCAAGATCGTTTCGAAGTCATGGCTCGAGATCGTCCAATTCTAAGGACAAGAACAAGTGTACAAGATCATTCCATGAACAAGAGTTTGAGCAAAACCGATCCAAAGGATCAGTTACCCATTAAACGTACCAACAACATCACAACACCACACAAGATCGAACGAACAGTTACTTCGTACCAAAGGGGCTACCTAGGACGATCTTGGGGTCAAGATCGTCCCACCCAGGATCGTCCCAGGTCCCAACCGGGCTGAACAAGAGCAGGAACATAATACGAAGGTCTAGATCAATTTTAAGACATGTTAGAACGTAGCACTAGTACTTATATGCATAATAACAACAACTTACATCGCTTTTAAGGCTTTTCAAGACCAAATAACACATGGACAAGTCATGGCACTCAAGAACACACTTTCTTCATTTTTCAAAAATGGGTTTTGAGATTAGAGTACGTTATGACCCAAATTTGTTCATAAAAATGTTGTTAAACACATTTAGACACAAACCCATTAACATTGAACATGATTTTCGTTCAAGAACTGGACCAAATCATCAAGAACAAACATACTTATGTACACCTTACCCCACCCCTCTTCCCCCCTAACCAACAACCCCTCCACCCACATAACACCTCCCTCACCATTACCCGTCCTTGACCCCTTCCATGTCTGTACATACCCATTAACATTGAACATGTTTTTCGTTCAAGAACTGGACCAAATCATCAAGAACATAAACTTGAAAAAGTACACTTTTAATTTGATCAAAAACTCATAATTCGTTGTTGTTACCTGAGATTTGATTCCAGAAATATGTTTTGATTATCACAAGGATGCTAAAAGTACAAACGATTTTGGTTTAACAACCCAAAATCAAAGGATGAATTTTTGTGTGTGAAAATGTGGCTGCCAGTGTGTGTTTTAGTGAGAGAGTGGAGAGATGGAGAAGAGAATGAATAGTGTTTATCTCTCAAGGGTTCCATTCCTTTCCTATTTATAGTCTTCCCATATAAAATGAACTCAACAAGTGCAAGGGCTATTTGCGTACATTTTTGAACTAAAACTTTCATGAACATGGACGTTTATGAACCGAACTTTATTATTTCTTTGCACATAATCATGAACTCGTCTATTAAAGCACAATTTAAGATCAAATTGACCTTCATATAAGCTGTAATTTCAGCCTAAAGTACGTCAAGAACTTAAATAAATTGAACTGTCTAGCCGTTCGTGGCGAAAGGTACGTTCTAAGGAACTTATTTAGAACATTTCTAAGACGGTTGTTACATTCTCCCCCACTTGGAGGATTTCGTCCTCGAAATTAAGAGTCTTGCCGATCAAAAAGATGAGGGTACTTCTTCTTAATGAAGTCCTCGCGTTCCCAAGTATCATTATATCCATGTCTGGCACTCCAACGTACACGAACTAGTGGTACTCTGCTCTGTCTAGTCTGTTTAGCATCTCTATCAATGATCTCAATGGGCTTTTCAGTGAACTCAAGCCCTTCGTCGATATGAACATCCTTAATAGGAATGACGGCCGGGTCGTCAGCCAAGCACTTCTTTAAATTGGACACGTGAAATGTGTCATGAACATTGCCAAGTTCTAGGGGCAGTTCCAGTTTGTACGCAACTGGTCCAATCCGTTTAATGATCTTATAAGGTCCGATGTACCGAGGCGCCAATTTGCCTTTCTTGCCAAAACGGGCAAGTACCTTTCCACGGGGAAACTTTTAATAGAACTTTATCGCCTACTTGAAACTCTAAGGGTTTACGGCGTTTGTCAGCGTAGGACTTTTGTCTGTCTTGGGCAGCCTTAAGCTTTTCTTTGATAACAGCGATTTTGTCAATAGTGAACTGTACAACTGGGAGCTTCATCCAGCTTCTTTCACCGGCGTCTAGCCAGCAAAGTGGGATCTGCACTTACGCCCATATAAGGCTTCGAACGGTGCACACTGAATGCTAGTGTGATAACTGTTATTATACGAGAACTCGATCAATGGAAGATGTTTATCCCAACTTCCTCTGAACTCTAATGCACAAGCACGGAGCATGTCCTCCAAGGTCTGAATAGTACGTTCGCTTTGCCCGTCCGTCTGTGGGTGATAAGCGGTGCTCAAGTTAAGTCTAGTACCTAACGCTTCTTGAAGTGACTGCCAAAAGTCAGATGTGAAGCGAGGATCTCGATCGGACACTATTGATAAAGGGACACCGTACTTGGTCACAATATCGTCTATATAGATCTCAGCGAGTCTCTCCAGTGAGTAGTCATCACGAATTGGAAGAAAACGGGCTGATTTCGTCAGTCTGTCTACGATAACCCAAATAGAGTTATGGTTGTCTTTTGTACGAGGCAGTTTCATGATGAAGTCCATGGTAATATCTTCCCACTTCCACACCGGAACTTCTAACTGTTTCAATAACCCGGAAGGTTTCTGATGTTCGATCTTAACTTTAGAACATGTCAGACATCTACTGACGTACTCAAAGATCTCTCTCTTCATCCCAGGCCACCAGTAGTCTTGCTTTAAGTTCTTGTACATCTTGTCTGCGCCCGGATGAATCGAGTACCTTGAACTGTGAGCTTCCTGCATGATGATCTCTCTAACACCATTAACTGCGGGGATCCAAACTCGGTTTTTGAACTTCCTGACCCCTTCGTCATCAATTCCCAGTTCTTGAGCGATTGGGCCTAACCGTTCTGCCTTTATGTTTTCTTTCGACTCCAATCCGATCTCTTGACCTGCGATCACACGTTGTTTCAAGTCTGTACGATCGGCCTCCTTGATAGACAAGATTTTGACTCGTTCTTTTCTGCTTAGAGCGTCAGCTACTACATTCGCCTTTCCGGGATGATTACTTGATGTCACAATCGTAATCACTTAGTAACTCCACCCAGCGCCTTTGTCTCATATTCAGCTCTTTCTGATTATACACGTGTTGCAAGCTCTTATGATCGGTGAAGATAGTACATTTAGTCCGTACAAGTAGTGCCTCCAAATCTTTAGGGCAAAAACAACTGCTCCAAGTTCTAGATCATGGGTGGTGTAATTCTTCTCATGCACTTTAAGTTGTCTGGATGCGTAGGCGATTACTTTGCCTCTTTGCATCAGTACGCAGCCTAGTCCTTGATGTGAAGCGTCACAGTACACGACGAAGTCTTCGGTGCCTTCTGGTAAAGCTAGAACAGGTGCTTCACACAGTCTGTCCTTTAGGGTTTGGAATGCTCGTTCTTGTTGTTCACCCCAAATAAAGTCTTTGGTCTTTTGAGTCAGTTGAGTCAAAGGTAGTGCGATCTTAGAAAAGTTCTCGATAAAACGACGATAATAACCAGCTAGTCCAAGAAAACACGAACTTCAGTAGGAGCTTTCGGAGCCTCCCACTTTTTGATGGCTTCAACTTTGGCCGGGTCGACATGAATGCCTTGTTCGTTTACGACGTGGCCGAAGAACTGTACTTGGCGAAGCCAGAACTCGCACTTTAGAGAACTTAGCGTACAACTCTTCTTCTCGAAGAAGTTGAAGAATAGAACGTAAATGTTGTTCATGATCAGTCTTGTTCCGAGAGTACACGAGTATGTCGTCAATGAATACAATAACAAATTTGTCCAAGAACGGACGACAAACACGGTTCATTAAGTCCATAAAAATCGCTGGAGCATTAGTCAGACCAAATGGCATAACGAGAAATTCGTAGTGGCCATAACGAGTACGAAAAGCTGTCTTTGGAACGTCACCATCCTGAACACGGATCTGGTGATAACCTGAACGTAGATCGATCTTAGAGAAGTACGAAGCACCTTGCAATTGATCAAACAGATCGTCTATGCGAGGTAGGGGATACCGGTTCTTAACGGTTAATTTGTTCAGTTCACGATAGTCTATGCACATTCTCATGGAGCCATCTTTCTTTTTGACAAATAATATAGGTGCTCCCCAAGGAGATGAACTAGGACGAATAAAGCCCTTGCTCAAAAGTTCCTGTAATTGATTGGACAGTTCTTGCATTTCTGGAGGAGCTAAACGATACGGTGCTTTAGCGACTGGTGCTGCACCGGGAACTAGAACAATATTGAACTCGACTTGTCTAACAGGTGGAATGCCTGGTAAGTCGTCAGGAAAGACATCTGGGAAGTCCCGAACAATGGGAATGTCTTGAACTTTTGGTTCTTTAGCACTTTTATCAATGACATGAGCTAGGTACACAAGATGATCTTTCTTGTCCAAGTACTTACGGAATTTCATAGCTGAGACGATTTTAAGTTCGTTCGTGGACTTATCGCCTTGTACGATCAAGATCTCGCCGTTTGGTAGCGGTATATGAACTGATTTCTCGTGGCAACAAATAGTCGCGTGGTGTTTGGATAGCCAATCCATTCCCACGATAATGTCGAAGCTACTAATCTTGACAGGGATTAGATCAATTGTAAAGTTCTTGTCTACTAAGGTCAAAGGACAATCTAGAGGCGATTTCGTTGGTACCGTACTTTTGGCCATTTGCATACTCTACCACATATTATCATTTAGTTTGCCAGTTATCATGTTAGTCTTAGCTTTAAAGTCTAATGCAACAAAGCTACGTTCGGCACCGGAGTCAAATAGTACAGAAGCATAATGATTGTTCAGAAGAAAAGTACCTGTCACAACCCGAGGGTTCTGACGAGCTTCCTCAGCGTTCAGAGCAAAAACACGGGCGTTAGCAGGGCCTTGTTGGTTTTGCTGATGCTGGTTCTGGTTCCTTGGCCCGCGTGGATAAGCAACACGCTGAACTTGGGCGTTCTGATTCTGGTTCCTTTGAACTGGGACAGTAGGTGGTAGGGGAGGTCTAACATTTCTCACTGGAGGATTTCTGTTCACTGGTGGAGGATTAGTTCTGATCAAGTTCGCTGAAACAGCATTGCAGTACTTAGCCATATGCCCAACTCCTTGGCACTTATAGCAGACAGGACAAGCACCAGTGTGATGAAGGTTGCAGCGAGTGCACTTAGGGTAAGCTCCAGAGTATCTTGTTGGTTCAGGCACTGCGGTCACTGCATAGTTCTTCAAGATCTTCCCCTTCTTACTTGGGGGTTCAATTTTCCTTTCCACCACTTCCTCAGCCTTCCTATTCCCCTTATCAGCATTCTCAGTCAAACCTCCTGACCTGATAATATCTTTGGTCAAGGTCTTAGCCAGTACAGTGGCTCTTGACATGGTCTTGGGGCCTTTACTGGTGAGGTCACGGCGGATCTCAGAAATTAAACCCCAAATAAAGCGGTCAATCTTCTTCTCTTCGGTAGAAGCTAAATGCGGCACAAGTCTAGCTAGCTCATTAAACCTCAAAATGTACTTCTCAATCTCCACGCCTTCCATTTTCAGATCCCAAAACTCTTGTTCTAGTTCTTGCAGTGCATCCTTAGTACAGAATTCAGCTCTCATCATTTTCTGAAGTTCTTCCCAGGTGTAAGCATAAGCGGACTTCCTGCCGATAGTGGTGACGATGCCAGTCCACCAAGACCTAGCAGCTCCATCAAACTGGCTGGTCGCATGCTCCACCATCTTGTCTTCATTAGTTTCAGTGTGGTACAGGGCTTCTTCCATGTTTTCAAACCACATTAATAGTTCTGCAGCACCTTTCTCCCCTGTGTAGACTGGGGGTTTGCACTGAGTGAAAGTCTTGAATTGGCACCCTCTGCTTCGGGTGACTCTGCCTTCAGTGGTAGCTCGAGTGTTGTTATGACTAGCCCCATCCGAATCACTGTTCACTTCCTGATTCTGTTCGGGTTCTTCTTGAGTCCTCCTATTCTGAGTTGCTCTAGTAGTTCTAGTACCTTCAGTTAGTGGAATTTCTAGCATCTGAGCAACTTGAGTAGCAAGATTTGGCATCATCGCATTCATGCGGTCAGTGATGAGGTCTGCTACATCATTCAAGGTAAAGTTGACATTCGCATTAATACCAGGTTGAGTAGGTTCAACAGCTGGTGCGGTCTTAGCTCTGCGTCCACGTTTAGGCGGCATTCTTCCTTATGCCCCTAATAAGATAGAAATATGAACTCGATTACGTTTCGCACAAGTCTAAAGCTCCAAGTACGTAGTACGTTAATAAAAGATCGTCGTTAGCACAATATATGAACAAGAACAGTCGTCGGTCGCACGATAAGGACCTATAGTCGTATAAGCTCTAAGGCCTATCCTCGAAGCACTAGAACGTATGTCATAAGAGAACGAGTGAACTAGAACTGATATGATTGAAGAGCGAGTTTGCACGTGGTTCTTACTAAGGCTCTAAGAAATGGGTGACACCTTCAATGACACACCTTGAGTACTAGGAACTATATCCGCAATTAGATGTAGTTGATCAGGTTACATCTAATTAGGAAAAGTTCCCATTACTCAAACCGGTCATACAAAGGATCACCTCAGAGTGGATTCCAGTTATAGCTCGAGTTTTCCTTAGGAAAAAAGCTCGGTGTTCACTATAACCATGGCTCTGATACCAACTGTAACACCCCGCTAAAGCGGAATATACGGGATGTACAGACAAGCACAAAAGCACACAGTACAAGTTCCAACACAGCCAATAACATAAAAGAAAGAAGTATAAAAGTTATTACAGCATTGGGATATACCCAGAATAGTTAATAATCAAAAGACAGAACAATTGTCTTGAAGTACTGGAGTCTGAACTGAATAAGCAAAGGGAGATCTTCACGCTTCCGGTCTTGAACGTACGAACAATCGCCAAAAGAGATAAGCTTTAAAGAGGAAGACTCCTATGCTAAGAGATCTACTAGTCTAGCCTGAAAAGCATGTAAGTTCAAAGGTCAACTACAAAAGTAGTTGGTGAGATTCACATAAAGTACTAGTACGCTTACATATAATAATATGTATAGTAAGAACAAGTCATAAGATCTGTACGTTTAACAAAAATGCTCTGTGATAGTAAGAACAGTACAAGAACATATAATGAACTTTAAATGAATTGTCACTGCTAACCCGATTGGCCAGAACTGAACTGTAATGAACTTATGCACATAATAATCAAGTACTTCACGAAGGTCTAATTCAGAACAAGAACAGATAATATGCATCCTCCAGAACTGCGGAGAATGAGGGTGGGCCTACCCTAAACAGCGCTGTCCATAATTATCTACGGTTCAATCCCTGAACTGTGGGATATGAATTGATAGCAGTGAATAAGAACTGAACAAGTACAAGTACGAACTAGAACATGTTAAAGATCAATATAGTAGTGTGGAGGTATTTAAGATCCTGCCCATTCAAGACTTAAATACTCCCTTAAACAGTATAAATGTATTTAAGATCCTGCCCATTCAAGACTTAAACACTCTTTTAAATAGTTAGGAATCATATCATAAGTACCTCGTAAGATCATAAAATAGTACGTGAAATAGTTCAAGATTATAATATAGTACGTAAAGTAGTTCAAGAACATATGTACAAGTGCAAAGTAGTTTTCATGCTTTTCAGTCCCCGATAAAAGAACTTGAACAAAATGTACGAAAGGGGGATTAGTGAACTCACAGTGATCTGGTACAAGCACAATTTATAGCACAGAGATAGATAAGTTATATCTATAAGGTTCCAAGTACGTCTTGAAGGAAGCCTAAGTACAAGTTATTGATCATAAATATGCACACATATTAGTTCAAGTGACTAATTAATTACTGAAATGTCCTTGATGAACTGATGATTTGGTCCCTTTGAAGATCTTTGAACGTTTTGACTCAAAAGTGTTTGAATGAACTTTAAGTATATGAACTGGACTCGAACTGTACGTCTTAGAACTCACACATAAGTACTTATCGTGTTAATGAGTTGAACGTGTCTTAAATAATGAACTTTAGCCTTAAGGACTCAATTTAGTTGTTCATAGTACTCGTACTTTAGTAATTAAGATAGAACATGTCTTTGGTGTACTTCAATTAGGGTTTGCACAATGTACGTTGTTAGATCGAATCATGAACTAGCTTCAATGTTAGTACGTAGCCTTTAATGTGTTTAATCGAATGATAATGATGTTATGAACTGGATTGATGATTAAGGATCAAGTGTGGTATGTTATAGAACAAGTACATGTTGTCTTCTAATGAGTACAAGGTCGTTATAGGGTTTTGGAAGCCAAGATCGTCCCACTGGCTAGCCAAGATCGTTCCACTGGACTCTAGCAAGATCGTCCTATGCTCGAGCCAAAGTCAGGATCGTTTTAGGTACTTAGGTTCAAGATCGTTTCATATACATGGTTCAAGATCGTTTCAGGTTCTAAGCACAAGATCGTCTTAAGGTTTATGAACTCAAGATCGTTTCAAAGTACAATGCTCAAGATCGTTTCAGAGTACAATGATCAAGATCGTTTCAGGTTCAAGTCAAGATCGTCTTAGGTTTAGCTAGGTTTCAAGATCGTTTCGAAGTCATGGCTCGAGATCGTCCAATTCTAAGGACAAGAACAAGTGTACAAGATCATTCCATGAACAAGAGTTTGAGCAAAACCGATCCAAAGGATCAGTTACCCATTAAACGTACCAACAACATCACAACACCACACAAGATCGAACGAACAGTTACTTCGTACCAAAGGGGCTACCTAGGACGATCTTGGAACCAAGATCGTCCCATTCAGGATCGTCCCAGGGCCAAAAACGGCTGAACAAGAACAGGAACATAATACGAAGGTCTAGATCAATTTTAAGACATGTTAGAACGTAGCACTAGTACTTATATGCATAATAACAACAACTTACATCGCTTTTAAGGCTTTTCAAGACCAAATAACACATGGACAAGTCATGGCACTCAAGAACACACTTTCTTCATTTTCAAAAATGGGTTTTGAGATTAGAGTACGTTATGACCCAAATTTGTTCATAAAAATGTTGTTAAACACATTTAGACACAAACCCATTAACATTGAACATGATTTTCGTTCAAGAACTGGACCAAATCATCAAGAACATAAACTTGAAAAAGTACGCTTTTAATTTGATCAAAAACTCATAATTCGTTGTTGTTACCTGAGATTTGATTCCAGAAATACGTTTTGATTATCACAAGGATGCTAAAAGTACAAATGATTTTAGTTTAACAACCCAAAATCAAAGGATGAATTTTGTGTGTGAAAATGTGGCTGCCAGTGTGTGTTTTAGTGAGAGAGTGGAGAGATGGAGAAGAGAATGAATAGTGTTTCTCTCTCAAGGGTTCCATTCCTTTCCTATTTATAGTCTTCCCATATAAAATGAACTCAACAAGTGCAAGGGCTATTTGCGTACATTTTTGAACTAAAACTTTCATGAACATGGACGTTTATGAACCGAACTTTATTATTTCTTTGCACATAATCATGAACTCGTCTATTAAAGCACAATTTAAGATCAAATTGACCTTCATATAAGCACATAATTCAAGTCTAAAGTACGTCAAGAACTTATATAAATTGAACTGTCTGGCCGTTCCGGTGGCGAAAGTACGTTTCAGAGAACTTATTTAGAACATTTCTAAGACGGTTGTTACACGTCTATCAGAAGAGTACTTTAAGGGTTGTAATGAACTCTGAGGCTAAACAGGGTATTTAAATAGGGTATGGAAATTTGGGTAAACAAACGGTGTTAACAAAGAAATAACACAATATTTAACAAAGTTTTCACAAATAGTCTAGTCCATAAACAATCCCATGTCATTAGTTGCCAACGGTCCAAATCCCAAGAAGTTTTCCCGACAATACCCCCAATAGAACGATAGAAACCGACACCATTGTGGTGTATGACAATCCAACAACTTATCAACCAAAACTACCCATGTTGGCTTAAACAAACATGTCAACCGAAGAAAAATAACTCGAAGGATATAGTATTGCAAGATCCTCTTTTTTTTCCCGTTGGTTATAAAGATATACCAACTCAACTCTTATAATTTGTAGAAACATTGAAGCCTTTTGTTGGTGTAATAGATGAACCAACTAACAAAAATGATTTGACAAAAATTGAGAAATACCAACTGACAGCCCAAGCTCTTTTTCATTTTTTTTCTATATATTTTTTTTCTTTTTCTGTTTTTCAATTCTTTTATTCTTTTTATTCATTTTTTTTTGTGATCTACTTTTACTCTGACTAATTGGTATTCTCTTAAATAATGTAGAAACAGTGACAAATCATTTAATAAAATGCTAAGATGAACAATCCGGACTTGATCCAAAAATCAGTTATCTACAATTTTGTTATCATGTTCAACTTGCAAGATGCACTATAATAGCTAAATAGCTAATTAATCGAATATCATAAAAAATATAGATAAAAAAAAAGTAATGTCGAGAGGGGGATTCGAACCCACGCCCTTTCAAAACAGGTCTTTAACCTGGCGCCTTAGACCAACTCGGCCATCTCGACTTTAATGATCGAGAAGTCAATTTTATATTAGATATATGAAATATGATTTGAGTGTTATTAATCGAAGTACCAATGCAGCTACAACTTGCAAGACACATTGTAATACTTATCATCTACTTGAGTTTATGTAGTCATAAATTAAGGTATGCGTTTCAACCTATTTATGGTTCCATCTGTCTTAAGCTTCATCAAAATCTCATAAATAAATTAATCAAGTAGAGAGTAAAAAGGAAATGGTATACGGTTTTAACTTCTTAAGGCCGTTCGGGTACTATGCATCTTAAACTAGTATTTAGTCTCGTCCGATGGACCAATAGATTCAAAACATGTCTTGTAGATTTCGTTTCAATATGTTTTGGGATTTCATGATAAATTATAGATATTCGTCAAATTAAAGAAATTGATAACATATAAAACGATTATATAAGAGCATGTTAAAAAATATTCAATATCATCATACACTGATGAAAAAATATTACTTGCTATTGAATAATATAAAAAAAATACTTGCTATTGAATAATATAAAAAAAATACTTTGGTAAAAAAATATAAATTATACGTATGCAATTATTTATATATAAAAAAAATACTTTGGTAAAAAAATATAAATTATACGTATGCAATTATTTATATATAAAAAATAACTTTTACTATTGAGCGTAATTCTAGACCTATTAGCTAAAAAAATAATTCTTTTCAAAAACGTTTTACTTGTCCAAATTTACATATATAAAAACTTTTTTTTAGATGTGTGGCATCAGTTATCTACAATTTTGTTATCATGTTCAACTTGCAAGATGCACTATAATAGCTAAATAGCTAATTAATCGAATATCATAAAAAATATAGATAAAAAAAAAGTAATGTCGAGAGTGGGATTCGAACCCACGCCCTTTCGGAACAGGTCCTAAACCTGGCGCCTTAGACCAACTCGGCCATCTCGACTTTAGTGATCGAGAAGTCAATTTTATATTAGATATATGAAATATGATTTGAGTGTTATTAATCGAAGTACCAATGCAGCTACAACTTGCAAGACACATTGTAATACTTATCATCTACTTGAGTTTATGTAGTCATAAATTAAGGTATGCGTTTCAACCTATTTATGGTTTCATCTGTCTTAAGCTTCATCAAAATCTCATAAATAAATTAATCAAGTAGAGAGTAAAAAGGAAATGGTATACGGTTTTAACTTCTTAAGGCCGTTCGGGTACTATGCATCTTAAACTAGTATTTAGTCTCGTCCGATGGACCAATAGATTCAAAACATGTCTTGTAGATTTCGTTTCAATATGTTTTGGGATTTCATGATAAATTATAGATATTCGTCAAACTAAATAAATTGATAACATATAAAACAATTATATAAGAGCATGTTAAAAAATATTCAATATCATCATACACTGATGAAAAAATATTACTTGCTATTGAATAATATAAAAAAAATACTTTGGTAAAAAAATATAAATTATACGTATGCAATTATTTATATATAAAAAATAACTTTTACTATTGAGCGTAATTCTAGACCTATTAGCTAAAAAAATAATTCTTTTCAAAAACGTTTTACTTGTCCAAATTTACATATATAAAAACTTTTTTTTAGATGTGTGGCATCAGTTATCTACAATTTTGTTATCATGTTCAACTTGCAAGATGCACTATAATAGCTAAATAGCTAATTAATCGAATATCATAAAAAATATAGATAAAAAAAAAAAAATTTAGATGTGTGGCATCAGTTATCTACAATTTTGTTATCATGTTCAACTTGCAATGATGCACTATAATAGCTAAATAGCTAATTAATCGAATATCATAAAAAATATAGATAAAAAAAAGTAATGTCGAGAGTGGGATTCGAACCCACGCCCTTTCGGAACAGGTCCTAAACCTGGCGCCTTAGACCAACTCGGCCATCTCGACTTTAGTGATCGAGAAGTCAATTTTATATTAGATATATGAAATATGATTTGAGTGTTATTAATCGAAGTACCAATGCAGCTACAACTTGCAAGACACATTGTAATACTTATCATCTACTTGAGTTTATGTAGTCATAAATTAAGGTATGCGTTTCAACCTATTTATGGTTTCATCTGTCTTAAGCTTCATCAAAATCTCATAAAAAATTAATCAAGTAGAGTAAAAAGGAAATGGTATACGGTTTTAACTTCTTAAGGCCGTTCGGGTACTATGCATCTTAAACTAGTATTTAGTCTCGTCCGATGGACCAATAGATTCAAAACATGTCTTGTAGATTTCGTTTCAATATGTTTTGGGATTTCATGATAAATTATAGATATTCGTCAAACTAAATAAATTGATAACATATAAAACAATTATATAAGAGCATGTTAAAAAATATTCAATATCATCATACACTGATGAAAAAATATTACTTGCTATTGAATAATATAAAAAAAATACTTTGGTAAAAAAATATAAATTATACGTATGCAATTATTTATATATAAAAAATAACTTTTACTATTGTGCGTAATTCTAGACCTATTAGCTAAAAAAATAATTCTTTTCAAAAACGTTTTACTTGTCCAAATTTACATATATAAAAACTTTTTTTTAGATGTGTGGCATCAGTTATCTACAATTTTGTTATCATGTTCAACTTGCAAGATGCACTATAATAGCTATATAGCTAATTAATCGAATATCATAAAAAATATAGATAAAAAAAAAAAATTTTAGATGTGTGGCATCAGTTATCTACAATTTTGTTATCATGTTCAACTTGCAAGATGCACTATAATAGCTAAATAGCTAATTAATCGAATATCATAAAAAATATAGATAAAAAAAAGTAATGTCAAGAGTGGGATTCGAACCCACGCCCTTTCGGAACAGGTCCTTAACCTGGCGCCTTAGACCAACTCGGCCATCTCGACTTTAGTGATCGAAGAAGTCAATTTTATATTAGATATATGAAATATGATTTGAGTGTTATTAATCGAAGTACCAATGCAGCTACAACTTGCAAGACACATTGTAATACTTATCATCTACTTGAGTTTATGTAGTCATAAATTAAGGTATGCGTTTCAACCTATTTATGGTTCCATCTGTCTTAAGCTTCATCAAAATCTCATAAATAAATCAATCAAGTAGAGAGTAAAAAGGAAATGGTATACGGTTTTAACTTTTTAAGGCCGTTCCGGTACTATGCATCTTAAACTAGTATTTAGTCTCGTCCGATGGACCAATAGATTCAAAACATGTCTTGTAGATTTCGTTTCAATATGTTTTGGGATTTCATGATAAATTATAGATATTCGTCAAACTAAAGAAATTGATAACATATAAAACAATTATATAAGAGCATGTTAAAAAATATTCAATATCATCATACACTGATGAAAAAATATTACTTGCTATTGAATAATATAAAAAAAATACTTTGGTAAAAAAATATAAATTATACGTGATGATATACCCTATACGGAGCCCTACCTCCGTACGTAAATCTGCTATTACGGAGGCTGCTTAAGGATGCTTTCTGCCAGAATTACGAAGCTCACCTCCGTCAGGATTACGGAGCTCACCTCCGTCAGGATTACGGAGCTCACCTCCGTCAGATTACGGAGCTCACCTCAGTCAGAATTACGGAGCTCATCCGTCAGAACGGAGCTCCGCCAAATATGGAGGAAATCTCTTATTTTCTTCCTCCTAAAGAAAAGGTACGTTTCCATATCTTTTACCATTATAATATATTTATAATATGGCATGTAAATCCCATAAACATGTCTATCATATCTTTTCCTAAAACACTAGGGTATCCCCCTAAAAACCCTAGCTTATTCCCCAAGGTAAGCTCCTCTTATAAATAGAGGTCTCCCCCATGAATGAAGGCAAGTTCTTTCCACCCCGAGATACAAAGCCTCATTCTCTCAAACACCTAAGGTGGTCGACTTCTCTACGGAGTCGTCTCCACCGCCAACACAAACACCTCCGATCTTGTGGCGTTAAGCTTCACAAAGCTTTACACCGATAGGGAATCGCCAACAAATCAGTCAAAACCCCTTCCTTGTTCCCGATCGAAGGTCCGTGCGATTCTTTGATCAAACAAATTGGCGCCATCCGTGGGACGGTACACTACACGTTCCCATATCTGCTCTTGAGTTAGATCTCGAATCTCATTCTTTTCTTCTCCCCAGATTTCATGTTTTTCAAAATTAAGATTTCGTAAAACCCAATAATACGCAAAAAGGGGGACTGTCGAAATCTTTTTCTTTCATACCACCGTCCCATGATCCTTGAAAACTCATGATCATGCTCAAAAAATTAAAAAACCACTTATTGCCGTCACCTTACAAATTCCAAACGTATTCCTTTTTGTTTCAAAAGTCAATGGAAATCAATTCCATGATCACCAGGCAACAAGAGTGTCATAAAAATATAATTTTGACACCACCAGTCACATAAGACCAACCTTGAAAATCAAATCTAGACAGAGTATTATGATAAATCTAAGCGGGTAACGCAGCGCCATCACCACAAGCAGCCACAGTAGGGCTGACATCTAACCATGAAGATTTTCACCATGGGTCAGCTAAATAAGGTATGAGAACCTTGGGTTCTGATCTCGGCAAGAAGAAGGAGTTAGAAGACTCGAAAACGATTTTTTTTCGGGTGCATTGTTATAGCCTGCCGTTCAGCCGCCAACTATTGCCAATGCATAGAAAAAATCTGACCCTAAAGCGGTTAGGAAAAATCTGATCAAAAACCAAGAGTTGAGCAAAGAAGGCCCTAGTTCATTAGAACTATCAAAAAAAAAAAGAGAAAGGCCGGAAAACCCGAAAAAGGGAGCCAAACTGACGCCGCAAACCACCATTATAGAGCTGGCCTCCATTCACAAAAATAGACCCCTTGGAGCGATCAAGACATGAGGAGTGCCCACAAGTTCCATCCCTAGCCAGAACATACGATGGGAAAGCTCGAAAACGATTTTTCGGATGTGTCATCATAAACCGAAATTTTCACAGCCAACTGTAGCCGCTTTCAAGATCGATCCCATCACAAGAAACCATGAGCAAGGTCTGATTCATAACCGAGAATGAAGTGATCAAAGCTTTGGTTCATAAAAGATCAAGGAAGAAGGGCGAAAAAAACAAAAAACGAGCATTGTAATTATAATACCGGCACACAACCGCCGTCCAACCATAACTGACCACCATTGCTTTGGTGCTAACCGATCACCAACGGGCCTGGCCTCCAACCAAGATTTCCCAACGGGACAATTACAGCAGGCGTGATAACTATATATGGGTCCCGATTTTGGACCAAAAACAAGTCTCGAAGAACCCGAAAACAAGTTTTTTCAGCTATGCAGCCATAAGCCATCGCCCAGCCGTCACATGTAGCCGCTATACATACAGAATTCTACCTTCAAAAAGTTGGGAATTCTGTGAAAGAAGATCAAAGAAACGTGAAAAAGATGGCGAAAACCGATTTTTGGCCACCATGCTACTCACTTATGTTGCTAATCAAGTATCTACGCCGCCTCATCCTCAGCCCATCATACCGACACCACATTCTCTAAGGTACTCCGTACGATATTTCATATGTGGGAAACTAGCTTGCTTGTTGCCATATATACGCATGAAAATTATGACATGCATGGAGACAGCCTAAAGAATTGGTGATAAAGTGCATAAATAGAAGATTGGTGAAAAGACGGACATGTTGAAAGCTACAACCATTAAAATCAGAGGTATATATATTTGGGTTCGAAATTACAGAACACAAAAACTCGAAGCTTTCTACATGAAAAAGACACGAAGTCAAGCCGTCGCGAGCTACAAACCAATCGCAACCTTGGTTTATAAGGGTCGAGGACGCCATAAAAAGATGATCGCAATGCCATACGACATCTCTGATTCAATCCAAGTCAAGTTGAAACATTTTTCGATGATTTACGAGCTTCTAAAAACGTTGACCACCAACAGGCCACCGCTCAATCATCGGTAATCGCCACTAGACCAGCAAACTCCCGCTATTTTATGACCAAAGGGGAGGTAACTCTCATTGATGGAGTTTTCGTCAAAAGAAACGGTTTCACGAACATTTATATCAATAAATCAAACGAAAACCCTCCTGCCGTCAATATGCTACTTTCGAGCACCACTATCCTACAACAACAAGGATACCCGAACCTTCCCTAATCGGTGTTGCTCATAGATCGCACGATGACGCGAATAAATTTTCTAGAGCTCGGAATACCGACGTAAACATCAATATGGAGACTGCCAATATATAAGTTCATGCGAAGCCTTTAAATGATATTCATACAGTACGTGCATGTGGATGGACATAAAAAAAAATGAAGAACATGCATGGAGCAAGTGGAGATCAAATTTTGGAGTCTCCGAGAAAAAAGAAGAAAAAAAAGAAAGAGGATGCAAACACTCGCACCTAACGAAGTGGACAGCAGTAGACGCTCAAAACACATTTTATCAATGAACATCAATGACCCCACTAGACAACGAGCCCATTATCTATCAAATATTATGGAGATAGAAGTCCCCGCAACAACGATGCTCGCAAGGTACAAGCATCCATATGAAGATATACACCTAAGATAATATTATTACTTGTGTTTGTCCAGGAGGAACATCACAAATATATCCCACAAGCTAATGCACTACCGGGATATTTTTCACCCCATCGGAAACGTGCGAATAGGGAATTATTAAAACTCACATTGGGCTTTTTACGCCTTAGAGTCCATCGATAGAGTGTTCGCTCCCGATGGGATTGCTAGATACTATATCGCGATGATTAAAATAAACCATCGGTAGAGAATTTGCTCCCGACGGCATCGCTAGATTATATATCGCGATGATTAAAATAAACCATCGGTAGAGAAGTTGCTCCCGATGGCATCGCTAGATAATATATCGCGATGATTAAAATAAACCATCGGTAGAGAAGTTGCTCCCGATGGCATCGCTAGATAATATATCGCGATGATTAAAATAAACCATCGGTAGAGAATTTGCTCCCGACGGCATCGCTAGATAATATATCGCGATGATTAAAATAAACCATCGGTAGAGAATTTGCTCCCGACGGCATCGCTAGATTATATATCGCGATGATTAAAATAAAAGATCATTGGAGAAATTGATGTATTCAACCTACCCAAGCTTGCCAGAGATAACGGAAAAAAGGAGAGAAAGTGATTTTCTACTATGAAACAAATGGATATTCGATGACGCACATACAATCCGTCGCAAGCACACTACAACATCAGAAGGCTACAATATTTACTTTAAACTCCTCCAACTCACCTCTAGACGAAACATATTATATCCGCAAGAAAGATGTCATCTTCGAAAGTACGGACCGAAGCCAATTCGTGCACAAAGACGGTCGTAACAACAAAGGTGGACGACTACATCACATTTACTCTCCGATATTCTGGCATAGCTCTACACATAGCGGAGGCTATATTATGATCCCCGAAGCTCCTAGAAGACTATATCAAGCAATTGGCGAAATATTTGCAAAACACGCTAACGGAGGAGCATTCAATCAGCGGATAGCCACAATAACCGCAACCAACGATCATATCAACAGACGACGGAGCCGAAACCTTCAGACCATAAAGGTGCTTGAAAGGTACACATCTCTGTCTCTACTATAAGACCCTACGTGGGAACTGTAACACCCCAACCACGGCGGAATGATGAGATGTACAGAAAGTCGAGTATTCAAATCAAAGGATAATAGATAACATTCACCATAGCTTTAGTTGACAAGAATAATTTTACAATGCACAAGCATGTGAACCAATTCCCGAGTACAATACGTCTACCATACTTGGATATTGAGTCCACGAAACAAATAACAAATACATGAGATGATATACTACAATGATCAAGGCGGATTCCATTGCCCGTCACAAGGTTTGATCTTTGACTCCAAAGTGCAATGCAAACAACCATGATGCATATAATTCCTCAAGACAAAGGCTAATTCCTGAAAAGCATGAAGAAAAAGTGTCAACTACGAAAACGTAGTTGGTGAGTGCATAGGTTTGCAAGTAAACCTCGTTACATATCCATTTCAAAATAGTTGAGAAATCCAAGGTAAATTATAAAGTTCTCATTTGTCACATTTATCGTGACAGAAAAATATATCAATCGATTAATCATTCATTATACCAAAACCATTTGGTCATCAATACTTCAATATTGCCAATTTCAGCAACTTTCAAGATTCCATATAAGGTCCAATACCCAAACCGTATGTTCAATCCACAATTTCCATCCAATATAATATCAATACCTCTTGGTCAATGGTAAGACTACCATGACGTAATTTGATGAGATTGTTCTTGAGCCACTACTAAGACCGGTTATGTCCCAATAATCAGATATATTGTCCCAAATGATAAGATAATGATAAGCACATGCTGTCAATCACGTGCATAAAGATAACCAAGGGTCGTGCCATGGAGACGCCCATAAATATATAGTAGTTAGAGCACCGCGAGGCCAGACTGGCGATGAAGGTGGCCACAAAGGCAAACCAAACATCCCACCGTTACCTATAATAGTGGATGAGGGGACAAGTCCTAGTTGCGCAACCCTCTAACTACAGGCCTCAAATGAGTTAATAGTAGTGTACAGGGGACCACCGTTTGACAGTACTCAAGCTCATCATATAACATATAACACGTTGAACATACAATATAATTCCCATATCATTATCATTATTTCAAAGAATCATTTCATAAGAGAAAGTCATTTTAATTAATCATGCTTTTCACCCCGCAAGTAAAACATATAAAAGAGTTTGAAAGGGGGCTATGACTCACCTTGATATGCCGCATATTATATTCACTTATCCAAAATGGGTACTTCCCATATATCGCTTCCTTGATCATATATCCGTCATATTCCCCAATCACATTTCGAGCCAAGACTATCCCTACGATAGGACTAATATACGTAAGTTCCTATCTTAAGCCATCACTAAGAAATGCCACTTTCATTATGTTGTCATAAATTTTGGGATCCAAGTATATTGTTAATATTTGCATCTTTTTGGTTGTAGAGAGTGTTGGTGTAAAAGGGTCACTTTCATTATACATGTAGTTATAAGTTATTAGGATTTCGGTAACTTGCCTTTGATTATCATGGTTTCCATTGTGTGCTTTGCTTGATTATAATATTTGACATTAGTAACTTCATAATATTAATATTTATGAATACTTTCTGATTTATAACTATTTATTTAATTTAATATTATTTAATTAATTATTTATTCATTTTCTTGATTTATTAACCAAATAATTCTTTAAAAATACTTTTAAGTACCTCACTTGTCTTTATAATTTGTGGCTAATTATATTTGGGTTATATTCTGATTATTATGCTTTTTAACTTAGAATATTGTGATATATATATTTATTTATGTAATTTTTCTATTAATTTAAAAATAGTTATTAATTAGTGATTTTCACTTACTTAATTATTTCTAATTTATATGACATTTGTTCTTTGACTTAAAATGATTTTATTCCAGTAGGTTTTAGTCACTTTCATCATTGGTTGTGATTATGTAACCAATTTCATGATTTATATACTTTATTTATTTATTTATTTACCTTTTTAATTATCATTTAAATTTAAAATAGTTATTAATTAGTGATTTTCACTTACTTAATTATTTCTAATTTATATGACATTTGTTCTTTGACTTAAAATGATTTTATTCCAGTAGGTTTTAGTCACTTTCATCATTGGTTGTGATTATGTAACCAATTTCATGATTTATATACTTTATTTATTTATTTACCTTTTTAATTATCATTTAAATTTAATAATTAATAGAAATTCTTAGAAATCACCACATAACTTTTTGGCTAAAACCTCAGGCCTTTTAGGCAACTTTTATCATGGGAAAATCATATCAATTCAACCTCTCTTGTGTCTTGCTCATTTTGAGGATTCTAAGCTTATAAATCGTTTACCGAAATAGTGATTTAAGCCTCATTTTTCGAGCAATTCAAATGCGTCAAAATGGATTTTCATCCTTATTTCATTATTTACAGAATGTTCATTATATTTTGGTGTCTTAAGTCGTGATAGTGGTGGTGGTGTGATGTGTGCAAATTAAAGCTTTCGGTTAGTGCTTATATGAACCGAATTAGTGATTTGTAGGCTTGTCTTTGCCATTTAATAACCAAGTTAAGTTTTATAACTTTTATTTGACATATTTTCAGTAGGTTTATAATACTTTTTGTTACGAGATTGTTGGAGTTGGTTAAAGTTGCAATCTAGTGACTTTTAGCTTATTTTGTTGTGAAGAACTTTTACTTGGAATTTTCTGTTTTAACACTTATTTTCATAAAATGTTGAGTAGTCATTTTTGGTTAAGTTGAATTATTTGGACGTTGGTGATTTTTATACAGAGACATATATGTGTCCTATATTTATGTGAATTTTTGCTAAATTTTTAGACATTGTTTACTACCTCTAAAAATTACAAAACCAAAGTTGGTCAGAAAGCTTGCTGCTGTGCGACTCAATATATTTTATAAAAGATTTCTATGATGGACATTTAAGAAAAATCTCCCAATTTTATTTTAAGTTAGGGACACTTTGAACTCAGTTCACACCAAGTTTAAACTTCTGAAACCTATTAGTTAAGAAATTAAAAATCGTCAAAGTTGACTCAACATTAAGACAAAAATCCAGTTTTGACCACTTTTGGTAGAAAAATCATATCTTTGGTTTGGTTTAGTGTTTTTGAGTGATTCCAGTTGGAGGTTAAACTTAACTCTTTTATCTACAACTTTTATTTTGAAAGTTTTTCTTGAAACGCCCTCAATCTTATCTTGAAACAACCCTTAATCTTAGCTTGAAACAACCCTTAATCTTATCTTGAAACAACCCTTAATCTTATCTTGAAACAACCCTTAATTTATCTTGAAATAACCCTTAATCTTATCTTGAAACAACCCTTAATCTTATCTTGAAACAACCCTTAATTTATCTTGAAATAACCCTTAATCTTATCTTGAAACAACCCTTAATCTTATCTTGAAACAACCCTTAATCTTATCTTGAAACAACCCTTAATCTTATCTTGAAACAACCCTTAATCTTATCTTGAAACAACCCTTAATCTTAGCTTGAAACAACCCTTAATCTTATCTTGAAACAACCCTTAATCTTATCTTGAAACAACCCTTAATCTTATCTTGAAACAACCCTTATTTAATCTTGAAACAACCCTTAATTTATCTTGAAACAACCCTTAATCTTATCTTGAAACAACCCTTAATTTATCTTGAAATAACCCTTAATCTTATCTTGAAACAACCCTTAATCTTATCTTGAAACAACCCTTAATCTTATCTTGAAACAACCCTTAATCTTATCTTGAAACAACCCTTAATCTTATCTTGAAACAACCCTTAATCTTAGCTTGAAACAACCCTTAATCTTATCTTGAAACAACCCTTAATCTTAGCTTGAAACAACCCTTAATCTTATCTTGAAACAACCCTTAATCTTAGCTTGAAACAACCCTTAATCTTATCTTGAAACAACCCTTAATCTTAGCTTGAAACAACCCTTAATCTTATCTTGAAACAACCCTTAATCTTATCTTGAAACAACCCTTAATTTATCTTGAAACAACCCTTAATCTTATCTTGAAACAACCCTTATCTTATCTTGAAACAACCCTTAATTTATCTTGAAATAACCCTTAATCTTATCTTGAAACAACCCTTAATCTTAGCTTGAAACAACCCTTAATCTTATCTTGAAACAACCCTTAATCTTATCTTGAAACAACCCTTAATCTTATCTTGAAACAACCCTTATTTAATCTTAAAAACCCTTATTATTTATCTTGAAAAACCCTTAATCTTAGCTTGAAACAACCCTTAATCTTATCTTGAAACAACCCTTACTTAATCCTTAACAACCCTTATTATTATATCTGAAATAACCCTTAATCTTATCTTGAAACAACCCTTAATCTTAGCTTGAAACAACCCTTAATCTTATCTTGAAACAACCCTTAATCTTAGCTTGAAACAACCCTTAATCTTATCTTGAAACAACCCTTAATCTTAGCTTGAAACAACCCTTAATTTATCTTGAAACAACCCTTAATCTTAGCTTGAAACAACCCTTAATCTTATCTTGAAACAACCCTTAATCTTAGCTTGAAACAACCCTTAATCTTATCTTGAAACAACCCTTAATCTTAGCTTGAAACAACCCTTAATCTTATCTTGAAACAACCCTTAATCTTAGCTTGAAACAACCCTTAATCTTATCTTGAAACAACCCTTAATCTTAGCTTGAAACAACCCTTAATTTATCTAAACCTATTTATGCTCCTAATAACCCTTAATCCAATCTTGAAACAACCCTTAATCTTATCTTGAAACAACCCTTGCTTAACCCTTATTATTAATATAGTTTAGAATGATTTTTGTTCTTGTTTTTCTTGATTATTTGAGCCAAAAATGGAGGAAGAAAAGGAAGGGGAAGTGCAGAATTTTTGAGAGAGAAATGTGAGAGACTTGTGTGTGTGTTGTGTTGGTGAAGGGTGTATGTGAGGGGGGGGGGCGGCCAAGTATAAGGTAGGGTTTCTCATTTTCTTTTCTTTTTTATTTTATTTATTAAGTGTGTGTATATATGTATAGGTTAAGTGTATATATGTGTTGTAAGGTTAATTTGTATTAGTTTGTAGTGTAAGTAGATTTTTATTCTAGTATGTGTATACATATATATATGTCGTGTATGTAGGTATGTATGTGTATATTTTTGTGTTTTTCATTTGTTACAAGGCTCATTGGTTGTAATCTTGTATTTATATTGGACTTGTACATATATACTTATTATTATTCAAGCATTCTCATGTACTTAAGGAGTTTTAATTATTTTTAAGGTGCTCATGGTATTTTCATGGCCAAATTTACTTTAATTAACTAAATGATTAAATTGTTGGACCTTCGTAAGGATTTTTGATGGTTATCTCAACTTGTGAGTCCTACATTATTATTTATATAACTAGTTTTAATGGAAATGAAGTTTTTGGTTCATTGACATTTCACCAAGTTCAATTGGAACAAATTTATAGCTTGAGATTGTGTTGAATGATTATAGTTATTGTTCATGGCATTTCTAAGGCAACTAGCTATCTTTGGAATTCTACTGAACGAGATGGCAAGTATCACTATGCCTTAATGTCTGGAAGGCAAAATCTCTTAAGAAACCTCTAGGGATAGATATCTAGATGAATATAAGTAAATTGTCCTAGTCGGAAATTGAGGGTTGTTACAGGAACCAAGCAGATATCTCAGTGCCAGATGCTTACTGAGCTCTGCTAACACAAGCGAAGTTGGGTCGCTACCCTTCGCAAATAATATAATTATGAGTACGTACAAGTAATTAAAAATATACAAAGTTGGAGTAAGGGGACGCCCATAAAATCCAACGATACTGTGGATAAATCTTAATTAAGATAAAAGCCCAGTATATATCACAGATAAAGCCTCGGCCAGGGCAAATCTTGTGAAAATCCGAGCATTGTGGAATAGTCTTAACGCCCAAAGATAAACCCAATGCAAACAAATTCAAGAAGACAGTGTCACAAGATAGAGCCTTGGCGACAAATCAATAAGGCAATTCTTGTGCAAATTTATGCATTATGGAATAGTCTTGCAAAGGCATAAGCCAATAGATAGCCTGATCAGCATCTTTAAAAGGCAAGCGCCAAAAGATAAACCCAATGCAAAAAATTCAAGAAGACGGTTACTCGTCGGAGCTACCAAGGAAGACACAACTCAAGACACAGGCCTCCAGAGGTACAGATAAAGGAGAATCCGATTTGAAGTAACCGATTATTACGAATGAGCACCTCTTACATCTTAGCCGATCCAAATCGACAGCTCTTAGAAGCTTTGTAAAAAGTTTTTACGAAAAATTCGTAATGGCTATATGCGAAGCTGTCGAGGTGTAATAGAGAGCCATTTGAACAAAAATACAAGACCATGCTGAATCTTTCTAGCGCGACATCTATCACGAAGCAACTGCAGAAAGAATAGAGCATGTTAATCGAAGGAATAGTTTTGAAACCTTCCTGAAAGCTGAATGACAAGCATCAAAGACTTCAACAGATGAAGATGATTTCAGCCCTTACATATCAACATATTGAAGAATCTGAAGGGCCCAAGTTTGTCTTCACATCCTACGCCAACAAAACAAGGCCCTCCAAGTGCTAAGAGACTTCCGGAGCAACCCACGATGGTCGGGTTACACAGTCTACACATGGCGAAAATAAGAAGAAATATGCACAAGCAGTTTTATTGTGCATTGATATGGTTCGATAAAGCTAAATGGAAGAATGAACTTCAAACATATTTCAGACGACGATTCAACATTGATATGTTGCCCAAGCAAATTTTCTGCGAAGGAGAACGCAGTTACAAGAAGACCATTAAGAGCAATACTACCTCCAGCAAACAAGAACCTGGATCCTGCCTCAACATCCCCTACTAGCGTCACACAAACCAGATATCTTCGCAAAAATCCTACATAAGTACGAACCGATTATCCATCCACTACATCAACAGCGGAGCCGAAGCTATAAATTACACCACAATACAACCAACCCACCATCAGAACCTTCCAATGAAAAAGTGACGCAACTAAGGAAAACATTGAGTTCATATATGAGTTCAAAAGCTTCTTCATCACCTACGGACATGGCACACGAGAATAAACAGGCACTTGGGCAACATAAAGAAGCATCTTATTTGATCCCAGCGAGTTACCAGGCTTAGACCCACTATCAGGGATACAAGTATTGGAACAAGCTATAAAGTATACAAGGGATACATAGATTTTGAAGTGACCTAGGAAGCTCCGGGAGAAGTACGGTAGAAGGAACCGCAAGAGTACCACGAGTACCTACGAAGAAAGCCGACGATGACAAACATCAAACCCGATGGACATGAAAGTCTCATCTGCGGATCATCATGCCGACATAAGTTTCCAGCAGTCCAACCATGACATTGAGGTAATTCCAATTATTATAGAGGAAAAAGCCGGATAAATGTTCTAATGGCCAAAGGACAAACATGGAACGGTTAATACCAGACGAAAGACATCAATCACGGAGAGATTACTCGGATCTGCAGCCAGTTGATTTTTCTTGGAGTCTAACACGACAGCCTCTTGCCAGTCTCTCCTATTAGACTGGGGGGCTTGATGATATACCCTATACGGAGCCCTACCTCCGTATGTAAATCTGCTATTACGGAGGCTACTTAAGGATGCTTTCTGCCAGAATTACGGAGCTCACCTCCGTCAGAATGGACCACCTCAGTCAGAATTACGGAGCTCATCCGTCAGAACGGAGCTCCGCCAAATATGGAGGAAATCTCTTATTTTCTTCCTCCTAAAGAAAAGGTACGTTTCCATATCTTTTACCATTATAATATATTTATAATATGGCATGTAAATCCCATAAACATGTCTATCATATCTTTTCCTAAAACACTAGGGTATCCCCCCTAAAAACCCTAGTTTATTCCCCATGGTAAGCTCCTCTTATAAATAGAGGTCTCCCCCATGAATGAAGGCAAGTTCTTTCCACCCCGAGATACAAAGCCTCATTCTCTCAAACACCTAAGGTGGTCGACTTCTCGACGGAGTCGTCTCCACCGCCAACACAAACACCTCCGATCTTGTGGCGTTAAGCTTCACAAAGCTTTACACCGATAGGGAATCGCCAACAAATCGGTCAAAACCCCTTCCTTGTTCCCGATCGAAGGTCCGTGCGATTCTTTGATCAAACAATACGTATGCAATTATTTATATATAAAAAATAACTTTTACTATTGAGCGTAATTCTAGACCTATTAGCTAAAAAAATAATTCTTTTCAAAAACGTTTTACTTGTCCAAATTTACATATATAAAAACTTTTTTTTAGATGTGTGGCATCAGTTATCTACAATTTTGTTATCATGTTCAACTTGCAAGATGCACTATAATAGCTAAATAGCTAATTAATCGAATATCATAAAAAATATAGATAAAAACAAAAGTTATGTCGAGAGTGGGATTCGAACCCACGCCCTTTCGGAACAGGTCCTAAACCTGGCGCCTTAGACCAACTCGGCCATCTCGACTTTAGTGATCGAGAAGTCAATTTTATATTAGATATATGAAATATGATTTGAGTGTTATTAATCGAAGTACCAATGCAGCTACAACTTGCAAGACACATTGTAATACTTATCATCTACTTGAGTTTATGTAGTCATAAATTAAGGTATGCGTTTCAACCTATTTATGGTTTCATCTGTCTTAAGCTTCATCAAAATCTCATAAATAAATTAATCAAGTAGAGAGTAAAAAGGAAATGGTATACGGTTTTAACTTCTTAAGGCCGTTCCGGTACTATGCATCTTAAACTAGTATTTAGTCTCGTCCGATGGACCAATAGATTCAAAACATGTCTTGTAGATTTCGTTTCAATATGTTTTGGGATTTCATGATAAATTATAGATATTCGTCAAACTAAATAAATTGATAACATATAAAACAATTATATAAGAGCATGTTAAAAAATATTCAATATCATCATACACTGATGAAAAAATATTACTTGCTATTGAATAATATAAAAAAAATACTTTGGTAAAAAAATATAAATTATACGTATGCAATTATTTATATATAAAAAATAACTTTTACTATTGAGCGTAATTCTAGACCTATTAGCTAAAAAAATAATTCTTTTCAAAAACGTTTTACTTGTCCAAATTTACATATATAAAAACTTTTTTTTAGATGTGTGGCATCAGTTATCTACAATTTTGTTATCATGTTCAACTTGCAAGATGCACTATAATAGCTATATAGCTAATTAATCGAATATCATAAAAAATATAGATAAAAAAAAGTAATGTCAAGAGTGGGATTCGAACCCACGCCCTTTCGGAACAGGTCCTTAACCTGGCGCCTTAGACCAACTCGGCCATCTCGACTTTTGTGATCGAAAGTCAATTTTATATTAGATATATGATTTATTTTTTGTGAATATTATATAACAACATGTAAAAACGTTACGGATAAATTATTTGAGACTTGGGTGACCTGTTAATGCTCCACTCTGTATTTTTGAACTATTTGAAGGCTTGAAGCAGAGTTTTAAAAATCGGATATAAGAGTTGTAAACGATAATCATATTTTATCGTCAATTTTACGTTATTAGCTCAATTATTCTATTCACAATTATTTTCAATCAAATATACGTCTCATTAATTTATGTTTCACTCTCTTATCTTATTAAACTAGATTTTAGACCCGTGTCCAACACTGGACACGGGGTTACGATATTATCAATATTAGATCTTCATACATTTAAGTCATAAAAAAGCTTATAATTTTGAAGATATACGGTTCTAAGTGTTTTATTTTGCAAGTTGTAATACAATAATCACAGGTTCGTCATTGTCATTATTAGCTGAGACATATTGATGGAATTGTTTGTCGTAGTCATTCCACAAGGCACATGCTACAATAATTTCTCTATTATAGAATTTTTTAAAACCAGTTGTACTCATAATGTGATATTATTATGAAAGATAATTAAGAATTAACTTTAAAAAATTAAATATAAATACTTTTTGTAACTTTTTTAAAAAAAATTAAAAAATATCTCAAGTTGATGGCTAAAAATAAATATAAATTAAGTATTCAGGGCTAAAAAGTGTAAATTTAATGAGACTTTTTCTACAAATTAATATAAATACTAATATAATAATATATTTGGATAATGATTATTAGGATTTTTAATTTATAGTTAATCTAAATGATGACATAAGCGAGAGTCAATTTGATAAAATTGAGCGATTTGATTGGTTAATAAGTCATTAGTTCAACTGTCTTATAGTATATATTAAGATTAAGATTAAGATTAAGATTAATTATATCTTTATTTTTTAAAATAATTATTATAAACTCCAATCCTATGATTACGCCTTCTTACCTTTATGTATTATAAATTTCATTTTGTTATTTCTCTTTCTCTCACATCAAACACAAAATAAATTTTTAAAAAGGTTAATTACCCAAAAATTATTTACACGAAAATAATATTCTTTTTACATTATTCAATTCTATACTATAACTAAAAGAGAAGATTGAGGTACACTTGGCACCCCTTAAAGCCTTTTTTAAGCCTAATACTCTCTCCTAATTACTCTAAACTCTATCTTTTTCTAGATTTTTTTTATTTTTTATTTACTTATTAAATAGATAATTATATTTAAAACTCTATTATAAATCTTTTTCTATCAAAACAATTTTTTTTAAATTTTAAAGATATATAATATCCTTAAAACTCTCTCAATAAATTTATATACAATTACCATCCAATTACCTTTTTTAAAAGTTATTATATATACAACCTAAATTTTTATTAATTCGTCTCATTCATATTATTCCTTTCTTTCTTATTTTTAATAAACAAATCAAGTTCAGTAAATTTCTCAACAAAAAAAACATACGGTTTTTTTATATTACTTTAATTTTATTTTTGGTATTTTGTTCGTGTTTGTTTATTATTTGATATTGAATTGTTATGTTATTGTTATTTTTCATCTCTTTTAATTTAGTTTGTTGTCAATTGTAGTTTGATTATGGCTTCTTCTTCTACTACAAAAGAGTTTATTCTTTTAAATTTGTTTTGTTCATGTTTTGTTATTTTTCACCTGTTTTGTTATTTATTATTTTGATATTTACCTTTGATATATATATATATATAGATATATAGATATATTAAGACATAGTAGTGATTATGACTTCTTCTTCTACTACAAAAAGAGTTTATTCTTTTAAATTTGTTTTGTTCATGTTTTGTTATTTTTCACCTGTTTTGTTATTTATTATTTTGATATTTACCTTTGATATATATATATATATAATATATATATATGGTATTATTATATATATTTTATATATATATATATATATATATATTATATATATATATATATATAGATATATAGATATATATAAGACATAAGCAAGATTAAAATTCATGACTTTTAACTTCTAATGCAATGCGGAAACTACTTAAGTTCGTTTGTCATTATTTCATTTATTATAAATAATATAAAAGTAATTAAAAATACGATAGTTGAAAATGTTTCTATCAAAAACTTTTACTTGATAAACAACCACACAAGGTAAATCAATTGGTTATTTTGAGGTCATCGGAGCAAAAAAGAGCAAACAAAGTAGTAAAAAGGAAAACAATTGTTTCATTGGTTTTGTTAACAACTTGCTCGATAAGAAGAAAGAACAAAACTTCCTTTAAAAAAAACAATTAGTTCTTAGCAAAAAACAATTTTTTTTAAAACGACATTCGAATCTACTCCTATTCGTAAATTACATGCATGTATATGAAGTAGCCATGTAAGTTGCTTCCCCATACCTATTTTTTTTTGGTCATACTTTTTCCTCAACATTTACTTTTCATTTGCTTTTTTATTACTTATTATTAATTTGTAAAATTTTTTTAAGATATCTTTAATAAGAAAACACTTATTATTTGTTAACTGCCCAACATGCGGGTATAAAACTTGTTTCTGTAATTATGCTATAACAAAAAGGTCAGCTTTAAATAGTTTTTTGCAATAGCTTTTAACAAAAGTATAATGCTTTTGTAATGTACATTTACCGTTATGTATGTAGTACCCGACCTTATACACATAAAATTTTTACATATTGTTATAGTTCCCGAGCCAACGCCCGGATAAAAAATTAGTTTTATTGAAAAACATTACTCATGTAGGTTATACTGAAAAGACCTAAACACAAAACGACAAATTTTAAAAATTTTGGCATGACCTTTTCGTAAAATTCACAACCAATGCTTTTATTAGGCATTTAAAAACCTGTTAAAACACTTTCTAAAAAAAATCAATACAAAACTAGTCGGATGCTTTTGAAACTATAAGTAGTTAACATCATCACTATATTTTAACCAAAAGATTAACAAACCAAATTTCAACAACTAGAACAAAGATTGACACATCAAGAGCTTGGCCCAGGATTTCTAATACCCAATTATCGATCACCAACATGCTCATACTACCTTTTTTGTACTTTATCTTCTTCTAAGGCACAAATAAACTTCCAAGTACTTCAAGCTAGCTAGTTTATCTTCTCTTTTTGCGTTAAGACACATGCACCTATAAAAAGGTAAACAACTAAACAATAAGCTATAAAGCTTAGTGAATAAATATGCATACATTCATAATCTAGTTGTCTTACTTACTTAGTAATTAGCATAAAGCCTATGACATGATCTCTCATGTCATCTCTTTATACTAATTTCATCTTATCGTACTTTTATATGCGCATATAATCTTAACTTTCTAATAGAGGCTCTCCCTCTATTAGTCTCATTATCTAAACTTTCTAATAGAGGCTCACCCCCTATTAGTCTCATTATTAAACTTTCTAATAGAGGCTCACCCTCTATTAGTCTCATCATCTATATACTTTCTACTTTCTAATAGAGGCTTACCCCCTATTAGTCTCATCATCTTTCTACTTTCTAATAGAGGCTTACCCCCTATTAGTCTCATTATCATAGGGTCATAGAGACTTGCTCTCTATGATCCTAAGCTTACTTACTCTTCGGGTCTCGACCCGATCAACAAGATTATAAAGTATGCATAAGTACTCACCTCGCGAGCGGCAACTAAATACTTTAAACTTGATTAACTCCAACACCTATTATTAGTAAGGTTGGGGAACTCGTGATTCGGACTCGACTCGGCGAGGAGGAGAGTCAGGAGTTTTTGGAGAATCGGACTCGACTCGGGGAGAACTCGGATTGGAATTTTATATACAAACATAAGTATTTTTGAAATTATATGTAATAGAACTTTAAAAATATATTCCAAACTTCAAATTTAAACATAACTGTTTAAAAACATTAACATAATAATTCAAACTTGAAAATTAAACGTTAGATTAGTTGATAGATTCACGCTTCATCATCATTTTGTTCGTATCAAGGTTGGAGAACTCGTGACTCGGACTCGTGGGGAGTCATGAGTTTATTTTGGATACTCGTCCGACTCGGGGGAGTTTTACAACCTATATTACACAAATAATTTACATGATCACCAACTAATCTTAACTTCATACTTTCGCAACTTAAAAGAACCTGTTCAATAATGTATTTGGCTAGAAATACCATTCTCAAAACATTTTTTTACATTCTTTGCATTTTCTAAATGATTCGCTTACTCTTCTCAAATCTCACTCATAAAGCTTCCCTTTTAATTGATTATATATATGCATATACATACATTTTTAGTTTCATTTTACTAGCCAAACACACTAAAGAATCAATTCAAAAAGGCTTGCTAATTATAAGTTGCTCTTATAATTGGTTTAATTATAACATTCTAAAATCCCCAAATTAATTCCTTAAGAACCCTATTTTTAATAACAAAAATATAATCCAATCATACCTTGGACCAAGATTAAAGTAGATTAAGCTTCATAATTGAACTCCTTGTCTTTTCTTGTTTTCTTTCCTTCTCTGCCGAAAACACAAACTACAATTTTGCCAAGCTTTGATTACTAGTATTACTAATATTATTTTCTCTTAATTTATAGTAATTTAATTCTTTGATAAAATCCCTTTTTCTCCTTTCTTCTGGTCTCGCAAGAAACACCCCCACCAACATCACTTAGAGTATTTTTGCTATTTGATTTGTAAGTTCAGTAAATTTGTTAGATTTGGGGCTTTTAACTGATTCTAATATTGACATGAAATAGAGTGTGAAATGAAGTGGCACATGTTGATAAGGCTAGAAGGATGATTCATCAGCCAATCGAGTCTCCTAAAGCCACGTTTTTGTGTAATTATTATGGGTATAATACCCGCTAGCCATTAAAAGTTCCTACTGTAATTATAGCATATATATCGATATTTCTTATAAAACATTTAGTTTAAGGATAAAACTATTGAATTTATTCATTAATTTATATTTTTGAGATTTGGGGTGTTACATATACCATTATAAAATAAAACTATCTAAACTTAAACTTTATAACATTATCATCCACATGGAAGAATGACTGATTGTAATTTTCATTATTTAATATATTCCCTAATAAAGGGTAAAGTAAACTTTATGTTATTTTTGGGTTTTTATAAAAAAAAAGTATAAGTTTTATTTATTAATAATATTTAGCAACAATTATATATAAAGATAAAGAAATTTTTAAACTTTTAAAAGAAATTATTGAGAGGTATATTGTGTTAGTAACATAAAATTAGAAAAAAAATTCATGTAATGTTTAGAAAAGAAAAAAAATAATTACTGTCATAATTAATTTAGTTAATGATTAACAAGAATAAAGATACATTTAATGAGATAATTAATTAGGTAATATGAAAGACCTTGTAGGATTGAGCCAAAGAGATCTATATGAAATTTATGAGTACGGAATCCACATGAATCCATTGAGGCATTTAAAATACATACAAATACAACAAAATTTGAGATATGCAAAAGTAATTCTTCATTATTGAAGTCATATGATTACAAAGATAGAATCTGTATGATTACATCACTATATTTATGGATTACAAACATAGTGACGACTTAATCTAGAATTACATGATTATGGTGGTACCATGAGGCAAACCTTACTACCTCACGGCCCTATGGACGACCTAAACACCTATATTTTCGTCGACATCTAAAACCTAAGACCTTTACATGTATTTATAATTATCTAAACCCTAATGTATACGAGCTGGACTTCTCAAATGCATGGGCTTGCATGCAATACGACCTCACAAACCTTATTAGGGTCGTATTTAGCATATCAATTACGACCTATCAATTGCTTGAGGTCGTATTCAGCCCATAACAGAATTATATAGCAACGACCATAAATTATACATAAAAACGTGCACTTACATAATGATTAGGTAGGTGTGTCTTTAGTATATATAGGGTGCCTATAGTCTATAGATACTCCCTTAGAATATTATAATTTTTTATTTTTGACTAAAAACCATAGTAAGGTAAAAGGCAGTGTGCAGTTAGCCAGTCACTCATTGTAATAGCTTGCTTCTCGGGTAGCTCACACCATGTACATGTTTTTTTTAGCTTTTAAGGTTCAATTTTATTAAGATTTATTTTTCTTTATCAATTAAAATATTCATGCTTTAGTATTTTGGCTCTTAAATTTTTTTCATTGGTTATCTCAACATCTTAATCTTATCTTAATATATACAGTTGAACTAATGACTTATTAACCAATCAAATCGCTCAATTTCATCAAATTGATTATCGCTTATGTCATCATTTAGATTAACTACAAATTAAAAATCCTAATAATCATTATCCAAATATATTATTATATTAGTATTTATATTAATTTGTAGAAAAAGTCTCATTAATTTACACTTTTTTGTTTTCCTTCAATAATTTACACTTTTTACCCATGAATACTCAATTTATATTTATTTTTAGCCATCAACTTGGGAGAATTTTTTAAAACATTTTTTAAATCATGTAATTAATTAAAAAAAATTTCAACATATGAAATATTGTCTACAAAAAAATTATTTCAAAAGTTGAAAACAATTGCCCTTTTTATATATTAGTTTTGCGTATTAATGTTTAAAGTTGCAATTGTCACTCAAATCAAGAGTCCTAATTGTTATCAAAGAATATGAAAACAATCCTAATTGTTATCTAATTATCAAATATTCAACGAGAATTAATTAATAAAAACTGATTAGTTAAACCTATTCGTGTTATGAGCCCGCATCATGATCAAAGACATATACTTTAAGGTCAAGTACTGGATCACAAGTATGTTTATATTTTAATTCTTAATAATTTTTCATAATAATATCACATTATGAGTACAACTGGTTTCAAAAAATTGTATAATATAAGAATTATTGTAGCATGTACCTTGTAGAATGACTACGGCAAACAATTCCATCAATATGTCTCAGCTAATAATGACAGTGACGAACCTGTGATTATTGTACTACAACTTGCAAAGTATAATACTTAAACCGTATATCTTTAAAATTATAAGCTTTTATAACTTAAATGTATGAATATCTAATATTGATAATATCGTAAGCCCCGTGTACCGTGTAGTATAAGATTATAAGATACTTCATAACACTAATAAGCAAATTTAATAATTCATCATCCAGTTATACTTCATAACACTAATAAGCAAATTTAATAATTCATCATCCAGTTTCATACAAAATTCCAGTGAAGATGAATTGGCCACGTAAAATATGCACAATCCATTATATTACCAACTCAATCTTCCCACATTTTCCTTTCAAAATCAATCCAAATCCAAATAAATACAAAAAAAAAGTATCACAATTTTAATTCTAATATTATCACAATTTTTAAAGTTTAGTCACATTTAACACTTTTTAACTTATAAAAAGGATTATTATCTCTTTATAAAATGGCTAATCGTTTTCCAACTAGTAGTATTCTACACCGCAGCCTACCAATATTAGCAGGCGTTCATACCAATGCTTCAATTTCTTGTTTCAATACCAAGAATCTGATCAGTAGCTACAGAATAGTGCCACGTCGGCTGGTGTTGGGAATTGGGGTTTCATTTTTGGGCCAATTCATGAGCATGGCGGGTAATTCCAACACTAATTCTATTATTGCTTCAGCCAGAACAAAGTCTTCTGTTGACAAGGTTTGTTTTTTACCTTTTAATTTTTTTAAAGTTTGAAACTTTATGTAATTTTCGTATTGGGTTTTAAGTTATTTGAAGATTTATGCCATGAAATTTTGGTTTAAGGTTTGTTGTCATTGATAAAAAAAATCTTGTTTTTGTCGTTGCCTTGTTTTGGTATATAGGGATAGGAGATATATGTTGCTGTATAAAGTGTTTGGAAATGTATTAACTTTTGTCAGAAAGTCTATTTTAGGCGTCCTTTGAGCAATTGTGCATAACTAACTTTCGCTATTGTATGTATCTAAGTGCTGATGTTGAAACTTGTATGAATGTGACTTGGCAACTTATATAGATGTCACGTTAGCAAAAGTGTGATCGGCTACATACGATAACAATATGTAATAATTGTCTACATAATTGAAGCGTTATGAGCTAGATACATACAATAGATTTTGGACTAAGATTGTTTACAGTTTCAAACACTTAACCGGTTAACTCTATTGTATGATGGACTTATTATAAGAAAAGTTATTTCCATCTACACCATGAAATTCTGCTAGACGTTGATAACCAGTAGATGCTAACAGACCCACACACTCCGTCCTAAGGATAATATGTGGAAGACAGTGTTCAGGCTGATACATCAACTACTTGTTAAGGATGGTGCCTGCCCATATTAGGAAACATGACTATATTCACTATGTCCTTTCTTGCTGAACCAACTAACCTACACGATTGGAGGTTGGCAGCAAAGTTGATCTAACCCATGAATATAACATCCACATTTATATATTAGTACATTTATATTTGTAAATTACCTAACTATCCATCCATAGGGGTGAGCCGCTGGCTGAGGGATGAAAGCCTGAGATTCTCCAAAGTAGGTCTCATGTTTGATTTGTGTTAGCTTCAACTATTTAAGTAGCCTAGTTTTTCGAAGTAAAAATCAATAAATATGGCTCTATCTTTTCATATCACACATCCAAACACTGATTTAGAAATGAAGTATTACAGTAAAACTGTACCCATAATCCCATAATGAAATTCAGTTTGTTTTTGCCTCTTTTAGTTATGCGATATTGTAATCCATGAACTTCTTCCTACTGAAAAGATAGATAGAGCTATTCAAGGAAAATTAGCATGTGATTATTTGTAAGTTAGCTAAATTACTAGCACATTGGAACAGAAAGAGTAAGTTATATGCATGATAATTGTATATAACTTCATTCTGTGTTTGTAATTACAGATACTGGAGAATGTGGAATGGCCTGAACAATTTCCTTTCAAGGATGAAGACTTCCAGCGCTTTGACGAGTACAGTCTTAAAAACCAAAATTTTATTTGCATTTTGTGAATGTTGCCGAGCTCATAGAAACCAAAAAGAGACTCTAATTTCTTGGAACTCTAAAGAACTTAATCATGTAATAAAACTTTCAGCAGTCACTATATAGGATTTCAGCACTAGCCGGTTGAATCTTGTGTATAGTAGTGATCCGTATTGTATAGACGTGGCAAATGGGCATTTTGAGTAATGGGTAAAACAGACACTTTTTGAACAGAGGCTAGGTTTCATCAACGCTTTTTGTTATCCTTTTTTGAATTTTACAAGAAATTTAATGAACTGGGCATGTCGCGTTTTTGCAGATCATCTGATTTAGTGTTTTATGAATCTCCACGTTTTGTAACCCACATTGATGATCCTGCCATAGCTGCTCTGACCAACTATTACAAAGAAGTTTTCCCTCCTAGTAACACTCCAGGTGTAGCTCTTCTCGATATGTGTAGCAGCTGGGTAAGTCATTTCCCCGCAGGCTATAAGCAAGAACGTATAGCGGGTATGGGTCTTAACGAAGAAGAGCTTAAGGCAAATAAAGTAAGATTAAAATATAATATGTGACGCATTTTTGAGTGCTTTTTTCTTATCATTGCTGCATTGATATGGTGAATATGATTTGTGATTGTAGGTCCTCACTGAGTATGTCGTGCAAGACCTAAACATAAATCCCAAGCTTCCATTTGAGGATAATTCCTTTGATGTTATCACGAATGTGGTGCGTATTGAGACTACTTAATTTACATCACTTTGGAGTCCGGATTTGATAATATGGTATTGCATTGTAGGTTAGTGTTGACTATTTGACAAAACCAATTGAAGTATTCAAGGAGATGCATCGTATCCTTAAGCCCGGTGGCAAGGCTATAATGAGGTGATAATTGTGTTCTACCATTAATTTATGAAATGAAACTCTAGGATTTGAGTCATGACAGTAGATTTCCGGTGTGTTTGGGTTTGCGTTTTAAATCTAATAATTTGTATAATCAGCATTTATCAAGTAACACCAGGTCAACAGCTACAACAAGGGTCATAGAAGTATGCATTTATCTTTCAAGGCTTTTATTAATTCGATTTTATTTCCGTTTCACAAAGCATTTCCTCTTTTTGGCGAAAGTGTTTGGTTATTTTATCTCTTAAATTTTTATTTTATGAAGAATTTATAAAACAACAAACATTTTATACTACTTCAAACATAAGAAGTACAGCTAGTCACTATTCTCTACGTCTCGTTTATATGTAGCCGATTTTAGAACTCAGTATTCATTATCATATGATCACTTCCAAAATGCACATCCAAATGGAAAGTGTTATGTATGAAGGCTATATGTCGAGTGACTTCGGTTATGATTCTGGCACATGCAGCTTCTCGAATCGCTGTTTCTTTACGAAGGCAATATCAATATGGACACAAACTGGCGATGCTGACCATATAATGATAGTCGGAGCATATTTTCATTATGCTGGAGGATTTGAACCACCCCAGGTGAGCGCTACGTATGATAGATGTCATGTATGCACTATGCAGGAAAACACACTTTTTTGACTTTGAAGGTCAAATAACTGCATTTTGACTTTAGAATATGAAATTCACTATAATCATTCTTTCAGGATGTGGATATATCTCCAAATCCTGGCAGATCTGACCCAATGTACATTGTCCACTCAAAAAAACTAGCAACAGCATGAAAAACACACTTCTAATTGACAGGTTTATGCAATGATAGGATCATTATGGCACATACGAGGTTAGAGAACCATTATGTATTTTGTAATCGCATTAATGTATTTGTTGTATTCACCCGACATGTAAACCTCAGATTTTGTTAGAAAATGATGCTTGAATAAAAAATCATCATGTTAATAGTCTATGTGCATATGTTTTGTGTTTAACACTTGCTGGTAAGTACATTTATGATTTTTCATGGATAAAAAGAGAATAATCCAAAAATCAAAAGTAATAAAGCATATTCTTGTATTGTATTGTATGGTCAAGTAAATTGCACAAAAATAAATTCCTCAAGAAAGAACATAAGGAATATATGCACTCCACCAGCTTCAAGAAAGATGACCTTTTACTATGTATAACTTTCATTGCATGATGTGCCAGTCTTTACAGCTATGACACTCGAGTATTGTGGAAAACAGCATCACCTTAAAAAACATGGTCTAAACATCATAGTTGAACCGTGTGTAAGTTACCGATCCTAACATAGCAGCAGTTCTACTTTTTGGACCCTGCTTGTGAATTCTTGAAAGCATTAAACGCTATGAGATAAAGGCAAATGAGAACAATCACAGCTATAATCAATATAATGTTTGCTTCTTTCCATTCTTTCCGTAGGTTCCCTAACACACCTGCTTTACACGAGTCACAGTTGTAGCACAGTTGGTTAGGATCGTTGTTCCATAACATGCAGTCCACGTCCCCCATTGGATTTGTTGGGTTGATCCATGTGATTGGGTTCACATATTGATACCCGCACACTGTTGGAGGCTTGCAGCATCCAGACTGTAGAATAAATCAGTATTAGGATCTTTTTGACCCGTTTAATTATAAACGATTCGATTTTGGTTATGAGTTATCTCTGACATCTCAAGTGGGCAACATCAAAAAGCTTTAGCTAAAATAAAAAGAAGACAAATGGGCAGCAAATAACTTCAGTATTACCTGAAGAGAGGAGATACGAGAAGCAAAGAATTCGGGTGCAGTGTAAGAAGCCCAAACCATTTTCTTACAAACCGAAGATGACGCCAAACACGCCCTTATACTCCCCCAGTTTTCAGGATCAGTGATATGCTCCCTGAGCCACTCAGAGTATCCCATGTAACGGTACTCGTCGTATTCCCGACCTGGAACAGAGTATGCACCTGAAGGGTGAGTGACAATGAAGGCAAGTATGAGAAGAATAATTCCGGTGACAATTAAGGCGGCGTTGCAGAAAAGATAGAAGGCCAGCAAGCCCTGTTTATTCCAGTAAGCACCGATAAAGCCAGTGAGGGCTAGGAGGAGGAAAAGGACACCAACGAAGACAATGGGCCAAGGAAGTGACCGGATGCAATGGTTGTCAGGTTTGGAAGCGAGCCAGATGCCGGTGAAGATGATAGGGATTGAACATATAAGTGCTATGAAGTTTATTGTAGCTATTATGTTGTTGCTCACTGCCATTACAAACTTTCACACAGTTGAAAGTGAATTTTCACACAGTTGGAGAAGTTGACACAAGGTGTGGAAGGTTATTGATATGGGGAACATATTCTCTACCCACCTATAATAAATGTTTCTTTACAAGAGATGATTGGCCATTTACTTTAAAGATTCTTGAAGGATTAGGCAGAAAAATGCCAATTTGATTGTTTAAATTTTAAATTGATTCTTTTTTTTAGTGGCTTTATATATGCAATTATTATAGTAGATATGGTTGGAAGATGGGTTATTTTTTTTCTACTTTTTTGTCAGTGATGGAGTCAAAGTTTGTTTGTTGCCTTTGAATCAAATTAGCTGCACACCAGCTATAATTCCCAAATCAAAATACTTTCCCTGTCATGGTTTTCTCCAGTCAAGTTACCTGAAGAGGGTGAGTCTATGACTCAGATGTATGCATTGTAATCAAGGTACTATATTATATAGACCATTTCCAAACCTTTTTCCTGACCACTCCAAGATGTTTACTTACGAATATTTGAACTTCCTCTTTTGAGGATATATGTATGCCTGTCCACTAGACCACCTTGGTCGTGGTTTCCAGAATCATAATATTCTTCTAGTAGAAATAATGCACAAAAGACACTTTAGTTTGATAATGGCCCATACAAAGTCATTGTGAACGTAGTTGGTTCATACAATTGTAAATGCTAAAGATGGTGGTTCACAGAATTTTAAATGGCTAAGGAGGGAGTGAGAAGCAAAACACATTTTTTGCGTAAAGGCAACTTACAACGTTATGTTTGTCAACGGATTGTGGGTCATGTTAAATAATATCAGAAGTTCAGAACTCTGGAAGTGTTTGAAAAAAGTTGACTCTGGTTGAGCATGCCGTATATTGTTGCATGCTTTCATCTTGATGTGCTTGTGGATCTCAAACCATAGAAGGTAATGGGAATAATTATTGCAGTAGAAGTTTTAAGTAAAATGAAATATATCGAAAACTTTTCCGGCCCCATCAATTTTCTGAGTTAACTACGGCCTTTGGCTGCCAATGTGGGATTACCCCACTTGGTAGAGGCTTATGCCTCTTAGATCGGAGGTCTTAGGTTGAATCCTAAGCTTGAGGTAGTTTAGAATATTTGGTGTGTAATAGAGTAGAAATTTGCTTGTTAAAAAAAAAGAAAAAAAAACTACGATCTTTGGCTAATTGGGTAGTTTTCAATTCTTGTATGGAGGAATTCCTATAGCTTCAAAAAATGCTTATCGTGGTCTAAGATCATTAATAAAGTCCAGCAAAGTTTAGCTGTTTTGAAATGGAAGGCGTCTTTTATTTTGTACAAGATTGGTGCTCTTAAACACCAATTTAAACAGCCACTAAATTCATTACATGCCAATTTATGGCTAAAAGTTGTTACATAACAAGCTCTTGTGCAAGTACGTATGCAACTCAAGTATCATGTTTCATGTCGGGATGTAGGGAAATCTGGAAGATGCTAGAGCCACGTCCAATGTTTGACAGTTGACACGGATCAGATGGCAAGGAATGTGTCCATGTCCAATTGACATCTACTTTCCCGTCGTCTAAAATTAAGTCGCTAGGTGTTAGTTAGCAACGTATGCTTGAAACCCATTAACCTTTGTTATCGATTATTGCAAATTGTATCGTATCAATGTAAGTTAAGTCACGGGTGTTAGCAATGCATACTAACTCATTAACCAACCTTTGCCCCTTTGGTCTATTGCGTCATACTTATGTTTAATATTTCATTACAAACCTAGTTTGAAATCCCAAAGTGAATCTAAATAGAGATTTCTTAACAATACCTTAATCAAATTAACCTAAACTTCAAAATCTGATTAGACTAATCGATCCCTGAACAAACCTTTATCCCAAAACATACTCAGTTTAGCTAGGCCAGTAAATTACAACAGAGAATTGTACATAATGAAATGCTTGTAGCTCAAATATTCTATCTATATTTGATCAAAATGGGACAAAAGAAATGGAATTCTGAAGATTCCACTGAGCTTGGTCATTTTCTTTCACTCTACATCTTCATCACGGATCTTCCACTTCGCTGGCACTGCCTAAATCATCTTCGTTGATCAAGCGTGTCTTTTTGCCAGATTTTGAGCCCGAATAATCCACAATATTGTACCTTTGAAACTTGACTTGATCTTTCTTCTTGTCAACACGTGTTTCTTTTCGCTTTTTCCCACCTTCATCAGATTGCATAGCGCGCGCAGCAGTTACAAAAGCGTCGTTCATGGAATCATCAATTTTGTCATCTTCATCATCATCATCATTACCTTTATTATCAATGAAAAATAGCAGGTCATTGTCCGTGTTACCTCCATCTACCTTGGATGAAGGTTGGTCAAGGTCCATCCTTGAACTGTAATTGACTAATCTGTCACGGTGTTTTGACATGAAACCATCAGAGAATGTTAAACCTTGATTCTCGAGTTCAAGCATCCACTCTGAAAGCAGGCCAATTAAAGAAACATAGTCAGCAAAAAAAAAAAGAACAACCTCGTAAATGCAGTGCTTAAATATAACTACGATAGCAGCACTTCAGGTTAAAGAAGAAACTAGTATCGAAGTTTTCTGACGAAAAACAAAAATAAAAAAGACATTTTGAACCATACTATTTAGACTTTCTTTGCAAGATAAAACCACTGTTCTAGTGAAGCTCACAGGAAGTACTTTCTCTTTGATAAACTACGTGTAATCTCATTGCAAGGAGATAATTGTACTCAATTTTTTCCATATCAAAAACTTTATATAGTTTAAATCAGCATAACCGTGAAATGAGTGTAATTAAATGAGCTTTTCATTGAAGCCATCATAATGAAGGCAAAATATGAGGAAACTTGAACTGATGTCATTTTTATTTTTAATTTTTTGGAATTCAATGCAATGCACTCCTTGTAAAAAACTGTTGATTCTTGCAAGAAACTGCACTCCTTGTTTCCAACAGAATGCAACAGTTTCAATTCTCGGATATCAAAACAAAAGCGAGCTTTTCTGATTTTAGTAACTTTTTTGCGCATCAATAAGCGTTACTTTGTAACAGTCAACAGAAAAGTAAAACCATACAAATAGTAGCGTCACTTACTTAGAAATGCCGCAGGTGATGATCCTTTAAGTTGTCTAGCACTTCCTTGGGTCCCAAGCTCACTTGTAACCAATTTAGTAATAAGTGTAGGTAAATGAGAACCTGAGAATGCATTTGAGTATGAAATGGCCTTTGTATAATCTTTGTTTTTCCTAAAACCAGATACGCACGATACACTAATAAGACATTTGATATTACAATTTGATTGTATTTCAAAGAGACGGAAATAAAATTCAGGTACCTAAATAACTCAACAGCTTCATGAGTCACCAGAAGTCTTGCCAGAACGTTATTCTTTATGTGGTTAACTGAGAGATGACCCATTTTTTCCAAGTGAAGAAATGAATAATCAGGTAATATAACGACATCGTATAATATTTTCCTCAAAAATGATTCATCATCGGGATTCTGTACACAAAATCACAAACTATAAATCAAAACTAAGAACTGTAGAGGCATAGACCTATAATTCTATAAACCATCATTAAGTATTCGCATATATAGCTTAACATTATAACAACTGACTAACCAACAGGGACATCACTGGCAAAGTCGGTTCCAACAGCATTTTTACAAGTATATCTGAAACCACAAAGCACTAAATGAGACGACAGATTGACATACACAAATAACATTTATATGATCAAACACTTCAAAAGCAGAAATGAAAAAATGCTATATCTAATGGCCTGAAAGGCTAAATGCTCGATATGTCAAACAACCTTATACTATGAGAAAACAGAACAATAGTCAAATGTATGAGAAAGTCTATCGCATACATACCGAATAAGTAAAAATTACGATACCCGGTTAAGGAACAAACAGCCCAAGTCCTCAACTCATTCTGCAGCTCGTGTTTCGACACCCCTTCATTAAACTTCATACACAACTTCAACAAACATGTCTCAACAATGACAGCACCAGCCAGCAACCCAACACCACCACCCCCACCACTTTCCTCACTAACCCAATTTACAATGTCATCACTAAAAAATGGGAAAAACTGCTTCAACCCATTTTCCGTCTCTTCGCCACGAACCCAAACTGATACCAAATCGTTTAACGACGTAATCAACCCGGAATCCTCATCGTCCTTTTTCGATCCCTCACAACACACAGCAAAATACCCCAAAATCACATCAGTAAATGACTTAATGTCTCTCCTAACTTTCTTGCCTTTCTTTGAATCAAAATTTTTATCCTTTAAACCAATAACTACATTACACAACTTAAATATAACAGGTGCAGTTAACGCGATACAACTAAACGAAGCCGAATAAGCTGATATAGACTGAAAAAGATCTTTCAGAGCTGATACCTGATCCAAGATTTCATCTTTTTGGGATATTTCGGGTCGGAAAGATAAAGCCGAGTATACCCAGATCGTTTCAAGAAGTGGGTCGGGTTTAGATTGGATAAATTCAAGAAATTTAGATGTGAAAAGGGATAAATTAGGATTAGGTATCTGGAGTGAGTCTAAAAGGGACTGAATTGATTGCTTGATTTCTGATTTGTATTCATTGGTTGTGAAATAGTTTAGTTTGTGAGGATTGTTAGGGTTTTGGGGTTCAATTAGAGCCATGAGTTTGATTGGATTTGAAGAGAAGTTAACTGAAAAACCCTAATTTGAGGTGAAAAGGGGGCTAGGGTTTAAGGAAAAATGAGTTGTTGTAAAAATATAGAACTTTTGTGATTATTGGCCCTCAAAGAATAATAGAATGACATATAGAATGGTTAAAGATTAAAGGCCCGTTTTTTTTAGTTATTAAGTATTAAGTGAATGAATGTATAATTATGTATTAAGTAAAAATAGGTGTCATTAGGGTGATAGCCTAATGGTTAGGGAGTTTTTCACTTTGTGGTTTCTTTCTAGGGGGTCATGAGTTCAAATCTTGTCACATGCAAATGTGGTGAGGGGGCCTTAGCAATGATATACCCATCTACACATGGGAGAGCAAACCCTTTAGGGCATTGCCAAGATTCGAACCCGACGTGGGCGCATCAAAGTTGAGGGTGTTAGCCATTTATCTGCTCTGTCTTTCAATAAAAAAAAGTAAAAATAGGTAATTGACGGTTATTTTCGTTTTTTAAATCAATAAAAAATCATGAAATTTAACTGACTACATTAAGTTCTTAATTTTTAAGTATATTAAGTAAAAAAAAGAACAAGACCTAACATGTTAGATGTCAATATTTGATTTCACCCATTTACCAAACCATTAATAAATGAATTAGTAATATCTAAAGAAATTTAAAATTTCAAGATTTTGGGTTTAAGTTTAGATAAAAACAAATTACTTTTTGAAATGGAGTCATAAGTATTTCCATTAAAGAAACCTAACTAACACTCTTAAAACTCTACTTAACTAATATATGAGACAACATTAAGATATGAGATTAAAAAATAAAATTATTGATTGAAACCTACATGTTTGAACTTTTTGGTTTTGATTTATTGAAAAGGATATCAACAACTCATATTTGAACTTTTTGAACTCTTAAAAAAAAAAAGAAGAAGTAAATCGACAATGATAAATGCTTTGCAATAACACCGACAAGGCAACAACTTTCTGAGTGAAAATTCTACCTTTTTATAACCATTTTTGATTAAGATCTTTGATACCATAATACAACTAACTTGGGCTTGAGGCCCAATAAAATGACTATTTGCACAGTCCATAGACAAATCACATAATTTTGGGTTCCAAAGACTTTTTGATGTTGTAGAGGAAAAAAATATCTTTATAATTTGGTCAAAATCAATTATCCATCATATAAGTCAGCCACATATACTTTTAAACTTTGTATTTTTTAATCATAAATATAAATACTATTTATATTACTCGTACAATTAATTTTATTCTACAATTAATACATTACATAACCAACAAAAAATTATACTAAAATAAATTATAGAAAAATCCCTGAAAATCCATGTCGTAAATGTAAACCGTATTAATGAGTACTCGTTTGACACGACATATTTACTTAATCCGCCACATAACAAGAACACCATGCAAGTAAAAGATATATTTTCTTTTTAGTAATACTGATAAATAAATGTTTGTTTCTAAAGCCACTTGTATATATATAACGAAGAATCGTTGACTTATCATGACAACCTTCCACCCTATCAACAAGCTTGGCCTCATGATGATTTCTTTAATATGCTCATTAGATTGCTTAGCATTTAAACTTCTACGTACTTTCTCATATTGATATTATATACTTGAAAAATAATAATGTACTTTCATTTTGCAAATACATTATTCATCGATCTAATCATAGTACAAGTATATAACTTCTTAAGCATATGATAGAGGTTTATTAACAACTCTTAATCAAATCCTTAACATAACAATATATAATAATAATGAAAAAATTAAGGGGAAATGGTATGTTTTATTAGCAGTATGCATCTAATTAATCTCATTTAACATATATATAATTGTTTTTTGATCGATATTAACAAATGACATACATGCAAAATTACAAAATGACATGGCATCTCTAAGTACAAATAAAAATAGTTATATGCATAATAAGCGCGCAAAATACGTGCATGTAGACCATGTTATTATGAACTACTAATAACATCACACCGTACAATCATATAATAAAAAGTTTATATCAACTTGAAGTGTTGAACTTTACATTCCCAATAATACTTGGTCAAAATGCTTTTGATTTAAATATATACGACTTAAAGTCCCAATGTCATATAGTAAAGGTAGACACCATATTTTCTAAGCTGGCTTACGAATGAAACTTTATAGTTTATAATAATAATAAACAAAGGAGCCAACAAACACAATTGGAAAATTATTTCTAACGCTCTCAATGAGTTTTTTAATAGCTTGCTTCTTAAAATTGAACAAATGTATGCAAGCCTTTGAACTATAACAATTTCTCTTCATATATTAGTTGGTTGACTAATTGTATGATCATGAAAGGGTGGAAGTCATTAAATAATGATCAAGATAAAATGTTGCTAGCTCAACTAAAAGTGTTGTTCAATAAACAATTGCCATTGTGGTGAAAATTTTCTCAATCGGACATAAAACATTTAGCAGATTTGTTTACTATTTAGTGTGGCTGTTCTACTTAATTATAGTCACATGTAAACTTATTAAGGTGAAGCTTTAAAGAAAATACTGTACTAAATAGTAACCAAGGTTTACATTTTTTTTTCAAGTTAACTTGGACATCTTTTTTACCAAAAAAAAAAGGAAAAAAGTTAATTTGCATTTTTTTTGTTAGCTTATCCGGGTCTAGCTAGTTACTAATGGTAAGGGGTTTTGGCCCTAGTGGCATACTGGCATCACTCGCCGAACTAAAATACATTGCCGGAGTTATTATAGAAAACTTTGCTAAAGATGGCCGCCAATTTGAATTATTTGTAGATCCATAGGGTTGTATCTGTCACACCCTCTTGTAGCGGAAATACAGGGTTAACAAATAATTACGTACTAATCAGAAGGTAAATAGAGATTACATCCATTAATGCCAATACATGTTCAATACAAGTTCAATCGTTCAAATGTGGACCCCAAAATACGGATACAAGTCATCCTCATTTGGAACTGGGCCCACTGAATACGAGTTCAATAAATTGGACAGTCTAATACAATTAAAGCTAATAACATGAGAGTCCTCAAATGTCTGGTGCTAATTGTACGTCCAATGTCAAAAGAATGGCCCTATAATGCCATATGTAACACCCGTCATTTTAAAAACCTGGATTTCAAAAAACTTTTGCCAAACGGCGTTTAAAACGTAGCGGAAATAGGATCACTTAAAAAAACTGCTTCATCCGTAACGGATGGTACCTTTCATTAAAGTTTGGTGTTACTAATAGCATCATCGTAATAGTCAAAGTAAAATCCAAGTTATGGCACTAACATAATTGTCATCAACACTACAAGAGACGTAAATCATAAATAAAGTAGCCGAACATATGGCTATGGGTAAAGTCTAATCATAGGGAGACTAATGTTAATCTTCCTTTATTCTTCTACCCATCTCACGATCCACACACTTCACTAGCTTATACCTGCTTATCCTGAAGGACACAACATTTTCATAAAAGCAAGTGTTAGCTAATAAAATTAGCTAAGTAAGATACACACATTTTGATAAAACGTTCTTCATTTTACTTTCATAAAACTTCGTCATATTTTACTTATCAAACGTAACCACATTACATATCATCCACAACAATTATAGATCAACCCATACATCCCTTTTCCCACATTGTATCACATTTCATTTCATATCAACATATACATCATATCATCATATACCCTCTTCTTAATCAATATCTTATATCATATCAACATAGACTTACCACTTAAACATAACTTCATATCATATCTTGGCATTTCACACATAAACTTGTCACACGTATTCATATTAGCACATATTCTCACGTCACATCGTGATCTCACAACGTAAAGCACATATATTTCTTTCACACATATCTTATTATCAACTTAATCAGCTTAATCAACTTCATCTCACGTCTTACATATCACACATAAACATATCGCACATATATGTATAGCACATGTAGGATATATACTCCTAATTGTGCCTATGCATCGTTCTTATCACACGTCTCAACACATCTTATTAAATCCCACATCACATTGTAATCCCACGTCTTAAATTACATGTACATCTTTCTCACATATTCATATATTTATCTTAATCAACTTATTCCCACATCTTACATCTTTAATCAGTTTACATATTACGCACTAGCTTTACAACTAGCACGATTTCCCACGTCTTAACTTTTAGGAAAGGCAAAGCCATTTCCATAGTATCCCGTCATGCTTTTAACATTGGTGGTTAGTCACTCCACCCAGAAATACTAGTCCCACGTAACTATGTCGCAAGGAGCCACTCAAGCGACCACGTACGCACTAGCTTGGCATAAACTAGCACGGGTTAAGCTTAACACTTCCCACATCAATCTCACGTATTTAGCTATAGCATTTCCCACGTATTTATATCTTTCTTACTTTTACGCACTAACACTAAGGCTAGAACGATTTCCAACATTTCACACTTTACTTTAACATTAGGTATATTCATTACCTAACTAATCCCACTAACGTACACAACTCATAACATTTCTTACGTATATCTAGTGAACTAGACATTATCACACTTAAGTCTCACATATAATTCATCACGTATCATCGTCAAATCATAACATCAACATCATTAATCCCACATCTACTTTAGTGTTTAATCCTACTAACGTGTACAGATCATAGCATTCCTACGTGTAACACACTTAAATCCCACATATATTTCATCATATATCATAATCAATCATAGCATCAATATAATCAACATCACAATAAATATCGTTAAGATATCATGGCAGCAACATTATGTTCATAGTACTACATATGCACATAACTACTTCATATTTAAGCGTCATCATAACATAATAAACCACTTCAGCATGCATACATTCCCACATAACCTCCCGCATAACCCGAAAAACCAACACACATAAGATAATCCAATTAAGAGGTTAATTATAGAAAACCACTTTTTGTTGTGCCTCCAGCGTGAGAAAAGTCATGTATCTTACCTTGGTACTGCTTAGCAATGAGTTACGTATGCCTTACAGTGCTTGCTAAGTGCTCCCGACAACCTAGAACGAGTATAAGATCGATCTATAAGCTAAACGAAATGTTTTGTGCAAACTGGGCATCAGGTGCGTCGCACCTCCCAAGTGGTGTGTCGCACCAATCATACAGAAAACTCAGATCAGGTATAGGTGCGCCGCACCTGCCCTTGGTGCGTCGCATATCGGGCTCCCTTAGAAAATCAAAATCCCTAATCTGGGCAGTGGTGCGCCGCACCACCCACCTGGTGCGCCGACCAGCAAAACCAACTCAGTTTCTCTTCATTCACCTTCCAAACGGATCCCAAACCTCCACCACGACTTACACCCATTAAATTGACATCAAATAGGTCACAATTAAGCATTTGAAAACATCAATTAATCCTTGAATCAATTGCATAAATGAATCCTTCTTTTTGATCATCAAAACGACTCGAAACCGCAACGTTTGGTTCAAAAACACAATTGAACACACATGGATCTAATTAAACACCTGGGATTCACTTATTTACATATAAACAACATTATTCAACATTAAAGTTTGCATCTTGACATAATTAATCAACTCTATTAACGATTATAATCACGAAAACATCGTTTTTGACCTAAAACATCATGATCAAGGAACCCCAACCCTTTAGGCCGAATCTACAGGGGTAAATCCTAATTGAAAACCTGATTAACAATCAGTAGGTGATGCTATACCTGTAGGCTTGATCAACGGATCGAAAAGCACTCGAATTCCCTTCCAAAATCTCCCGAAATCAACTATAACTTGAAGATTAGATCTAAGCTTTTGTTTGCAGGTGTTTCTAGGGTTTTGTAACTGATCAAAAGGGTTCTTGGTCGACCATAGGGCGCCTTATATACTGGATACAACTTTCAATTTTACATCTAGGCCCTCGCACTTCGTTATAACTCGTTTCGGCACTTAACGGCTCGTTTAACGCCCACAGAAACACTTATCGACCCTTAAATCTTATCGGGAACATTAAATGACTTCATTTATCATTATCTACTTTAATTTCATTATTTTAAATCATTTTAACACATAACTCACGTAATTCGTTTAATTCACATAAGCACATATACAACACATAGTTACTAACGGTCACTAACGACAAGTTGACGGTAAACGTCAAAAGTCAAACTTGATAAGTTTGGGATGTTACACCATAGATGATCAAAGACTTACTGTTGGTTACCTGAAAAGCATGAAATTTGAGAGGATGAACTATCGAAATAGTTGGTGAGTTTACAGTGTGTTTGACTAAAAGATCAGTCGTCATTGGGAGCACCCAATGACATGTAGTTGTTTAAGACAAGACAGTCCAGACCGAAGTCCGACCATAATATATATTTAAGACAAGACAGTCCAGACCGGAGTCCGACCATAATATAACTGACAAGACAGTCCAGACCGAAGCCCGACCATAATATAATGACAAGACAGTCCAGACCGGAGTCCGACCATAATATAATGCCAGTCATATACGAAAGCTGACAAGACTACCATTAAAATTTCATAATGGTAAAACTACATAAGGGGGATCATTTTATGTAACACCCCAACATGGCGGAATCATGGGGTATCACTTAGAAAAGCACAGCATGACATGGAAATTATGTAGAGTCAAACTATATGCATTCATAAGATTGAAACAATCCATAAGCTCATTCAAATATATTACAATAATCAACATCCATCAAAAATACACACTCAATCCATACTTAAAAGTAAATGTTCAAACGATAGTAGTTGATCCTAAGCATAACCCATTAAAGGGAAATAAGGATCATGGATCCAGACAGTCCAAAGCAAGTCCAATCCTAGCAATGCAAGCATATATTCATCCATTCTGTCTCTGATTAACTTGATTTCCTGAAAAGTGTACTAAAATGCGTCAACATAAAGTTGGTGAGTTCGTAGGGACAAGTAACAAGGAATAACCGTGTCGGGATAACAACCGTTAACGATAAGCAAGGATTAGAATATCTAATCATATCTAAAGAAACCCTAAAAGGTTTTACATTAGCACAGTTCAATACAATCAATGTTTCAATATCAATATCATTATACATTACACCATTTAAACATTAACCAATACGCCTAACATGATATATCATTAACATGATAATCAAAGCGACAATCATCATTAACCAATACGCCTAACATGATATATCATTTACATGATAATCAAAGCGACATTCAACATTAACCAATACGCCTAACATGATATATCATTTACATGATAATCAAAGCGACAATCATCATTAACCAATACGCCTAACATGATATATCATTTACATGATAATCAAAGCGACAATCATCATTAACCAATACGCCTAACATGATATATCATTAACATGATAATCAAAGCGACAATCATCATTAACCAATACGCCTAACATGATATATCATTAACATGATAATCAAAGCGACAATCATCATTAACCAATACGCCTAACATGATATATCATTTACATGATAATCAAAGCGACAATCATCATTAACCAATACGCCTAACATGATATATCATTAACATGATAATCAAAGCGACAATCATCATTAACCAATACGCCTAACATGATATATCATTTACATGATAATCAAAGCGACAATCATCATTAACCAATACGCCTAACATGATATATCATTAACATGATAATCAAAGCGACAATCATCATTAACCAATACGCCTAACATGATATATCATTTACATGATAATCAAAGCGACATTCAACATTAACCAATACGCCTAACATGATATATCATTTACATGATAATCAAAGCGACAATCATCATTAACCAATACGCCTAACATGATATATCATTTACATGATAATCAAAGCGACAATCATCATTAACCAATACGCCTAACATGATATATCATTTACATGATAATCAAAGCGACAATCATCAATAACATTCACATCAACAATCAACAATTAAGCAATTGACATCTCGGTCCATATCATAACAAGTGAATCAACCGACAATCGTTTAACAACAAGTATTCATAAACGAAAGCATAATTAACCGAGCAACAAGTCAATACGTTAAATCAAACAATCAATCAAACATACATGTACACTTTTCAGCCCGAATCTCAATTGAGTAGGGAAGGTTTACGAAACTCACCTTGATTTCCAAGCAACGATAACGAGTTAACAAAGAGTTATAAACGCTCAATAACCGGCTCGTAACCACCACCTATCAAAGTATATCGCAAATATTATCATTTTTAACTCTAAAACCCTAAACAAATCAGTCTAGTTAGTTTAAGTCAAGTCACAAACCCACAAACGCTTCAACAACTCTTCCCGGGTATGAACAAGACACTTTGACTCGACATTTTTAGAAATGAAAAAGGGTTAAGCCCAAAAGGATTTTACCATAATAAAGTAGGTTCTCTCACGATTCCAACGATAGGTCACATGACTCGATTGGACTTACGGTTCAAAAGTTATAAGCATTTGAAAACAAAGACGCGAAACCAGAAAGATTTCACTGCGCCTCAGTCCAGATCAGGTTCTGCAACAAGGACGAGCCAAACTACACCCAAGCTTTATTTTGACACCCAAATTCGACCAAGAAAGCTCCAAAACACATTTTTATGCATAACTCAATATATTTTAACATCATTGAACATAACCCACATCATAATAACGATCCAAAACCTCAAAATCATGTTCTAATTCATTTTGACCCATTTCAAAACTTACCAAATTCTAGTTCAATTAAATGATGTTTTGAACTCCAATATGGCCAAAATTCCAACAAATGGTTCAAAAACAAGTCTATTAACATAAAATGATACTTATGAGTGAGATTTAACTTACCAAAATTTCCAAGAAAGTCAAACCCGAATTTGACCTAGTTGATGAGGTTTTCTTGCAGTTGAGACTTCAATCTTATGATATGAAGAAAGTGGGATGATGATGATGCTTAATCTAACTTAAATTTAGATTAAACAACAATAAATGAAGAAGAATTTTAGTGAGAGAGAGATATGAGTATAAGGGTGTTCTTGGAAGGAAAACTAGAGAGGGTGAGAATGTGTGTCTGTGTGTGTTCCTGAATAATTGAGTGATATATTAAGATAGATAGATGGGGTATTTATCCAGTTAAGGGATTAGGTTCATGATCAATAACAAACAATGGAGATTTCACAAGTATTCTCCTTTACATAAAGTTATGTCGGTCTTTGTCCCATTAATGGAATTATCATCTAGCCACCGACACTGTTCCACCGACACTGTTTCACCGACACTGTTCCACCGACACTGTTCCACCGACACTGTATATTATTCCACCGACACTGTTCCACCGACAATGTTTCACCGACACTGTTCCACCGACACTGTTGTAACCGTACATTATACTTAAGGTTTCACCGACACTGTTCCACCGACACTGTTCCACCGACACTGTTCCACCGACACTGTTCCACCGACACTGTTCCACCGACACTGTTCCACCGACACTGTTTCACCGACACTGTTCCACCGACACTGTTGGAACCGTACATTATACTTAAGGTTTCGTATATACGTTCACTGTTCCACCGACACTGTTCCACCGACACTGTTTCACCGTCACTGTTCCACCGACACTGTTGGAACCGTTCATTATACTTAAGGCTTCTCATATACGTTTCTTCCTGTTAGCATAGTTACTCAATTATCCACCGACACTGTTATCATCTAACCACCGACATTGTTCCACCGACACTGTTCCACCGACATTGTTCCACCGACACTGTTGGAACCGTACATTATACTGTCCTATTAATGGAATTATCATCTAGCCACCGACACTGTTCCACCGACACTGTTTCACCGTCACTGTTCCACCGACACTGTTAGAACCGTTCATTATACTTAAGGCTTCTCATATACGTTTCTACCGACACTGTTCCACCGACACTGTTCCACCGACACTGTTCCACCGACACTGTTCCACCGACACTGTTCCACCGACACTGTTCCACCGACACTGTTCCACCGACACTGTTCCACCGACACTGTTCCACCGACACTGTTCCACCGACACTGTTCCACCGACACTGTTATCATCTAACCACCGACATTGTTCCACCGACACTGTTCCACCGACATTGTTCCACCGACACTGTTGGAACCGTACATTATACTGTTCCACCGACACTGTTCCACCGACACTGTTCCACCGACGCTGTTTCACCGACACTGTTCCACGAGTATTCCTACTTTCCATAAAGTATGTCGGCTTTGTTCCTATTAATGGAAATTATCATCTAGCCACCGACACTGTTTCACCGACACTGTTTCACCGACACTGTTCCACCGACACTGTTGTCCTATTAATAGAATTATCATCTAGCCACCGACACTGTTTCACCGACACTGTTCCATCGACACTGTTCCACCGACACTGTTCACCGACACTGTTCACCGACACTGTTCCACCGACACTGTTTCACCGTCACTGTTCTACCGACACTGTTCCACCGACACTGTTTCACCGTCACTGTTCCACCGACACTGTTGGAACCGTTCATTATACTTAAGGCTTCTCATATACGTTTCTTCCTGTTAGCATAGTTCCACCGACACTGTTCCACCGACACTGTTCCACCGACACTGTTCCACCGACACTGTTCCACCGACATTCCACCGACACTGTTCCACCGACACTGTTTCACCGACACTGTTCCACCGACACTGTTGGAACCGTACATTATACTTAAGGTTTCGTATATATGTTTTTCCTGTTACCACAGTTACTCAATTATCATCTATCATATAATTTCCATAACATGTACTGGGCCAATATCATAGTCTGCTAATATGGCCCTAATTCTAGAAGTTCAAATATGACATTATAATTGGCCCAATTTACAGATAAATGTACACAATTATGTCCAAATTTCCGTTTATTGAAATAGTTAATCAAATTACATGCACAGTCAAACGGTAAAAATCATGAATGTTACGTTTTAGTTCGTCAAACACAAGAACAGTTTAGTCAGCCGACAACATGGCAAGTTAAGACATATAGATCAATTTTCATGAGACATGTATACACATTTTCAGACAGCCGTCAACATGGCAAGACATAAGACAAATGATTTCATTTACCAAATCTCATGGCATAGACAAAGACAAATCATTTATAAAGTAGTCGTGTATACAGTACATGCTTTTCAGGCCCAAAGTAAAAGGAAAAAGGGCGCCATAAACTCACCTTAGCGATCAACGAGCTAAAAGTATGAGTAGTCCGAGAAAATGAGCAGTCTAGTAATGGTGATCAAATCTCACGACGACAAGTATCCTACGTACAACTACTTAGCTATCAACCCTAGAATGCCACGACCAAGAATGTGATTTAAACTTTCATCTTATTTAACTTTAGTTGGTAATATCAATGACATTGTCATTATAAGGTAGTCTAAAGTACCATTCGATATTCACCAAGTTCAAACGTTCGAGTTATTGAAAACTGAAAATGTTAAACAGAACAAAAACTCGCGGCGCGATATTTGACCTGAACGAGCAAAAATGCAGTTTTTCGACCATTTTCGCCAAACCAAATCATTTTCTACTGAACTCTTTTCATTTCAACAAGTGACAATAGGTTCCATGACCTGAAAACAATCCATTTCGCTTACCATTTCACAATTCCAACATTTCGATTTCAAAGACCTAATCAAATTCAAGTTTCTTTATCCAACTAAACCACAAGACCCATTTCATATTCATAGCCTTTAAACCAATCTAACAACACTAAAACAACCTATTTCATTGAATCAATTTCAGAATCAAAGTTTAAGTTTAAAAGAGGTTACTTACCAAATCAAAGTTCTTGGTGAATTTGAAGAAAAAGGAGATGAAGATGATGATGATGATCCTCAAATTATTATAGAAATTAATTATTTCCTTTGATAAATCCTTGCCCAAAACTGATTCTTGATGATGATTTTGTAACACCCCAAGCCGAGGCTCGGAATATCACGGAAATCACATAGCACCAGGTGGGATTACAATAGAACCAACTAGATGCAATTAAGAATTCGGTGAATCCATTACAATGCAAAATAGATAACATAATACAACAGGAGCAAATAGTCAACCAAGTTAACAAAACCACATCCAAGGATGGCAAACGATCCTAAGTAATACAATCAGAAGGCCAATGAATCCTTGATCCATACAGTCCAAGTCCGGGTTCAACAGCAAGTAAAACCTCTAAACTCCACGCCCTGGGAGAACCTGGTTACCTGAAAAGTGTACTAAGCATAGTCAACACAAGGTTGGTGAGTTCGTAGTAATGGTTCGTAAAGAACCAACATCAAAAATCGACATATAAGAATAAAGGCTAGACATGACTTACAGTGAGCCTCTACATAACACAACATCGCCCAACAACAAGATTACACCAGACAAGAAAATGTGTAATGCGAATGCACAAATGATATGCGTGTCAATGCAAGTGCCAAATGTATGAATAAGCAAATATGCCTATCCCAAGCGTGACCTTCAATCACGTATGCAACGATACCCTTCTGCCATCGCAATGGACAAGGCTGTATCTCAAAATCATCGAGATATATATGTCTATATACTCGGGGTCAGGTCTACATCCAAAATGGGTGCATACATCTATGCACCAGGATGCCGGCAATCCCCTGCCGAGGGTCCAACAATAAAGTATGCAATGCTTACAACCAAATGTAAATGCATAAATCGTAAACCAACAATCGATATACGATGAACCTGTGCCAACAGTCAATAGACAATGAACCTGTGCCAACAGTCAATAGACAATGAACCTGTGCCAACAGTCATTATTCGTCAAACATAACCCAATAACAGTTATACGACAATCATACGCCAACGATCAGTAATCAACAACATAAGCCACAAATCAATATCTTAAACCAACTATACGTACATATACTTCCGAGGGTTCTACTTTCTCCAGGTCCCAGATGCTTATATATAGGGTCACCCGCAGCCTTCCCACCACATCTAGAACCCAATGAAGGCATAACCGACTTCCATGTATGCACGTCTATCCTAATATAAATGTAATACTTAACTAAAACATAACCCAAGTCAATCAAACTAGACGAACTGTCACGTCAATCCAACAATCCAGTCAAACAACCAACAAACCGAATAATGCAAATAAACACGCCAGGTTTACACTTTTCAGCCCGAATCTCAAGCGAGTAGGGAGATACGAAACTCACCTTGATCGGCAAAGAAGCTTAAATCAAATTAATAAAAGATTAATAGCGAGTATAAGGCCCCACGCGTCCACAACCTATCAAAGCATGTCATGTAACATAATGTCAACTTTATAATCATAAACAAGTTGGTTCCTTAGGTTTAGGTCGAGTCACGAACCCACAATTACTTCCTTAACATTACCGAGTGTGAAGCATAACACTTTGACTCGACAATTTTAGAAATGAAAGAAGTTTCATACGAAATGAATGTTACAATAAGAAAGTAGACTCTCTCACGATTCCAACGATAGGTCATACGTCTAAAACGGACTTACGGTTCAAAAGTTATTGACGTTTGAAAATGTTCGACAAAACTAGCCACTAACGGGCGTCACAAAGGTAACGGCCGTTAACTCCATCACAAGCCAAGTTACTGTAACGGCCATGTAACATCCGTTACACTATGTAATGGGCGTTACAAGGTGTAACGGCCGTTACATGAAGAAGGACAGCAGCAGCAGATTTTCAAAGCAGAAAACAAGAACTTAAACCCTAAATTCAAGAACCAAAAACCCTAATCCGATATTTAAGACTTATGGACTCGTTTTGAATATACATATGACATTTTAGTACTTAAATACACTTGCCCAAACCCTCGTTTCCATCCATAACATCGCCAAACGATCCAAACGATTCAAAACCCTATATAAACCCTATTTGACCCAATTTCCATTTCAAGCCGATTTAGGACATGTCAATACTCAAAATGACCAGAAATGCATTACTAAACATAAATAGAAGTAAATGGGTTAAATTAGACTTACCAAAACTCCTTTCACGAGCTAGAACCCGAATTTAGGTCAAAAAGGACAATGCTTGAACTATGAACTCCAAGATTATGATTCAATGGGATTAAGTTATGACAATGATGATGATTCTTGAATTAAAGCAAGTCCAAAACACAATTTAGATGCAAGTGAGATGATGAATTAAAGATGGGAGAAGATTTGCTTTTACTTGGAAGAAATAAGGGAAGTATAGATAGATAGATAGATAGATAGATAGATAGAAAATGAGAGGATAAGGGAGATGGGTCACTAGTAGGCTCATGGGTCATGGGCAACCCATGGGTCGACCCGTTTCCCTTAGCAAGCCAAAACACAATCGTTTTTTTTTTTTTTTTTTTTTTTTTTTTTTTTTTTTTTTTTTTTTTTTTTTTTTTTTTTTTTTTTTTTTTTTTTTTTTTTTTTTTTTTTTTTTTTTTTTTTTTTTTTTTTTTTTTTTTTTTTTTTTTTTTTTTTTTTTTTTTTTTTTTTTTTTTTTTTTTTTTTTTTTTTTTTTTTTTTTTTTTTTTTTTTTTTTTTTTTTTTTTTTTTTTTTTTTTTTTTTTTTTTTTTTTTTTTTTTTTTTTTTTTTTTTTTTTTTTTTTTTTTTTTTTTTTTTTTTTTTTTTTTTTTTTTTTTTTTTTTTTTTTTTTTTTTTTTTTTTTTTTTTTTTTTTTTTTTTTTTTTTTTTTTTTTTTTTTTTTTTTTTTTTTTTTTTTTTTTTTTTTTTTTTTTTTTTTTTTTTTTTTTTTTTTTTTTTTTTTTTTTTTTTTTTTTTTTTTTTTTTTTTTTTTTTTTTTTTTTTTTTTTTTTTTTTTTTTTTTTTTTTTTTTTTTTTTTTTTTTTTTTTTTTTTTTTTTTTTTTTTTTTTTTTTTTTTTTTTTTTTTTTTTTTTTTTTTTTTTTTTTTTTTTTTTTTTTTTTTTTTTTTTTTTTTTTTTTTTTTTTTTTTTTTTTTTTTTTTTTTTTTTTTTTTTTTTTTTTTTTTTTTTTTTTTTTTTTTTTTTTTTTTTTTTTTTTTTTTTTTTTTTTTTTTTTTTTTTTTTTTTTTTTTTTTTTTTTTTTTTTTTTTTTTTTTTTTTTTTTTTTTTTTTTTTTTTTTTTTTTTTTTTTTTTTTTTTTTTTTTTTTTTTTTTTTTTTTTTTTTTTTTTTTTTTTTTTTTTTTTTTTTTTTTTTTTTTTTTTTTTTTTTTTTTTTTTTTTTTTTTTTTTTTTTTTTTTTTTTTTTTTTTTTTTTTTTTTTTTTTTTTTTTTTTTTTTTTTTTTTTTTTTTTTTTTTTTTTTTTTTTTTTTTTTTTTTTTTTTTTTTTTTTTTTTTTTTTTTTTTTTTTTTTTTTTTTTTTTTTTTTTTTTTTTTTTTTTTTTTTTTTTTTTTTTTTTTTTTTTTTTTTTTTTTTTTTTTTTTTTTTTTTTTTTTTTTTTTTTTTTTTTTTTTTTTTTTTTTTTTTTTTTTTTTTTTTTTTTTTTTTTTTTTTTTTTTTTTTTTTTTTTTTTTTTTTTTTTTTTTTTTTTTTTTTTTTTTTTTTTTTTTTTTTTTTTTTTTTTTTTTTTTTTTTTTTTTTTTTTTTTTTTTTTTTTTTTTTTTTTTTTTTTTTTTTTTTTTTTTTTTTTTTTTTTTTTTTTTTTTTTTTTTTTTTTTTTTTTTTTTTTTTTTTTTTTTTTTTTTTTTTTTTTTTTTTTTTTTTTTTTTTTTTTTTTTTTTTTTTTTTTTTTTTTTTTTTTTTTTTTTTTTTTTTTTTTTTTTTTTTTTTTTTTTTTTTTTTTTTTTTTTTTTTTTTTTTTTTTTTTTTTTTTTTTTTTTTTTTTTTTTTTTTTTTTTTTTTTTTTTTTTTTTTTTTTTTTTTTTTTTTTTTTTTTTTTTTTTTTTTTTTTTTTTTTTTTTTTTTTTTTTTTTTTTTTTTTTTTTTTTTTTTTTTTTTTTTTTTTTTTTTTTTTTTTTTTTTTTTTTTTTTTTTTTTTTTTTTTTTTTTTTTTTTTTTTTTTTTTTTTTTTTTTTTTTTTTTTTTTTTTTTTTTTTTTTTTTTTTTTTTTTTTTTTTTTTTTTTTTTTTTTTTTTTTTTTTTTTTTTTTTTTTTTTTTTTTTTTTTTTTTTTTTTTTTTTTTTTTTTTTTTTTTTTTTTTTTTTTTTTTTTTTTTTTTTTTTTTTTTTTTTTTTTTTTTTTTTTTTTTTTTTTTTTTTTTTTTTTTTTTTTTTTTTTTTTTTTTTTTTTTTTTTTTTTTTTTTTTTTTTTTTTTTTTTTTTTTTTTTTTTTTTTTTTTTTTTTTTTTTTTTTTTTTTTTTTTTTTTTTTTTTTTTTTTTTTTTTTTTTTTTTTTTTTTTTTTTGGGAGATAGATAGATAGATAGATAGATAGATAGATAGATAGATAGATAGATAGATAGATAGATAGATAGATAGATAGATAGATAGATAGATAGATAGATAGATAGATAGATAGATAGATAGATAGATAGATAGATAGATAGATAGATAGATAGATAGATAGATAGATAGATAGATAGATAGATAGATAGATAGATAGATAGATAGATAGATAGATAGATAGATAGATAGATAGATAGATAGATAGATAGATAGATAGATAGATAGATAGATAGATAGATAGATAGATAGATAGATAGATAGATAGATAGATAGATAGATAGATAGATAGATAGATAGATAGATAGATAGATAGATAGATAGATAGATAGAAATGAGAGGATAAGGGAGATGGGTCACTAGTAGGCTCATGGGTCATGGGCAACCCATGGGTCGACCCGTTTCCCTTAGCAAGCCAAAACACAATCGTTTACACAATTAGACGTCGATTAAGCATACCAACGACCCGAATAACATACCACAAAGTCAAATAATCACAAAATGGACCCAATTATTTCTTTCAACAAGTTTGTTAGTCAAATTACACAAAAAGTCAACAAGTCAAAATTCACGGATGTTACATTATTCCCCCGTTAAAAGAATTTCGTCCCGAAATTCAACAAAACCCTAATTATTAAACAAATGTGGGTACTTAGACTTCATGTGATCCTCTCGCTCCCAAGTGAACTCGGCTCCACGTCTAGCATTCCATCTAACCTTCACAATGGTGTAGCGCTTCTTCTTGAGTTTCTTTTCTTGACGATCTAAAATCTCTACCGGTTCTTCAACAAAGTTTAGGCTCGAATCAACCCTAATTTCGTCCATAGGCACATGATGTGTAGGATCCGCCAAACATTTGCGCAAATTACAAATATGAAACACATCATGCACACCGCTAAGCTCTTGAGGCAATTCTAGTCGATAAGCAACTTTCCCAACCCGTTCAAGAATCTTGAAAGGACCAACATACCTTGGTGCAAGTTTTCCCCGCTTCACAAATCGTACGACTCCCTTCCAAGGCGACACTTTCAAAAGTATAAAATCACCAACTTCAAACTCTAGCGGTCTCCGCCTCACATCGGCATACTTCTTTTGACGCTCACGGGCCAATTGCAACTTCTCCTTGATTTGAGATATTACCTTGGTTGTTTCAATTACAATTTCTGGCCCGATAAGTTGACTCTCTCCAATCTCCGCCCAAGCTAGGGGAGAGCGGCATACTCTACCATACAATGCCTTAAAGGGTGCCATTTGAATGGTAGCATGGTAGCTATTGTTGTATGAGAATTCAACTAACGGTAAATGGTCTTCCCAACTCCCACCAAAATCGATCGCACATGCCCTCAACATGTCTTCAAGTGTTTGGATGGTTCTCTCGGTTTGTCCATCCGTTTGAGGGTGAAATGCCGTGCTCATGTCAAGTCGAGTACCCATGGCTTTTTGAAATGCTTCCCAAAATTTTGATTTAAAACGGGCATCTCTATCCGAAATGATAGAAATCGGCACTCCATGCTTAGATATTACCTCCTTGATGTATAATCGAACCAAAGTGTCAAATTTATCGGTTTCACGAATGGCTAAAAAGTGAGCCGATTTCGTTAACCGATCTACTATCACCCAAATCGTGTCTCGGCCGCTTCTCGTCTTCGGTAGTTTAGTGATGAAGTCCATTGAGATATGTTCCCACTTCCATTCGGGCATCACCGGTTTTACCAACAATCCGGGTGGCTTCTTGTGATCGGCTTTGACTTGTAAGCAAGTAAGGCACTCACTCACATACCTTGCCACATCACGCTTCATGCCCGGCCACCAATACAATTCCTTCAAGTCAAAGTACATCTTATCCGACCCGGGATGGACCGAATAAGGCGATAGGTGAGCTTCATTCATAATAAGCATTCTTAAGTCGCCGAAAATAGGAACCCAAAGTCTTTCAACCATGTATAGCCCATTATCATTCTTTCGGTCAAATAGTTGTTCCATGCCATCTAGGTTTTCGTTTCCAAAGTTTTCCGGTAGGGTGGCTTGAATTTGGGCTTCAATGATCCGATTACGAATGTTTGGCCCTACCGTGAGGCTCATAACTCTAGCCCGTCTTGGTTTCACTCTCTCCTTTCGGCTCAAGGCATCGGCTACTACATTTGCCTTGCCCGGGTGATAACGGATGTCACAATCATAATCACTAAATAGCTCTAACCAACGCCTTTGCCTCATGTTCAATTCACTTTGGTTGAAGATGTGTTGGAGACTTTTGTGATCGGTATAAATCACACATTTGGTGCCATAGAGGTAATGCCTCCAACACTTCAAAGCAAACACAACCGCCCCAATTCCAAATCATGTGTCGGGTAGTTCTTCTCATGCACCTTCAATTGTCGAGAGGCATAAGCGATGACTTTACCCCTTTGCATAAGGACACAACCCAATCCTTGCCCCGAAGCATCACAATAAACCACAAAATCTTCGATTCCATCCGGTAGCGTTAAAATCGGAGCTTCACATAACATATCTTTAAGAGTTTGGAAGGCGTTTTCTTGTCTTTCGCCCCATTCAAAGTTTCTATCTTTTTGAGTCAAGAGGGTGAGTGGTTGTGCAATACGGGAGAAATTTTCAATGAATCTTCTATAGTAACCCGCCAATCCAAGGAATTGACGGATTTCGGATGGCGTTTCGGGTCTTCTCCAATTCTTGACCGCTTCAATCTTGCTTGGGTCCACATGAATACCATCCTTGCTCACTACGTGACCAAGGAAGTGGACCTCTTCCAACCAAAACTCACACTTGGAAAATTTCGCATACAACTTCTCCTTCCTTAGTAATTCAAGCACTTCACGCAAGTGCTTAACATGCTCCTCCTTTGCCTTCGAGTATACAAGTATGTCATCAATGAACACAATAACGGATGTCACAATCATAATCACTAAATAGCTCTAACCAACGCCTTTGCCTCATGTTCAATTCACTTTGGTTGAAGATGTGTTGGAGACTTTTGTGATCGGTATAAATCACACATTTGGTGCCATAGAGGTAATGCCTCCAACACTTCAAAGCAAACACAACCGCCCCCAATTCCAAATCATGTGTCGGGTAGTTCTTCTCATGCACCTTCAATTGTCGAGAGGCATAAGCGATGACTTTACCCCTTTGCATAAGGACACAACCCAATCCTTGCCCCGAAGCATCACAATAAACCACAAAATCTTCGATTCCATCCGGTAGCGTTAAAATCGGAGCTTCACATAACATATCTTTAAGAGTTTGGAAGGCGTTTTCTTGTCTTTCGCCCCATTCAAAGTTTCTATCTTTTTGAGTCAAGAGGGTGAGTGGTTGTGCAATACGGGAGAAATTTTCAATGAATCTTCTATAGTAACCCGCCAATCCAAGGAATTGACGGATTTCGGATGGCGTTTCGGGTCTTCTCCAATTCTTGACCGCTTCAATCTTGCTTGGGTCCACATGAATACCATCCTTGCTCACTACGTGACCAAGGAAGTGGACCTCTTCCAACCAAAACTCACACTTGGAAAATTTCGCATACAACTTCTCCTTCCTTAGTAATTCAAGCACTTCACGCAAGTGCTTAACATGCTCCTCCTTTGCCTTCGAGTATACAAGTATGTCATCAATGAACACAATAACGGACTTGTCTAAATAGGGATGACACACCCGGTTCATCAAGTCCATGAACACCGCCGGTGCATTAGTCAACCCAAATGGCATCACGGTGAATTCAAAATGGCCATACCTTGTGCGAAAAGCCGTTTTGGGGATGTCATCTTCATGTACCAGGAGTTGATGATAACCCGAGCGAAGATCGATTTTTGAGAAGTGCTTAGCTCCTTGAAGTTGATCAAACAAGTCATCAATTCTAGGGAGAGGATATCGGTTCTTCACGGTGAGCTTGTTCAATTCCCGATAATCAATACACATTCGGAAGGATCCGTCTTTCTTTTTGACGAAGAGAACAGGAGCACCCCAAGGAGATTGACTAGGGCGAATGAAACCCTTCTCTTGGAGTTCCTTGAGTTGAGTTTGTAGCTCCTGCATTTCAGTTAAGGCTAGTCTATAAGGAGCTTTTGCTATGGGCGCGGCTTCGGGAATAAGATTGATACGAAAATCAAGTTCACGTGGCGGAGGTAACCCTGGTAAGTCGTCCGGAAAAACATCGGGAAAATCACAAACGATAGGGACGGTCTTCAATTCTACCTTTGAGATGGTAGCACTAAAGACTTTAGAAGTTGAAGAATCGGAGGTTTCACCTTGAACCCTAAGAATTTTACCGTTAGCCAAAGGTATTTTAACAACTCTTTCACCACAATCAATGGTTGCATTCACCGCCGTCAACCAATCCATACCCACTATAATATCAAAACTACCAATGTCAAGTGGCATAAGGTCAATGAAGAAGTCGACATCTTCCAAAGTCAAGACACATTCTCGAAGTATTTGACTAATTCTAGTTAGTGACCCATTTACCATTTCAATGTCAAGCACATAGTTTAGAGCACACGGATGCACATCAATCAAAGGAACAAAGTTAGAAGACACGAGGCTAAAATCGGCCCCGGAATCAAATAAAACGGTGGCATAGAGACCATTAAGGAGAAAAGTACCTGCTACAACGTTGGGATCATTGCGGGCTTCATTTACATTGGCCGCAAAGGCTCGGCCGCGTGGTTGCACTTGGTGGCCTTGTTGTCCCCGGTTTTGATTAGGCCCGACCATTTGTAGTTGGTTGGGGTGGACGGCTACTTGCACTTGTTGCCCCACCCATCGAGGGCAATTATTACGGTAGTGGTCACGGCTACCACATTCAAAGCATTCGCCTCTTCTTTGATTACCTTGAGGAGGAACGGCCCGAATAGGAGCCGCATTCATTGGGCCGGCTCTTGGAGCTCTACAATTCTTGGATGCGTGCCCAACTTGGTTGCAATTATAACATGCCCCACATGGAGTAGTGGCGGGATGGTGCCTGTTGCACCTCCCACAAAAAGGATGAGGCCCGGTATAAGGCCTCCTAGCCGGTTCTACCGCCGCCATCACCCTACCCCTATAAGCATTCTTGGGATCAAACCTTCCCGCTTTCTTTACCCCACTCGACTCACCCACTTCTTTCCTCTTGTTTGATGAGGATTTGCTCAAAACACCACTCCTCAATAAATCCTCAGTCACACTCCCGGCTTGGTTAACCGCATTAGCCAAAGAAGTAGGCATGTTTGAGTTTACATATGATCGGACTTGAGGATTTAAACCCAATACGAACTTCTGGATGGCCTGTGACTCGGTGCCCACCAAGTGAGGAATGAGGGTGGACAACTCTTGAAATCGTCTCACATAGCCCTTGTAGTCGGCTCCTTCCATATTGAGGTTTGCAAATTCTATAGTTAAATTCTGTAGCTCGTACGGAGGACAAAACTTGGCTTTCACTTTGTCTTTGAAGTCAATCCACTCCAAATTCTGAGTCCGCCCTAGAGTTATTTCCTGGTTCCACCAACTCAAGGCGTCATGCCTAAACATGCCGGATGCATAGGAAATCCGGTCATCGTAGGTGCAATGACTCCTTTCAATCACTGCTTCTATTGCCTCAAACCATCTTATACATTCCGTGGGACCACCTTTCCCATCAAACTCCGGTGCCCCACAACTCTTAAAATCCTTAAAGATATACCCCTGACGGTATCCACCATATTGGTTATTCATGGGCATCCCGATATTAACTCCCATTGGTTCCTCTTCCTCATATTCTTCGGCTTGAGGTTGATCATTTTCATTGTTTAAGTTTTCTGGGACTTCATTGTTTTGAGGTCCATTATTTTGCCCAAGACTCGCCGTGACTTGAGCAATGATGGTTGGCATGATGCCGGCGACTGTTTGAGCAATTACCTCAGCCAAGTTTGGCTCAGGAGCTCTACCACGACCCCTACCACGGCCTCTACCATGACCTCTACCACGGCCCCTACCTCCTTGTATTTCCGGTTGAGCTTCCGGTTGAGGTTCTTCCTCTTCAGCCCTATAGTTCGTTCGGACTCTCCTTGGTCTCTCCATTTCTATAAAACAAGTGACACGTTGACCCGAGAGTTAGTCTCAAATGCTCACATGTTAGCCACACAAGTAGTCAATGCTCTCAAACCGATACTACATACTCATTTCATGACATTATGCTAAGGCAAAAGTGTTAGCATCATAAGGGATTTTCACATATCACAACCTATCATCAAGTAATCATGCTCATACATCATGCAGTTAAACAACTAACACAAATGATTCAAAGTATAGTCCGAATTCGATATGCTCTCTAGTCGTTGACCGGGTATGTATACAAGGTGTACCAACGGCTAACCTTCCACCTAATCAACTTCCATTAAGCATATCGGTTCCTTATTATACTTTAAGCCACACGTGCGCAATCCACGATGTCATGAACTTGCTATAATATCGGGTAACCATAAAAGAGTTGATCGGGTTCTTTTAGGGTTGCCACAATATTATACTAAGTTAATGGCATCCTTTCATTTTGCCCTAAATCAACACATTAATTTCAACAATTTGCAACAACAACCCACATTAACTACAATTCACCTTCATCACCTTGGATTCAAGCTATCATACAATAGGTCTTAACTACGAACTCACACGGGGATTCACATAATTCACATTGCACACGAATTCCTAACCATGCATGCTATATGAAGAGTTTTTAACTTAAGCCGTAGTCTAGGTCAAACCGCCTAATTCTCTACGACCACGCATGGGCCACCATTCTGTAACACCCCAAGCCGAGGCTCGGAATATCACGGAAATCACATAGCACCAGGTGGGATTACAATAGAACCAACTAGATGCAATTAAGAATTCGGTGAATCCATTACAATGCAAAATAGATAACATAATACAACAGGAGCAAATAGTCAACCAAGTTAACAAAACCACATCCAAGGATGGCAAACGATCCTAAGTAATACAATCAGAAGGCCAATGAATCCTTGATCCATACAGTCCAAGTCCGGGTTCAACAGCAAGTAAAACCTCTAAACTCCACGCCCTGGGAGAACCTGGTTACCTGAAAAGTGTACTAAGCATAGTCAACACAAGGTTGGTGAGTTCGTAGTAATGGTTCGTAAAGAACCAACATCAAAAATCGACATATAAGAATAAAGGCTAGACATGACTTACAGTGAGCCTCTACATAACACAACATCGCCCAACAACAAGATTACACCAGACAAGAAAATGTGTAATGTGAATGCACAAATGATATGCGTGTCAATGCAAGTGCCAAATGTATGAATAAGCAAATATGCCTATCCCAAGCGTGACCTTCAATCACGTATGCAACGATACCCTTCTGCCATCGCAATGGACAAGGCTGTATCTCAAAATCATCGAGATATATATGTCTATATACTCGGGGTCAGGTCTACATCCAAAATGGGTGCATACATCTATGCACCAGGATGCCGGCAATCCCCTGCCGAGGGTCCAACAATAAAGTATGCAATGCTTACAACCAAATGTAAATGCATAAATCGTAAACCAACAATCGATATACGATGAACCTGTGCCAACAGTCAATAGACAATGAACCTGTGCCAACAGTCATTATTCGTCAAACATAACCCAATAACAGTTATACGACAATCATACGCCAACGATCAGTAATCAACAACATAAGCCACAAATCAATATCTTAAACCAACTATACGTACATATACTTCCGAGGGTTCTACTTTCTCCAGGTCCCAGATGCTTATATATAGGGTCACCCGCAGCCTTCCCACCACATCTAGAACCCAATGAAGGCATAACCGACTTCCATGTATGCACGTCTATCCTAATATAAATGTAATACTTAACTAAAACATAACCCAAGTCAATCAAACTAGACGAACTGTCACGTCAATCCAACAATCCAGTCAAACAACCAACAAACCGAATAATGCAAATAAACACGCCAGGTTTACACTTTTCAGCCCGAATCTCAAGCGAGTAGGGAGATACGAAACTCACCTTGATCGGCAAAGAAGCTTAAATCAAATTAATAAAAGATTAATAGCGAGTATAAGGCCCCACGCGTCCACAACCTATCAAAGCATGTCATGTAACATAATGTCAACTTTATAATCATAAACAAGTTGGTTCCTTAGGTTTAGGTCGGGTCACGAACCCACAATTACTTCCTTAACATTACCGAGTGTGAAGCATAACACTTTGACTCGACAATTTTAGAAATGAAAGAAGTTTCATACGAAATGAATGTTACAATAAGAAAGTAGACTCTCTCACGATTCCAACGATAGGTCATACGTCTAAAACGGACTTACGGTTCAAAAGTTATTGACGTTTGAAAATGTTCGACAAAACTAGCCACTAACGGGCGTCACAAAGGTAACGGCCGTTAACTCCATCACAAGCCAAGTTACTGTAACGGCCATGTAACATCCGTTACACTATGTAACGGGCGTTACAAGGTGTAACGGCCGTTACAGCCGTTACATGAAGAAGGACAGCAGCAGCAGATTTTCAAAGCAGAAAACAAGAACTTAAACCCTAAATTCAAGAACCAAAAACCCTAATCCGATATTTAAGACTTATGGACTCGTTTTGAATATACATATGACATTTTAGTACTTAAATACACTTGCCCAAACCCTCGTTTCCATCCATAACATCGCCAAACGATCCAAACGATTCAAAACCCTATATAAACCCTATTTGACCCAATTTCCATTTCAAGCCGATTTAGGACATGTCAATACTCAAAATGACCAGAAATGCATTACTAAACATAAATAGAAGTAAATGGGTTAAATTAGACTTACCAAAACTCCTTTCACGAGCTAGAACCCGAATTTAGGTCAAAAAGGACAATGCTTGAACTATGAACTCCAAGATTATGATTCAATGGGATTAAGTTATGACAATGATGATGATTCTTGTATTAAAGCAAGTCCAAAACACAATTTAGATGCAAGTGAGATGATGAATTAAAGATGGGAGAAGATTTGCTTTTACTTGGAAGAAATAAGGGAAGTATAGATAGATAGATAGATAGATAGATAGATAGAAAAATGAGAGGATAAGGGAGATGGGTCACTAGTAGGCTCATGGGTCATGGGCAACCCATGGGTCGACCCGTTTCCCTTAGCAAGCCAAAACACAATCGTTTACACAATTAGACGTCGATTAAGCATACCAACGACCCGACTAACATACCACAAAGTCAAATAATCACAAAATGGACCCAATTATTTCTTTCAACAAGTTTGTTAGTCAAATTACACAAAAAGTCAACAGGTCAAAATTCACGGATGTTACAGATTTGGTAGAGAGATTGAGAGATTTGAGTGATTTGTGTGTGTTGTGTGTTTGTGTGGGTGTTGGGTCGACACAAAGGAAGAAGAAGGGGGAAAAGGTTTGGTGTTCAATTCCCTGCCTCACAAAACATTTCAGCCCATGTGGCCTTATTTGTGGTATTTTAATACCCTTAATTCGGTAAAATGCTTACGATTAATTACCGTATGACCAAAAGGTTACAATTTAAAGTAAGGGTATTTTCCCTCGTGTTATTTAAATCAAGACAAGTCAATAAAGTTTCGTCAAAGTGAACTTTATAATATTAATTTTAGACAGTCTATTTATTTTGTACAAGACATAACCTTTAAATATTCATTTAAAGTTATTTTTAAGACTCGACATTCGTCTAGATAGCTAATAGTCTACGTCATCAAGATACGTCTAATTTGACTAAGTCAAAAGTCCAAAAGTCTAATAATTTCCACGTCTAATGACTGTCTAACTGAGATTAAGACTAACCCGATGTTAATTAATTACGAGTTGTCACAGTATCCAAAGACAATAAAACCTTTATTGACCAAATTAATGGGATGGCAAAACTATATTCGATACACACAAAGTCGAATGTGGCATTCGTGATAGAAAGATTACAAGTTTACACCTTTGTACTTAGTGTTCTAAAAAAACGGTTTAAACCACCTGGTCGGGCCGGGTTCTGGAGGGGTGCTCGACTGCTCGGTTTTTAGGTCCGGTTTTTTTAGCGGGTTTTTATGAGATTTACAATAACTTTATTTCTTTTTCTTTTTTTGAAAGTTTTTTAAAGTTATTTTTATGTATTTGTGTATACTTTAATGTTAGTTACGTAGTTTTTGATTTGAAAAGTTATATTTCGTTATGAAATACCTATTTAATATTATTTGTGAGTATATTGTAATTGTTATTTAATTATTTTTGTTGAAATGTAACAAGTTTAATAGCATTGTTTAGTATAAAAAATTGAAAATACACTAACTCGCGGTTGAACTGGTGGGTCCAACCGATCGAACCTGCCTTGAAGAATTTTCGGAAGCGACTAGAAAATAACGTACACTTAACAGCCCTCAACCTTTATCGCAATTCCCTTTAGCCCTTGTACTTTACATCCTTGCACGAGATTGGTCTTTAAGAAAGACGGTTTAGATTCAAAACACCATTCTAAAAATTATTGATAGATCGAACTAGTTAGGAAAATATATCTTTTTATTTATAATGAAACAGTAGTGAAATTTCAATGGTGTTCGCAGTAGACTTTTTAGACTATGATAGGACAGTAAGTTATACAGTAATAGTTTAATGATGCAAATCCAAATTTTGTCTACTTGTATATATGTTTGACATATATGTTTGTTTGATTATTTTAACATAGCCATCGTAACTTTTACGAGTTGTAGTTGTTGTTGTTCGGGTCCATTAAATAACCGAAAAGGCGTGATCCAGTATTTGTGAAGCAAATTGCAATTGAGATGATAAGATGCAAGCTAGTGGGAATTTAGTAGAAAAAGTTAATATACGTTAGACCTTTTCTGTTGGGGATGAACATGCAAAAAGGCAATTTTTGGAATGTACTTCAAATTGACTAATATATATACAAGTGATCATTCAGAAAATAGGAAACGACGCTATAAACATAAACATTAATTAATAATGAATCAATATGTACATAAACAATAGTGACGGAACAATTGGTATCCGCACGTCCAAGGAGGAAGTAACTTTTTAACAATAATAACTATATTATCATTCCGCCTGCATATGTATTCAATAAATACATATTTATACGTCGTTAACAGTTAAAAAACCGGTTAAATAGAAAGACTAAACCGGCCCCCCTTCCAGCACCCACCATAACCAAATACTATCACTATCGACATATGTACCAAAATTTACTATTTAAACAACTGCTAATATGTTCAACAAGAGCAAAGTTATCACCATTTCTAGTTCTAACAAGTGATTTAGACCAAAAGGGGTGTTTAGTGTAACAAGCATTATAACAATGGTTTTGATTTGAATTAGGGGTGTTCGCGGTTTGGTTTTTACCTGGTAAAACTGGAAACCAAACTGTTAAAAAAACCGAAAAAAACCAAACCGTTTTTTAATTTGGTTTGGTTATGGGTACATGATAATGAATTTGGTTAAACCGAAAAAACCGAATAATTTATATTATTATTATGTATTTTTAAAAATATTTAATACATATCTTTTTTGTATGGATAATTATTAATGTATTTTTTACTTTTTATGTCTATTTGTTTATTATATTAACTTTTTTCTGAAATTAGAAAAATTCAATTGACAAACAATGAAGAACTTGATGAAGAATTTTTAATAATAATGACAAACAAGAGTTTAGTTGTTTCAGTTATGTTACTTATTTATCCATATTGTGTTTGAAGTCTAAATTTATTACTTTAGTGAAAATTGAAATTATGAACCTATTTTGGTTGAACACAACTTAGAAAAAAAATGGTGAATTTGTGTTTTCATATTTGGTTTTTTCGGTTTTAAACTGAAACCGAACCAAATTCTTATTTGGTTTTCGGTTTGGTTTTTTATTTTGAATTAATTAGGTTTTGGTTCGGTTTTAGTTCGGTTTTGAAAAATAAAAAACCGAAAAACCCAAACCAAATAGACCGAATAACCGAAAATCGAACCGATGAACACCCTTAATTTGAATGACATTTGCATAACCCCCCGCCTTTAGTTTTCTACCCTGCCCGTTAGCACCTGCGAACATAACATTTTAAAAAGTAAGCATAAAACTAAGTGAATATATAAGTAATTAAACATACAATCGGTTGTTTGTATGTTTAAGATGATTTGTTTGATTACTTATACATTCACTAAGTTTCTTTACTCTTCCTCTTTGTCTTCCCACATTTCGTTTCTCCTCCAGAACGTTTTAGATGATTTTTGAATGAATATATGTATGTTTGAACTAGTATGTATCTGTTTCTATCATATATTATTGTGTTTTAAGTGGATACTAGCTAATAAACCCGGGTTTAACCCGGACATTTTAACTAAAATTTTAAAAGAAAAAAAAATGTAAAGAAAAACATATGTAATTTTTGTTATTGATATATTATAACTTGGTTTAGAGATACTAAATTGACTAACATAATTTATATATATGAGTACCTATTGCATTAACAAAACATAAAAAAATATTTCTAATTAAAAATAAAAATTTAAAATAAGCATTTAATGAGCTATTTATCTTTAAAAATGTTCAATATTAAATATGACATCATAAATAAAATAAAAACTTTTTGGAAAAAAATTAGACATGTCACATAATGTTTTTTTCTAAAAATAGTTTTAAAAGAAAATTCTCCTTTATTATATATAAAGATAAAGATTTACACCAATAGTCCTTTAATCTTATCCATTTAAATATACATCACTTAAAATACTAGACCCGTCGTCTAAATCACATAACAACTTTTAAGTAATAAGTAAACCGATAATGATAACAACAAGCTATAATAGTAAAAAACTAGATTTTAGACCCGTGTCCAACACTGGACACAGGGCTTACGATATTATCAATATTAGATTTTATACATTTAAGTCATAAAAACTTATAATTTTGAAGATATACGTTCCAAGTGTTACTTTGCAAGTTGAAGTACGATAATCACATGTTCGTCACTGTCATTATTAGCTGGGACATATTAATGGAATTGTTTGCCGTAGTTATTCCACAAACCACATGCTACAATAATTCCTCTATCATAGAATTTTTTTGAAACCGATTGTACTCATAATTTGATATTATTAGGAAATATAATTAAGAATTAAAATATAAACACACTTGTGATCCTGTACTTGTGTAACACCCCGAGCTAGGGCTCGGATTATTACGGAAAATAAATAGCACATGATGGGATTATCGTAGGCAACTAAATGAAAGTAAGTGAATTCGGTGAATCCAACAGAATAAGTCAAATATGTTGAAATTGTGTGAACTTTCGTAGACCCGACTAACCATATGTCTTCGGATTCTTTGAGCCCGTAGGGTCATACACAATAGAACATCTATAATGTTTAACCATAAAGCTACGGAATGATATTTGATCATTTACGCATTTAATTAAGTAAGCATTTAATTAAATTACCCGTTTATAAATTAACGCAAGTTAATTAACGATAAATGGATTAACCGACGAATATTATTTATAGTAGTCAATTAAAGTTTACTTTAATTGATTGACAAATAAATATATTAATTAAAAGTAGTTTAATTAATTAAATGAGTTAACGGGTTGGATAATTAATAGTTAAAAGTCCATAATTAATTAATAGTTAATTAATTAAATAAGGAAAGCCCGGTCCGTCCCACCAAAGCCCCAAGGGGCGGTTCTAGATCATTCCTAGGGAAGGGGGGACGAAATAGGGAAGGGATTTTTAGGGTTTTTGGTTTCCTAATTTGATTAGAAGACTTCCCTATAAATACCCTAAGAAATCCCTAATTAATTCATACATTCACAATAACCCTTACACACACATAAAGGTGAAAATTCTCTTTATTATATATAAAGATAAAGATTTACACCAATAGTCCTTTAATCTTATCCATTTAAATATACATCACTTAAAATACTAGACCCGTCGTCTAAATCACATAACAACTTTTAAGTAATAAGTAAACCGATAATGATAACAACAAGCTATAATAGTAAAAAACTAGATTTTAGACCCGTGTCCAACACTGGACACAGGGCTTACGATATTATCAATATTAGATTTTATACATTTAAGTCATAAAAACTTATAATTTTGAAGATATACGTTCCAAGTGTTACTTTGCAAGTTGAAGTACGATAATCACATGTTCGTCACTGTCATTATTAGCTGGGACATATTAATGGAATTGTTTGCCGTAGTTATTCCACAAACACATGCTACAATAATTCCTCTATCATAGAATTTTTTTGAAACCGATTGTACTCATAATTTGATATTATTAGGAAATATAATTAAGAATTAAAATATAAACACACTTGTGATCCTGTACTTGTGTAACACCCCGAGCTAGGGCTCGGATTATTACGGAAAATAAATAGCACATGATGGGATTATCGTAGGCAACTAAATGAAAGTAAGTGAATTCGGTGAATCCAACAGAATAAGTCAAATATGTTGAAATTGTGTGAACTTTCGTAGACCCGACTAACCATATGTCTTCGGATTCTTTGAGCCCGTAGGGTCATACACAATAGAACATCTATAATGTTTAACCATAAAGCTACGGAATGATATTTGATCATTTACGCATTTAATTAAGTAAGCATTTAATTAAATTACCCGTTTATAAATTAACGCAAGTTAATTAACGATAAATGGATTAACCGACGAATATTATTTATAGTAGTCAATTAAAGTTTACTTTAATTGATTGACAAATAAATATATTAATTAAAAGTAGTTTAATTAATTAAGGTTTTAGTTAAATCCTAAATTAGTTTCAACAAAAGGTTTCTTGCCTTTTATTCTTGGTGTGTGTCGAATTGAATAACCCTAAGAAGAGAATTCGAATTCGACTCTCTACTACATAGAGAGGTCGAATTCGACCTTAGGGGTATTCCTAGGGTTTCGTTCGGTTGCGGTCGTAAGCTTAAAGGTGTTTAGCAGACCCTTGGTTAAGACATTGTTCGTGTACGCACTTACGGAGGGTTTCTACTTTGAAATCTTGTTTCCGGAATCTTCTACGTCATGGAGGAGCTCGTCTATCGCAACGTGGTTAGTTTTCTTGTGTTTACTTTAAGTTACTTATATTGCATTGCATGGAGATCTGTGACCGGACGTTAGAATTATTAAATGTTTTCTCTTAATGATACCACACGTGTTTTAATAATTGCTAACGGTTCATTAACACGCTTCCGCTGCTTACTCTAAATTTTGATTTGTCACTAAACCGGGTCGGTCACCCGACCCATTTTATGTTATTCGGTTAATGAAATCTGTAGAGTCCCTAACTTGATGGTTTAACCCAGAAGTGTAAATTACGATAAGTTTAATATGCACTAGATTGGACTAGTATTACTTGAATATAAATGCAAGTATATAAAAAAAGTAATACAGGACTTAAAGTAAAGGTGGAACACAATGTAATTTTTCAAGTGTATTTTATTTATGATGTTAAATAAAATACAAGGTTGTGCGGAATCAAGATAATACAAATATGTAAGTATCCTAACAACCTATGAATTACAAATGATCTATATTTGCCAAATAAACTCTTTAGATCGAGATACTTAAAGTTGTGAAATATCCCTGTTACGATCGAGAGTATTTAGACAAATTCACCTTAATTGCTAAAAGTAACTTTAACAAGGAAATGACTTTGTATTTATAGGAAAACAAATTCACCAGTGGATTTGTGCCGTACAGATATGGTTGCATGCATTTAATGAACCGACAAGGTCATTAAATGCATTGGTTAAAGTACAAGGTTAAAGTCACATCAATATGACTTTATTCTTTTAACCAACCACCTTTACACACGTAAGTACTTTTTGTAAAGACAAGTGGAATGTCCTTTGAAAAGTGTGTAAAGGCAAAAAGTCAATTCCTCGTAATCAGTGTTCAGACTTGTAAGGTCTAGAACACTGACAAACCTCCAGTCGTAGATCTGGTAAGACTTCCAGTGGACTCCGCCATTTGTCAGTCTTCTTTATTCTAACTTCAGTCTTTGACTTCAGTGAGAATGTCTTCAGTAGAATAGATCTGGACTGGGGTGAAGTCCAGTGAGCAAATCTGGAGGATTCCAGATTTCCTATACAAGTAAATAGCTCACTGGTCTTCTATTATTTTTGGACAAATCTTCAGTGTCGTTCCAGTCTTCAAGTCTGGAGTGGGTCCAGTAAATATTATTTCAGGACAAGTCTTCAGAGACTCTCCAGTCTTCAAGTCTAGAGCGAGTCCAGTAAATCTGGACCTAACAAATTCCCCCTATTTGTTCATAAATAATGCAAAGTTTTTCAAGCTTCTATCTATACATCTTTGTATGCTTGAAAAACACTTGTTTTGATTTAGTCTAAAAATTTTAAGTTACTGGGAAACACTTTATAGATCATCAGTGTTCCAGTTTCATTTTTTAATTCTAACTTAGACTAAATCTGATCACTTACTTTGTGAATCAAAATATGCAACTATATTTACAGCCATCAACAGAAAATAAGTTACAATTTTGGTAAATAAATACAAGTACAAGTAAATGATAAAAGAGTTAGGCCCTTCTATTCGACGTCTGTCCTTGAGCATCTTCAGTGGCCTTTCTCTTGGGTGATGGAGAGGATGGTACAGAAACAGGTGGTCGCATACCCAGAGCAGCTTCCATCTGTTGTATTCTCTTCCAGACTTTCTCTATCCTCTTCATAAATGCTTTGACATCAGGAGATAAATCAGTTTTCCCCCTGAAAGTCAAGCCTATCTCCTTCAGTTCAGTCCATCCAAAAGCTTGGACTGAAGCATTCTTCCTTTCATCAGTAAAGTTACCCTCTCTGGTCAACTTTACTTCAAACCTGGTCATGCCTTCATGGTTTTCAGCAAGCTTAATCTCTGCAGCTATGATCCTTCTGGCATCAGCCCTGAACGTCATCAGTTCATTATATTTATCTTTCAATTTGGCAGCCTGGATCAAAGCTTCAGTTTCCCTGGATACCTTCTCTTGTTCCAAGGCAGTCGGATTTCTTCACGATTTATTCTCTGTGAAGTATCCAAGGGAATGAAAGTTCTCAGATCTGCATCCCTGATTGCTTTTAGCTGTTTGGCAGTGAGTTTGGGTAAGCCCTTTATCTTCTTTCTGATCTTCTTCTGGAGGTTCACCAGTTCCTCCGTCCTTTGTCTGATCAGTTCAACTATACTGACTCCATACATTACTGCATCATAAGTTTGTTCTTCTTCAGAGTACCTGGAGCGAATGTAGACGTCATCCAATGCCTCCAGACATTGATGAACTCTGGGGTCTTCCTTCATTCTTTTATAAACATCAATATGTATGCCCAACCTACCAGCATTGTAAGAATCAAGAGTCTCCATGTTTGCCATCTCCCTTTTGTGGGCCAGCAGTTCATCCTTTTGATTTTTCTTAAAAATTTCATTATGCACTCTTGCTCCAGTCTCTTCGAAGTATCATCATCAGCAGTAGGGAGTTCTGATGTACCTTCAGTCGTTTCAATTTCACCTCCAGATATCACATGCTTCTTCCTTTTTACTGATTTCAGAGTGGATATGATATCTGGGAATTGTTCAAATTGGGGCTCACTGGCATCAGTACCAGTAGCCTCTTCAACCTGCACAATGGCTTCAGTGCCAAGTGCCTTCTGAGCTTCTTGTGCAATGGCATCAGTACCAGGCACTTCTTCTTGTTGCACAATGGCTTTAGTGCCAAAGGCCTTTTCAATTGCACTAACAACTACTTCTTTCTTTTTCTTCACCAATCCTTCTAGAACAGACTCAGTGGCAACAGACTTTTCAACAACCTGCACTTCAGACTTTTCCCCCTTGGAATGTCTACCAGTTTGAGACTTGTGGGCACTCCATAATTGTTCAAGCATATATCTGTCTGTAGCACCAAATGTTCTTCCTGCCACTGGAGTTGTGATATTCACAGTCTTTCTTAGCCCAATCACTTCTTTCTTGATTATTTGAACTTCTGAAGACAAGTGCTTTGGCATTTCATTTTCAATCATCTTTACCACCTCAGGCAACAACCCATCTTGAATGGTTCTAACAACAGACCCAAAAATTTCTTCAGTAATTTCCTTCAACATGCCATGTCTGAACTTCTTAGTACACTCATCACTGATGGAACTTACAACAGAGTTCTGATCAAGTGTTGGCCTACTTTCCAAATTACTAACCCTGGTGATTAACTTCTGAACCTCATTTGTCAGACATGCCAGTGGTTGAACAAATTCAGCTTTCACTACAGTCTGAACAGAATTCACCAATTTTGCCTCTAATCCCTGGACTGCCACTTTGATATTTTCAGAATTTTTATTTGTGGCCAGAACCAGTTCATTCATCTTCTCAAACACCAGCTTCTCATTCCCAGCAAAAACATTCATTTCTGATGCAAGATTATTTGATAATAAAGACTTAAAATAAGAAACAACCTGGGATGAAGACTGGAGTGATCTCTCCAGATCCAACACCTTACTTAAAAGGCCTTGGACCTCGGCTGAAGAAGAGGTAGAGAGACCACCGGGAGGTGTCAGTTCGGAAGCCAACCTGGTCACCAAAGGTACTTGTGCCTGGACCCATTCAGTGGAAGTTCCAGATGTTACAATAGTTGAGTCCAGCACACGGTGTTCAGATAAATCAATTGGAGTTTCTAGTGGTGGGGGTTGATTTTGTGAAATTTGAAGTGTGGGTGGATTGAAATATGGAGTGTTTTGTGGAATTGAAAGTGGTGGTGGTGGTGGTGGCATTTCAGTAGAGATAAGTGGTTGGGTGACTGAAGCAATAACAGATGTGACAACATTTTCTACTTCTTCACCCAAAAAGTTCATGTTACCTTCAGACATTGGGGAATCTACCTTATCCCAATATGGAGCCATCCCAACTGCCTGATCATCCACTTCTCTATTTAAGTCTAACTGAGCATCTTTCTCACCAGTCACCTGCTCATCAATCTGTACAAGATTTTCTTCCTGCTTAACAATAGGAGACCCATCTACATTCATGACATCACCTGGATGGCTCGATTCGGCTCTATTTGGATTGACCTGAACTCCAGCCTTCCTAAGACGTCTGGAAGTTCTTGGTCGAGTAACATTTGCAGTCTGTTGAACCTCAGGAGCCACCTGGGTCTCTGGTTGTACAATTTCAGCACTGAGGACTCCAGAGGGTCCTTCACCAATCTGGTTCCCTCCTGGAGCCTCTTCCTGTTCATCTGATGATGATGCATCAAGTGCATCATTTCTAAAATGGTTCAACATGTTTACAGGAATTTCAACCTCACCAGCTCTTGATTTCAATGAACTCAACTCCCTTAGATATTCACACATAGAAAAATGATTTGTGTCGAAATCATACTCAGCACCTAGAGCTCTTAAAAATACAAGTGACAGAAAACGAATATATGAAATGTGAGGTTTTCTACCTTTCACCCTTAGACGCTCTACCAGATCATCAAAGAAAATCTGAGCAAAATCTACTCTGTATACGAACCAGAGACAGTAGGCAATCTGGAGTTGCATTTGATTAATCTGATCCAATCCTCCAGAACTGCCACCCAAACACTCAACAAGATGAGTGAAGAAGTATCTCCATGAGTCTGATAACTTGCTCATGTAGATGGTGCCTTTCCTTGATAACTGGCCATGCTCATCCAGTATATCAGTGTGTCCCATCAATCTACACACATCCCTGTAATTAAGACCAGTAGGGAGAGTAATTGCCATCTCATTTTCAGCCAAATAATTTAAATGAAGAATATCTCTAAGAGAGTCGGCAGTGAGAGTAAAGGCCCTGGTGCCTTGTTGCAATGTGTAGTTGATGGATTGAGTATTTTCAACATACACAGTAGTATACCAAAACTCACATAGGTAATCGTGATACATTTTTCCTGGATTAAGAGTAAGAGCACCATAGAGTGGACAACTGAGGAAAAAAGCATTCAGTCGTCCGATGAGAGAGGTGGGAGCATGAGTGGTGCTAGTGAGTCTAGCCATCCAATTGTTCATGTTTATTCTGATCGCTTTTGCCTCTAAAGTAATATGAGGTGCATTTACCACATTGGGAACAGGAGCATATTCAGCAGCGAGCAGATTTTTGGGTGAGTTTGATTGTCTTGGTGCCATTTTGTTTGGTAGATAGATGAATAAGAAACTGAATTTAGGGTTTATGAAGATTTGATGAATTGAATATGAGAGAGATTTATGATTGGAAATTGAATGAAAAAGAAGTAAATGAAGGAATTTGAAGAATTTGGGAGTAAATATGTTCGAAGTAAATGCTAATGAAAGTGAAAGTGGGTATTTATATAGGAGAGAGAGTGTGGAACTCAAACGGTTTAAATTTGAAATTATCAAATATAATTTTGATCGGATTTTGAAATCCGAATTAAATTCATCACATCACACATTAATGTGTGATGGTTTACAGCCCACAAACATTACCCAACTTGCACTTTTTGTCTTCCCAAGATAAAAATACCATCATTTCTTTGAAAAAATTACATGCCACATAGGATAATAAAATAAATATCTTTTCAAAAAGTTTGCATACGTGGCACACACAATGACCAAGTATTAAAATATTATGACTGACATACCATGACTCATTTCAGTGCATCTGAAGGTTGACTGGACACTCCAGTATCACTGATGGATTAGGCCAGTGATGCATGCACTGATGGTACACTGGAGGGACACTCCAGTAAAGTACCAATGATAACCATTTGAAAGAGACTGGTAACCTCAAACATGCACATCAACTAATACAGACAAGTGAGAGGGACACATTTATAAGGAGACAAAAGTTACCTCAAACATGCACTTCAACCTATCTAATTACCAGTGAGAGGGACACATTTACAAGGTACCAGTGATATTTTCCAGAAAATTTTATCCAGTGAGAAAATAAATTAATAAATTCCCCCTGAAATTAAAACATTTTAAGAACAAAAATATATCTTTCAGTCTTCCCCCTGGAATGTTGATCCAGAAATCTATTAATGCAGAGATAGTACACAAAGGCGTTCAATATCTAAGCATTTATAGATTTATAAATCTTTTAAATCAAGGATCCCTGATAGTACACAAAGGCGTTCAATATCTAAGCATTTATAGATTTATAAATCTTTTAAATCAAGGATCCCTGATAGTACACAAAGGCGTTCAATATCTAAGCATTTATAGATTTATAAATCTTTTAAATCAAGGATCCCTGATAGTACACAAAGGCGTTCAATATCTAAGCATTTATAGATTTATAAATCTTTTAAATCAAGGATCCCTGATAGTACACAAAGGCGTTCAATATCTAAGCATTTATAGATTTATAAATCTTTTAAATCAAGGATCCCTGATAGTACACAAAGGCGTTCAATATCTAAGCATTTATAGATTTATAAATCTTTTAAATCAAGGATCCCTGATAGTACACAAAGGCGTTCAATATCTAAGCATTTATAGATTTATAAATCTTTTAAATCAAGGATCCCTGATAGTACACAAAGGCGTTCAATACCAAGGTTCCAGATTTAAGGGTTTAACATTCCCAACTCACCAACAAGATATTCAAATGTTTTTACATCCAGTGGTTTAGTAAAAATGTCAGCGAGTTGTTTGTCAGTGGGAATAAAATGGAGTTCAATGTTGCCTTTCACAATATTGTCACGAATCAAGTGACACCTGAGATCAATGTGCTTCATCTTTGAGTGCATGACTGGATTGTTCGAGATAGCAATGGCACTGGTATTATCACAAAAGATTGGGGTCTTTGAATACTTAATACCATAATCAAGCAACTGGTTCTTCATCCAGAGTATCTGAGCACAACAACTGGCTGGAGACACGTATTCAGCTTCAGCAGTGGACAATGAAACTGAAGTTTGCTTCTTACTGGTCCAGCTGACCAGTTTGCCACCAAGGAAATGACATTCACCAGTAGTGGATTTCCTGTCTATCTTACACCCTGCATGATCTGAATCTGAATAACCCATTAGATCCATGCCTGAGCCTTTGGGATACCAAAGACCCAAATCGGGGACACCCTTAAGGTATTTCAGTATGCGCTTTACAGCAAGCATATGAGATTCTTTTGGATTAGACTGATATCTGGCACATAAACATGTTGAAAACATAATATCTGGTCTACTGGAAGTTAAATACATCAGTGAACCAATCATGCCTCTATAGACAGTGATGTTCACTGGTTTACCATCTGGATCTGAGTCCAGTGTCAGTGGTGCAGAAATTGGAGTGGGTTTAGATGGTGAAGAGTTCATATCATATTTCTTTAAAAGATCTCTAACATATTTTTCCTGATTAATAAAAATACCATCTTTGTTTTGTTTAATCTGGAGTCCTAGAAAATATGTTAATTCACCCATCAAACTCATTTCATATTCAGTCGACATTATTTTCGAAAATTTCTTGCACATTTTGTCATCAGTAGACCCAAAAATAATATCATCAACATAAATTTGTACCACCAGAAGATTACCTTTTTCATGAAGAATAAATAAGGTATTGTCAATTGCACCTCTTTTAAAACCATTTTTCATTAAATGTTTGGTCAGAGTATCATACCAGGCACGTGGAGCTTGTCTGAGGCCATAAAGCTCTTTGTCCAGACGATATACCCAGTGTGGATGCTTTTCATTAACGAAACCTGGTGGTTGTCTGACATACACTTCTTCTTTAATTTTTCCATTCAAAAATGCACTCTTAACGTCCATCTGGTAGACCTTGAATTGATGATGAGCAGCAAATGCTAAGAATATTCTGATCGCTTCAAGTCTAGCCACTGGAGCAAATGATTCATCAAAATCAACATCTGACTGGCAGTACCCTTGTGCTACCAGTCTGGCCTTATTTCTTATTATGTGGCCATCTTCATCTACCTTGTTCCTGAAGACCCATCTTGTTCCAATTGGTTCTTTCTTTCCAACTGGGAAAGGAACCAGGTACCAAACCTTGTTCCTTTCAAACTGGTGAAGCTCCTCTTGCATAGTAGTCACCCAGCTTGGATCTTCCATAGCCTCGTCAATCTTCTTTGGTTCTATCAGTGATAAGAAACTGACATATAAGCATTGATTACTGGAGGCTCTTTTGGTCTGAACTCCTCTACTGGAGTCACCTATGATCTGATCGATAGGATGAGCTTTTATCCATCTGGAGTACTGACCAGGATTGTTACTGACAACAATATCAGTGCAAGAGTTCAGTTGAGTCTCCTCTGGTGTTGCTTCAGGAGGAGGATCTTGCCAGACTACTTCAACATCTTCATCTGATTCATTTAAATCACGATTTGCATCATGAAATATTTCATTTGAAGGCATTTCTTGAAGTACTGGTTCAGTTTCAACTGAGACTGATACTGGGGGAGTAGTACAAACATCTAATCCAATAATAATTTCAGAGGGTAGCTTGAAAATAATTGAAGGATAGAATGAAGTACTACTGGAGGGTTTCTTAGTCTGAACAGGTTCCAGATCAGGATGACTGGAAACTTCTTCAAGTGAATCTTTATTGTAGTTGATAGGATCAGATTCACAGAAGACAATTGGATACTGGGGGAGTAGTACAAACATCTAATCCAATAATAATTTCAGAGGGTAGCTTGAAAATAATTGAAGGATAGAATGAAGTACTACTGGAGGGTTTCTTAGTCTGAACAGGTTCCAGATCAGGATGACTGGAAACTTCTTCAAGTGAATCTTTATTGTAGTTGATAGGATCAGATTTATAGAAGACAATTGGAGTTACTGGGGGAGTATCAAGGGTTGGCTTTTTATTGATTGCTGCATTTGATTCATCAAATGTGACATGTATTGACTCATGGACCTTATCCAGTCTCTTGTTATAGACTCTGAAGGCCTTGCGAATGGCTAAATAACCTAAGAAATATCCTTCATCAGCTTTGGCATCAAATTTACCTAACTGACTGGAGTCGTTCAGGATGTACACTGGACATCCAAAAACGTGAAAATAACCAATATTTGGTTTTCTATTTCTTAATACTTCATAGGTTGTCTTCTTGTGTCGCTTCACATACACTGATCGATTCTGGGTGTGGCAAGCAGTAGCAATTGCTTCAGCCCAGAAACTGGTAGGAAGACCAGATTCAGCAAGCATACTCCTGGCAGCTTCTATCAGCGTTCGATCTTCCTTTCCACCACTCCATTCTGTTCTGGAGAGCGGGCTGATGAGAAATTCTGGGAGATGCCAGTGTCAGTACAGAATGACTCCAGAGTTGCATTCTGGAATTCTGTTCCATTGTCACTTCTTAACTGACACACCTTTCGCTTATGCTTGAGCTCAATTTGCTTGATAAGACTGATGATTTCAGCAGCAACTTCACTTTTAGACCTGAGAAAGATCACCCAACAATATCTGGAGAATTCATCTACGATCACCAGGGTGTATCTTTTACCAGCACGGGTCTGAACATTCACTGGACCAAAGAGATCCATATGAAGCATATGAAGTGGTTCAGATATGCTGAAATTCTGTCTGGTCTTGAAACTGGTACGTTTTTGCTTACCCATCTCACATCCTGGACATGGCGTTTCCTTTTTGAAGGAAACTGAAGGTATCCCATCTGCCAGTTGTTTTCTAGACAACTTATTAATATTTTGAAATTTAAATGGGATAACCTTTTGTGCCATAACCAGTTTGTGTCTTCATCAACTTGAGTATAGAAACACTGCTCTGAAGGAGAGCTTTCCATATCCATCACATACACATTCCCTCTTCTGGGAGCAATCAATACTACCTTCCAGTCCTTGTTGAATACAATGCCCTGAGCAATATTGAATAGAACTTGATAGCCATCATCACACAGTTGACTGACACTGGTCAGGTTATATTTCAAACCATTCACAAATGTAACTCATCTGAATTTGACTTGTCCATTGTTCAGAACACCATACCCCTCAGTTTTTCCACAACCATCATTTCCAAAAGTAATGGAGGATCCGTCAGAAATTACGAACTCCTCTAGCAGGGTCTTACATCCGGTCATTGTCCTGCCAGCTGCACTGTCAAGATACCAGATATACTTCTTTCGATCGCCCTGCACATCCACCAGATATATCAGTTAGATTTAGGAACCCATCGACTGATGGGTTCACTGGACCCTTCCTTATAGGTCCCTGGAGGTATCTGGTTGAGTTCACTTTCTTCAACAGTAGTCTTAGTTGAAAAGACCACTGGGGTTGATAGTTTTGAAACCTTTTTCTTTTTCTCAACTGGAGAAATATATTTATCTTTCTTTGAAAAAGGTTTGGTATTTTGTTTAGGGCCAGATGAAGTACCCTCAATAAAGTTTAATCTTGCATTAAAACTTTGAAATTGACGAGTCAGTAATTAAAACTGGCTCTCTAACCTTAACAAAATACATTCATCAGATGACACCTGAGCCTTTCCAGTTGACTGGACTCGAGGCTTAGGTAGGGAACTGGTCTTTTTCTTTTGAACCTGGGGTTCTTTAGAAGCGGATTGAGGCAAAGGTTTATTCCGATTCACCTTTTTAACTGGAGCAGTCATCTGGAATGCTCCAGTCTTAACCTCTGGGGATTGAACTGGGAAAATATTGGCCTTAGGAGTTACAGGCTCATCATAAATGGTAATGGGCCTGAACCCCTCTGGTAAACGATCAATTACTGGTATTAATGATGCAACATGAGTATTTCCATCTAAATAAGCACGTTTTTGAGTGGGAAATTGATTTACTCCAGCATCATATGGCTTTCTGGTTTCAAGCCATGATTTAATAACCAGTTTTTCTTTTTCTAAAATGACTTCAAGATCTTGTTTTTCTTGAATCAGTTGTTCAGTTACCAGAACTTGGGCTTGAAATGCCAGTTCAATATCTTGAAGTTCCTTTAATTTTGATTTTAAAACTGCAATTTCAGAAAAATCTGTTTCTAGACCATTTACACAGTCAGATCTAACAGTTTCAACAAAAGATTAAATCAGAATTAAGAGCTTCAGCAATGTCCAATTTAAGTTCAATGTCAGTTTCAACATCATAGTCACTGACCTTTTTGATAACAATGTCCACCCATCTTCCAGATGTGACATCTTCCTTCACCAGGTGCTCTTCGTCTGCCAGAGCCGTGTAACAGCAATCTCTTTCTTCTTCTTTATCACCAGATGAATCATCAATAGGAACCCATTTTTCTTCAGTTGTTGCAATCATGCACTTATTATTTTCCATTTGTTGTGCCATGAGAGCAATTTGAGCCTTAAGCTTTTTATATTTAGATTTATAGCTATCATCAGGCTTTTTATTAGAAGTAAATGGACCAGGCTTGGATACAAACTGACTGGACTTGCAATCTTTCATGAAATGACCTTTTCTGCCATACTTAAAGCATGTCAGATTGGTCTTGTCAGTAGAAGAACTAGATGCAAATTGTCCAGATGGCTTATTTGCTATTGCTTTGAAACGGTTAAACGTTTTAGCAATCATTGCAACCAGGTCATCATTTTCAGATTCATCACAGTCTGGAAAGATAAGACTGGATTCTCCAGATTCCATGAATTCAGACACCATCTTCTTCATAGAAAATACATTCTCAGAAGATATTAGTGCTATACCTTGTGGTTCAGTATAACTAACCACACTGGAACTACTAAAGGCATGGTTATAAGCATCTTTTTCTGCCACAACTCTCTGAGCTTGATTTTCTTCAGTGTATCTGAAAGCTCCATATAAAGTTGAAAGAGTGTGAGTGTGCACAGTTTTACCTTGTCGTAAGACCAGGATCATGTGAGACCATTTGGTGGGTAAAATATCACAAAATTTCTCCAGAAGTATATCCTTGTCTTTCTCAACCCCCAGTCCTCTCAACTGGTTAATGATGCTCATAAATCTGGTGTAAGTACCAGTGAGAGACTCATTGGGCTGAGCAAAAAATGACTCATACCTCTTGTTTAAGGAGACCTTTCTGGTGACAATGGTGTCATCTCCTCCTTCATACTGGTTCACTAGTTCATCCCACATGGTTTTAGCACTGGGAAAAAGAACTAGTGTAGGAATTAGGGTTTCTGAAACAACCCCGAGGATCATGTTTTTGAGAAGGGTATCTAGATTTACCAATCTCCTCTCCTCTTCATACCAATGTTCCTCCCTCTTTTCCCGACCTCTTCTAGATCCAGTTGGATCAAGAAGAGCATTGAGAGGTGATGTGGGGACGTAAGGTCCTTCATTTAAGATTTTCATCATGTTTCTCTCAATTCCAGTGATATGCAATATCATCCTAGCCTTCCACGTACCAAATTCATCACTGTTCCCACTGAATTTAGGAACAGGATTGTTTGAGAAGTGTACATGCACATGTGGAGAAGCAGGAGTAGGAGGAGGAGGTGGCGGATTAGTGTTAATGACAGGTGGTGGTTCATTATTTTGATCATTAATGTTAGGATCAGGACCAAAATTAAAACTTCCTTGTGTATTTTCTGGGGTGGCCATCAAAGAAGCAGATCTAGGCAAGTTTGTTTAGCCTTCTGCTCTGATACCAAATGTAGAGTCCCTAACTTGATGGTTTAACCCAGAAGTGTAAAATACAACAAGTTTAATATGCACTAGATTGGACTAGTATTACTTGAATATAAATGCAAGTATATAAACAAAGTAATACAGGACTTAAAGTAAAGGTGGAACACAATGTAATTTTTCAAGTGTATTTTATTTATGATGTTAAATAAAATACAAGGTTGTGCGGAATCAAGATAATACAAATATATAAGTATCCTAACAACCTATGAATTACAAATGATCTATATTTGCCAAATAAACTCTTTAGATCGAGATACTTAAAGTTGTGAGGTATCCCTGTTACGATCGAGAGTATTTAGACAAATTCACCTTAATTGCTAAAAGTAATTTTAACAAGAAAAATGACTTTGTAATTATAAGCAAACAAATTCACCAGTGAATTTGTGCCGTACAAATATGGTTGCATGCATTTAATGAACCGACAAGGTCATTAAATGCATTGGTTAAAGTACAAGGTTAAAGTCACATCAATATGACTTTATTCTTTTAACCAACCACCTTTACACACGTAAGTACTTTTTGTAAAGACAAGTAGAATGTCCTTTGAAAAGTGTGTAAAGGCAAAAAGTCAATTCCTCATTATCAGTGTTCAGACTTGTAAGGTCTAGAACACTGACAAACCTCCAGTCGTAGATCTGGTAAGACTTCCAGTGGACTCCGCCATTTGTCAGTCTTATTTATTCTAACTTCAGTCTTTGACTTCAGTGAGAATGTCTTCAGTAGAATAGATCTGGACTGGGGTGAAGTCCAGTGAGCAAATCTGGAGGATTCCAGATTTCCTATACAAAGTAAATAGTTCACTGGTCTTCTATTATTTCTGGACAAATCTTCAGTGTCGCTCCAGTCTTCAAGTCTGGAGTGGGTCCAGTAAATATTATTTCTGGACAAGTCTTCAGAGACTCTCCAGTCTTCAAGTCTGGAGCGAGTCCAGTAAATCTGGACCTAACAAAATCCCAACAAAATATCCATACAAAATGCACAAGGAGCAAATGACCATAAAAGTTACAAAACAATCATCTAGAGATGGATATCGATCCTAAGCATTATGCAAAAGTGGGCATATGAATCCTTGATCCATGTAAGTCCAAGCCCGAGTCAAAAGCTAGCAATCTATCAAGCATCACGTCCTTGATTCACCTGATTACCTGAAAAGTGTACTAAACAAGTCAACACGAGGTTGGTGAGTTCGTAGTAGTGGTTCACAAGGAACCATCGTCAATAGTCACAATATGTATAAGATAAAGGCAAAATAATCTTACAAGTAGCTGTTAGGTCGAAAATCGACCAAGTATAATTTGTTCAGAAATAGCTGAAGCTCAGTGAAGAATACTTGTACAGAATTCTGAAGTCGTTCAGAATTAGTTCACTGAGGCTTTACTTCAGTTCAGATCAACGTATCAGAATATCGTTCAGAATGAAGTCAAAGACTGAAGTCTGAAGAAAGAGAATCAGCTCAGATGTGGAGCTCAAAAGTTGATTCTACCTGATCGAAGACTGAAGCATCTCAGTGTAAAAGTACTTACACACTTTTACACTGATTACGAGGAAGACTTTTTACTTTACATACCTTTACCCAGTTAATAGATTTAACTATTAATAAAAGTACAAGGTAAAGTAATGGTTGGGAATAAGGTATGATAAGTCACATCAGTTGACTTATATACTTAACCTTAAAGTACGCATGTAAGGAATTAGCTTTAATTCCTTAAATGCTCCCAACCATATTTGTACGATCTGGTCCACGTCATCATGGACTTGGTCTATAAATATAAGTCTTCTCACAACTTGCAAAGGGCTTGAAACTTTAGCATTGCAACTTGTGAGATATACTCTAAGTAATCCTTAAGAGTATTTCCAAGTTATTAGATCACTTGTATTTATAGGTTGTTTAGATATTTACACTTGGGTGTTTATCTTTGTTCCGCAACAACCTTTGTATTTGTTTATTTCAATAAATCAAATACATTGAAAAAGTACATCGTGTCTCAATGCTACATACTTGAAATATACATATTATTTATATAGTTTCAGCACTTGTTGTTTCTAGCATTTACTTTTAGTATCTTTGCCTTATTGATTATCCATATCTGGATCGTATTCTGAACTGGTCATCTTCCAGTTAGAACTACTTGCCAGTCGGGTATTAACCATATATATTTGGGACTCACAATTGGTATCAGAGCAGCAAGGTTGAATTATATTAATTCATTAACCTTTGATCTGCAAAGATGGTTGACCAAATGTTCAATACAGGCCCTGACCCTAATGCTAATGCTAATGCTAATACTACTCCACCTACTCCACCCTCTATCATCAACAACAATATACCTTCGCATAATGTGCACGTACACTTTCCAAATAATCTTGTTCCTAAGTTTGATGGGAACAGTGAAAATTTTCAAACATGGAAAGCATGCGTGCTCAAATATATTGCTGGTGTTGAAAGACATTTGACCGATATTCTTAAAGAAGGACCCTTTTTCCCCATGAATGCCTCCACTGTTGTCAGAAATGCCGATAGGACTCCTAGGGTATCACCCAAGGAGAAGGATCATTGGTCTGAGGAAGATCATAGGCTGGTAGACCTTGATACCAAGCTACAAAATATGATCTTGTATGCAGTTCCTGAAACTCTTATGCCCACCCTTGTTTTACTTGAAAACTCAAAATTAATGTGGGGGGAACTCATGACACAGTTTGAAGGCACTTCTGAGACAATTGTCACAAGAAAAGTTGCTTTAAATAAAAGATATGAGTCTTTTTTTGCTATCCCTGGTGAAACTCTAACTCAGACATACATCAGATTTACTAATCTGGTAAATCAATTGAAAGCCCTGGGTGTAACTAAAGACAAAGAAATTTTGTTAGAAAAGTTTTGTGACATCTTACCTTCTAAATGGGAAAACTTGATCTTGGTTTTAAGACAAGGAAAAACCTTGCACAGTCACACTCTTGCTTCCCTATATGGAGCCTTCAGATACACTGAAGAGAACAAAGCTGAGAGAGCTGTGGCTGAGCAAGATGCCAAAAATCATGCTTCTACCAGTTCAGTCATGGTTCAGAATTCTGAGCCACATGGGACTGCTCTACTATCTTCTGAGAGTGATCATTTTGACTTGATGAAGAAGATGGTCTCTGAAATGTTAAAAACTGGTATTTCTGGTAATGTAACTCATAGTTGTGATGAGGATGACAATGATGATCTGGTTGCCATGCTGGCTAAAACGTTCAATCGTTTTAAGGCCAAATCTAATCGATCTGGCAAACCATTTGCTTCCAGCGCTTCTATTGATAAGTCTAATCTTGAATGCTTTAAGTGTGGAAAGAAAGGACATTTCATGAAGGAATGCAGATCTAGTCAGCCTTCATCATCACAATCTACCCCTAACCATTCTATTTTTCAGAAACCTGATGACAGCTATAAGGCTAAGTATAAGAAGCTGAAAGCCCAAATAGCTCTCATGGCTCAAAACAACTCAAGCAATAATAGTTGTATGATTGCCAAGAATGAAAAATGGGAAGAATCTGATGAATCATCTGATGATGAGGAAGAAGTTAGGGATATGTGTTTCATGGCACGTGAAGATCAAGGTCATTTGGTCAAGTCTGATGTTGAATCTGGTCGATGGGTGGATATAGTCATGAAAAAGGTTAGTGACTTTGGTTTTGAAAGTAATGAGGAACAAAAACTGGACCTTTTGGTTCTTTTAGAGGCTGACATTTCATTTGTCGAAACTGTGCGTTCAGAAATCCTAAAAATGTTTGAAAATAATACTTCTGAACTGAACGCCAGTCAGGCCAGACTAAAAGAGCTGAAAGATGTTCATTTGGCTTTAAAAAGTTATCAGTCTATGGTTGCCACTTTAGAGTTGGAAAAAGAAGAATTGAAAACCATCCTTGAAAAGGAACAGAAAATAATTAAATCTTGGATGAAAGCTCCAAAACCGGATGCTGCAATTAAAAATACTTTTGCAACTCAAAGATCAGCATATGAATCTGGTGATCTTCATTTGGCATCTATAATCACTGACTTAGATGCACTTCCAAAGGAAATAAAACCAGAAATTATTTTTCCTAAAGTTGGCAAACAGAAAACTGTGACTGATAAGGCCCAGGAACAATCTGAGGGTAAATCTGAAACAGCTCAGACAACTATTTCAGAAAAGAAGGCTAAAACCAAAAAGCCGTCCCCTCAGACTTCATCTAAGGTTCCAAAAGGCCAAAAGAAGAAGAAAATTATCTCCCCCACTGAGCCTTCTACCTCAGATTCAGGTAAGGCTCAGGTGTCTAATGAAGAATCAATTTTGTTAAGGTTAGAGAGTCAATTTCAGTTATTGGCTAGACAGGTGCAGAGTTGTAATGCACGTTTAAAAAATGTTGAAACCACTCCTCTTCAACCTAAGCAAAATGCAAAACCTTTTTCCAAACAAATAAAGCAAAAGTCTGAGAAGAAAAAGGTTGAACCCCCCATCAAACCAACTGTTTTTGTGTCATCTGAGATTATGACTGAGATCCCCTTCGATCCTTCAGTTCCTTATGAACCAAAGAAATATGAGACTGCTAAGGGAGAGTCTAGCGAACCCATCACAAGATGGGTTCCCAAAAAGAACTAATCTTTGTGTTTGTGTAGGGAGACCGAAAGAAGAATATATGGTATCTTTACAGCGCTGCTGGCAGAACCATGACTGGTTATCAAACCCTGTTGGAGGAATATAGGGTGCAAGAGGGGCCCTCAATAACATTTGGTAATGATGAAAATGGAAAAACTGAGGGATATGGTATTGTGAATAATGGACAAGTCAAATTCACACGTGTTGCATATGTGAATGGTTTGAAATATAACCTGATCAGTGTCAGTCAACTGTGTGATGATGGCTTCAAGGTATTATTTGATATTTCACAAGGCACCATATTCAACAGAGATGGAAAGGTAGTATTGATTGCACCAAGAAAAGGAAACATTTATATCATTGATATGAATAGTTCACCCACTGAACAATATTTCTACACAAAGGCAGATGATGACACAAACTGGTTGTGGCACAAGAGATTATCCCATCTGAACTTCAAGAACATCAATAAGTTGTCAAGAAAACAACTTGTTGATGGGATACCCTCAATGTCTTTCAATAAAGACAAGCCATGTCCAGGGTGTGAAATGGGTAAGCAGAAAAGAGCTTCATTCAAAACAAAGCAAAGTTTTAGTATAACTAAACCTCTTCACATGCTTCACATGGACCTCTTTGGACCAGTGAATGTTCAGACAAGAGCAGGAAAGAAGTATATCCTTGTTATTGTTGATGAATATTCACGATATTGCTGGGTAATTTTCCTCGGATCTAAGAGTGAAGCTGCTGCTGAAATCATTGCTCTCATCAAACAAATTGAACTCAAGCATAAGCGAAAAGTTTGTCAGCTCAGAAGTGACAATGGCACTGAATTCAGAAATGCCACTATAGAGTCCTTCTGCACTGAAACTGGCATATCTCAGAACTTCTCCTCAGCTCACACACCAGAGCAGAATGGTGTAGTAGAAAGAAAGAATCGAACGCTGATTGAAGCTGCTAGAAGTATGCTAAATGAATCTGGTCTTCCCAAGAATTTCTGGGCTGAAGCTGTTGCAACTGCTTGCTACACTCAGAACAGATCTGTCTACGTCAAAAGACACAAGAAGACAGCCTATGAAGTACTCAAAAATAGAAAGCCTAATATTGGATATTTCCATGTATTTGGATGTCCAGTATACATTCTGAATGAGTCCAGTCAGCTTGGAAAATTTGATGCAAAAGCTGATGAAGGGTACTTCCTAGGATATTCATCAAATCGCAAAGCCTTTAGAGTCTTTAACAAGAGACTTGAAAAGGTTGATGAGTCAATTCATGTTACCTTTGATGAATCTAATTCTGCAATCTTTAAGAATTCAACTCCTGTACCACCCTCAGAAAGTCCAATAAGTTTTGGTGATTCTGATCCTATTGTTCAATCTGATCAGTCACCTGAACCTGCTTCTGAACATCTCAGTTCAGAACCAACAATAAACAAGTCAAGCGACATTCCATTCTATCCTCCAGTCAGTTTTAAACTACCTTCTGAACTGACTATTGGATCAGATGTACATGCAACTTCACCTTAGATATTAGGTTCCACTGAATTACCCCTATCTGAACAGTTTCATGATGCAAATCATGATCTGCAGGAGGAAGATGATGAGACTGAGGTAGTCTTTTCTGAAGCACCTCCTGAAGTAATTCAGAGGAGTTCTTGCACTGATATCATGTTCATCCTTGTTGTTGTTGATGAATATTCAAGATATTGCTGGGTAATTTTCCTCAGATCTAAGAGTGAATCTGCTGCTGAAATCATTGCTCTCATCAAACAAATTGAACTCAAGCATAAGCGAAAAGTTTGTCAGCTCAGAAGTGACAATGGCACTGAATTCAGAAATGCCACTATAGAGTCCTTCTGCACTGAAACTGGCATATCTCAGAACTTCTCCTCAGCTCACACACCAGAGCAGAATGGTGTAGTAGAAAGAAAGAATCGAACGCTGATTGAAGCTGCTAGAAGTATGCTAAATGAATCTGGTCTTCCCAAGAATTTCTGGGCTGAAGCTGTTGCAACTGCTTGCTACACTCAGAACAGATCTGTCTACGTCAAAAGACACAAGAAGACAGCCTATGAAGTACTCAAAAATAGAAAGCCTAATATTGGATATTTCCATGTATTTGGATGTCCAGTATACATTCTGAATGAGTCCAGTCAGCTTGGAAAATTTGATGCAAAAGCTGATGAAGGGTACTTCCTAGGATATTCATCAAATCGCAAAGCCTTTAGAGTCTTTAACAAGAGACTTGAAAAGGTTGATGAGTCAATTCATGTTACCTTTGATGAATCTAATTCTGCAATCTTTAAGAATTCAACTCCTGTACCACCCTCAGAAAGTCCAATAAGTTTTGGTGATTCTGATCCTATTGTTCAATCTGATCAGTCACCTGAACCTGCTTCTGAACATCTCAGTTCAGAACCAACAATAAACAAGTCAAGCGACATTCCATTCTATCCTCCAGTCAGTTTTAAACTACCTTCTGAACTGACTATTGGATCAGATGTACATGCAACTTCACCTTAGATATTAGGTTCCACTGAATTACCCCTATCTGAACAGTTTCATGATGCAAATCATGATCTGCAGGAGGAAGATGATGAGACTGAGGTAGTCTTTTCTGAAGCACCTCCTGAAGTAATTCAGAGGAGTTCTTGCACTGATATCATTGTTCATCCTGGTTATTACACTAAGTGGACAAGAGCACATCCAATCGAGCAAATCATTGGAAATTCCACTAGTGGGGTTCAGACCAGAAGAGCCACAAGCGATCAATGCTTAAATGTCAGCTTCTTATCACTGATAGAACCGAAGAAGATTGACGAGCCTATGAAAGACTCTTACTGGATTGAAGCCATGCAAGATGAGCTTAATCAGTTTAAAAGGAACGATGTTTGGGAACTTGTTCCTTGTCCCAGTGATCTAAAGAAAGATCCAATTGGGACAAGATGGGTCTTCAGAAACAAGATGGATGAAGATGGCCATGTGATTCGAAACAAGGCAAGACTTGTTGCAAAGGGTTACTTACAAGAAGAAGGAGTAGACTTTGATGAAACTTTTGCACCAGTTGCTAGACTAGAAGCTATCAGAATTTTCTTAGCTTTTGCAGCTCATCATGAGTTCAAAGTCTATCAGATGGATGTTAAAAGTGCATTTTTGAATGGTGAATTGGAAGAAGTTGTGTATGTACATCAGCCACCAGGGTTCATAAATGAAGAAAGACCTCATTGGGTGTACATACTGAACAAAGCATTATATGGTCTGAGACAAGCACCTAGAGCCTGGTATGATACTCTTACTAAACATCTTCTGAAAAATGGTTTTAAAAGGGGTGCAATAGATAACACTTTATTCATATTGCATGATAAAAGTGATATCTTACTTATACAAATTTATGTCGATGATATTGTGTTTGGGTCTACAAATAACAAAATGTGTAAACAGTTTTCTGAAATAATGTCATCTGGGTGAACTGACATATTTTCTGTCTCATCAAAAGATACTCCCATTTCTGCACCATTAACTTTGGACTCAGATCCCAATGGAAAACAAGTGGATCCCACAAAATATCGTGGTATGGTGGGATCCCTCATGTACTTAACTGCTAGTAGACCTGACATAATGTTTGCAACATGCCTTTGTGCAAGATTTTAGTCTGATCCCAGAGAAGCACACGCAAATGCTGTGAAAAGGATTTTCAGATACCTTAAAGGTGTCCCCAGACTTGGTCTTTGGTATCCCAAAGGCTCAAGTCTAGATCTAATGGGTTATTCAGATTCTGATCATGCAGGTTGTAAAATAGATAGGAAAAGTACCACAGGTGGTTGTCATTTCCTAGGTGGCAAATTGGTTAGTTGGACAAGTAAGAAGCAGACTGCAGTATCACTCTCCACAGCTGAAGCTGAATACATTTCTGCAGCCAGTTGCTGCGCTTAGATTTTGTGGATGAAGAACAAACTAACTGATTATGGTGTTAAGTATACAAAGACTCCAATATTTTGTGATAACACCAGTGCCATTGCCATCTCTCACAATCCTGTCATGCACTCCAAAACCAAGCATATCGACCTCAGGTATCATTTTATTAGAGATCACATTATTAAAGGTTACATTGAACTTCATTTCATTCCCACTGATAAACAACTCGCTGATGTTTTTACAAAACCCTTGGATGTCAAAACGTTTAAACATCTCATCAGTGAGTTAGGTATGCTAAATCCTGTATAGCATCACCTCAGGGGGAAGTGTCAAATATTTTTTATGTTTAAAAGAATTTTTCTCAAAGTGGGAACTTTGCTTTCAGAAAAATATTTTGACTGAAATGCCTCAGAATTTCTGAAATGATTTCAGAATAATGGTATAAAATGAGATGGTTCAGATTCCTTAAATCTGATCATGTTCAGATTTTGTGTATTATTTCTGAGATGAGTCAGTCCTTTATAATGTATTTTGGATACTTGGTCGTTGTATGAACACGTGACAGTTACTGTTTAGCGTTTGAATAATGATGCTTTTTGCTGACGTGTCACACAAGTTGCGCCGTAAATGGAAAGTAATGATCACTTTTTCTTTAAAGTGTTGAAAAGTTTTGTGAAAATGTGGGGTCATAACTGTCGTTGCATTAAATGCGGACGTATACCCAAAATTATTTTCGGACTTCAAACCCGATCAAAATTGATTTCATTAAAATAATATTTTTTTTGAGGGTTTGAATTTCAAAATCAATTTTTCTTTTATTTATTTTGGAAAACCCTTTGTATTCCATCATAAATATAAATACATTTTCCAAAACAATTCCTTCATTTACTTCTCTTTACATTTACTCCCAATCATCATTCTCTCTCTTTTTCTCATTCCTTCATAACTCCAAAACCCCAAATTCATCTTTCATATTCAGTTTTCCCTTGTAGAAATAATGGCTAAAGTAGTCAAATCACTAATATCCTTCGAATACAAACCATCCAAAGTAGTCAAGGCAAGTGCACAATGGCCGCACTGAACGCCAAAGGCAAAACATTAATGGGGAGGATCAATAAATTTCTCGAACAATTCCCTCTCCATTATGCCTTGACTGCAGATCCTCAAGTAATGTATCATAGATACTTGCTTGAATTCTGGTATACTGCTACTCTGAGCAAGGATGAAAAATCCATTGCTTTTTCTTTACAAGAAGGCACTAAGCAGTATATCCTTTCACTTGATGGGTTTCGGGAGGCCCTTCATTTGAACTACCTTCCCACTTCTTCAGCCTATGCAAAAAGGCTAAAAGGAATTAATTTCAGGGAGGTACTGCACGCCATGGATCATGATGACATGGTCGATGCTGAGCACAATCTGAGAACATCTGGACATATTTTTCTGTCTGGATTTAAAAATTGTTGGCGTTATTTCTGGACTCAGATTGTGGAGTGCCTAGGAGGAAACTTGGGTGGATTGGACCAGATTTCCTTAACACAAGTAGAAATCGGGTACTACTTGTGGCATGGGATTGAGGTGGACTTCGCTGAGATACTTTTTTCTCTCAGTTGGTAACAAAGTTAAAAGGGAAAAGGAGTCCACATATCTCATTCCCTAGATTTCTGAGCATTTGCTTCATGAACATGCTTGGAGATGCGTATCATTTGGAGGGGCTTGAATCTTCAGCGACGGAGTTCTGCAGGGATCTATCAAAGCTATCTACTTCAGATCCAGAACCAGATCTCTCCGCTGCAATGCTTCAGGTAATCAATAAAACTGAAACATCACGATCGGCTGGCTCAGAAAGGTCACCGAGCGGGTCGCAAAAGAATGCGAGACCCATTGGTGCACCTGGTGGTCAAATGTTGAAGTTGTTTAAAACCCCAGCAACTTCATCTACCCAACCACCAATTCCCTCCTCCACTGACCAACCTGAGGATCTCCCAAAAGATCCCTCAGGATCTCCAAAGGGCTTATTAAAACGTCATAAATATAAATACATTTTCCAAAACAATTCCTTCATTTACTTCTCTTTACATTTACTCCCAATCATCATTCTCTCTCTTTTTCTCATTCCTTCATAACTCCAAAACCCCAAATTCATCTTTCATATTCAGTTTTCCCTTGTAGAAATAATGGCTAAAGTAGTCAAATCACTAATATCCTTCGAATACAAACCATCCAAAGTAGTCAAGGCAAGTGCACAATGGCCGCACTGAACGCCAAAGGCAAAACATTAATGGGGAGGATCAATAAATTTCTCGAACAATTCCCTCTCCATTATGCCTTGACTGCAGATCCTCAAGTAATGTATCATAGATACTTGCTTGAATTCTGGTATACTGCTACTCTGAGCAAGGATGAAAAATCCATTGCTTTTTCTTTACAAGAAGGCACTAAGCAGTATATCCTTTCACTTGATGGGTTTCGGGAGGCCCTTCATTTGAACTACCTTCCCACTTCTTCAGCCTATGCAAAAAGGCTAAAAGGAATTAATTTCAGGGAGGTACTGCACGCCATGGATCATGATGACATGGTCGATGCTGAGCACAATCTGAGAACATCTGGACATATTTTTCTGTCTGGATTTAAAAATTGTTGGCGTTATTTCTGGACTCAGATTGTGGAGTGCCTAGGAGGAAACTTGGGTGGATTGGACCAGATTTCCTTAACACAAGTAGAAATCGGGTACTACTTGTGGCATGGGATTGAGGTGGACTTCGCTGAGATACTTTTTTCTCTCAGTTGGTAACAAAGTTAAAAGGGAAAAGGAGTCCACATATCTCATTCCCTAGATTTCTGAGCATTTGCTTCATGAACATGCTTGGAGATGCGTATCATTTGGAGGGGCTTGAATCTTCAGCGACGGAGTTCTGCAGGGATCTATCAAAGCTATCTACTTCAGATCCAGAACCAGATCTCTCCGCTGCAATGCTTCAGGTAATCAATAAAACTGAAACATCACGATCGGCTGGCTCAGAAAGGTCACCGAGCGGGTCGCAAAAGAATGCGAGACCCATTGGTGCACCTGGTGGTCAAATGTTGAAGTTGTTTAAAACCCCAGCAACTTCATCTACCCAACCACCAATTCCCTCCTCCACTGACCAACCTGAGGATCTCCCAAAAGATCCCTCAGGATCTCCAAAGGGCTTATTAAAACGTCATAAATATAAGCAGTCCTCACAGCCCAAGGACATTAGTACCGAAGCAAACCCCTCTGGATCTTCCCAACAAGAACCAGAGGAATCGAGTCCAAAGGGAAACCCCCAAGCAGCCATCTCCAAAACTTCTTTAGGAGGAGATGGTGAAGATAATATTAGTGTGCCAGCCCAGCACACATTAGAGTCTGTGTCTGAACGTGCATCCCCTATAACTTCACAAATCTTACACTCCTCTACAGCACGAATTGATGAAGTCTTTGGTGTGACACCACCTGAGACTGAGATTCCAGACTCTACGGCCGATGAAGTGACTCTTGATGATGGTACGAGGGTCATTAAGGCAATCCCTGTGTCTACTATCTCTGGCGATGAAGCTATGGCTGAGCCAACCCATAAATCTGGTGACGATGCATCTGCAGCAGTAGTTGTTGAACCAGAAGCTGGTTCAGGTACCAGTGATCTGAACCAGGGCATATCTGATCAGACTGCAGTTTTAACTGACCTCTGGGATGAAGATGAGCCACCTCAAGGGAATCTTGATTCCTTTGCTGACTTTGAGTTTGATGAGGGTTTACTGGAGGAGAATCAGTCTTCTGATTCTAAGCAAACCTTCAGCCTCACAAACGTCCAACCTCCCCCAGAAATCCAAAATATACTTGTTGAACAACCATATCGCCAACCTGAAACTTCTCACCAACATCCATATTTTCCACCTGGCTCTACACCTGCCTATGTCACTTCACCACGTTTTCAACCACAACCACAACTCCAACACTTACACCCACAAATTCACCAAGTACCAAGGCCCATAAACTATGATGATCAAACTAAAAAAGAGTTGGACTCTGCTACTGAATCTGAGAGTCCAACTGAAATGCAATTGGAGAAGGCATTAGATGGGATTAGTAGAATTCACTTTGTGGCTTCTGTTTCTGCACAACCACCTCCTCCTTTGAGTGTAGAAGCACAGTTAGAGAAACAACATACCGAAGTCCAAAGCGTACTTCTCAATGTAGAGGACTTAACTAAATCTCTAACTGCCAATACTACGTCCCTGGCTGAAATGAAGGGTGCTCAGATGTTTCTTGGCACTGAGTTTACCAAGGTTGCTGGGAATGAGGGACTAGTAAGTGGGAAGCTAAATGAGCTGGTGCATTCATGTAATAAAATAAGTACAGCTATCAGGGAAGCCTTCAGACTGGCCAAAAGAGATGTGCAAGCTTCAGTTGTTGCGAACTTGACATCTGGTATTGAATTGATCAAACAAGAAGTTATGGCAGTCGGGAAGGAGGTGAATGAGTTGGTTAAAAGGCCAAGTGTCAATGAGAAAGAACTTGGGTCTTCTATTAGTGTTGATGTGATTGAGAAGCTGAAGTCTGAGATATCTCAGAATCTTGTTGCTCAGATTTCAGCTTCTGTGGCTGAAAAGGTTGAAGAAGGGGTCAGAAGGATGGTCTTAGAACTCACCAAAGATACTTCCAAGAAGGTAGATAAGGCTGTTGCTGAAGTTCAGAAATCTGTATCTACTCTTGATGAAGTCTTTGGTGTGACACCACCTGAGACTGAGATTCCAGACTCTACGGCCGATGAAGTGACTCTTGATGATGGTACGAGGGTCATTAAGGCAATCCCTGTGTCTACTATCTCTGGCGATGAAGCTATGGCTGAGCCAACCCATAAATCTGGTGACGATGCATCTGCAGCAGTAGTTGTTGAACCAGAAGCTGGTTCAGGTACCAGTGATCTGAACCAGGGCATATCTGATCAGACTGCAGTTTTAACTGACCTCTGGGATGAAGATGAGCCACCTCAAGGGAATCTTGATTCCTTTGCTGACTTTGAGTTTGATGAGGGTTTACTGGAGGAGAATCAGTCTTCTGATTCTAAGCAAACCTTCAGCCTCACAAACGTCCAACCTCCCCCAGAAATCCAAAATATACTTGTTGAACAACCATATCGCCAACCTGAAACTTCTCACCAACATCCATATTTTCCACCTGGCTCTACACCTGCCTATGTCACTTCACCACGTTTTCAACCACAACCACAACTCCAACACTTACACCCACAAATTCACCAAGTACCAAGGCCCATAAACTATGATGATCAAACTAAAAAAGAGTTGGACTCTGCTACTGAATCTGAGAGTCCAACTGAAATGCAATTGGAGAAGGCATTAGATGGGATTAGTAGAATTCACTTTGTGGCTTCTGTTTCTGCACAACCACCTCCTCCTTTGAGTGTAGAAGCACAGTTAGAGAAACAACATACCGAAGTCCAAAGCGTACTTCTCAATGTAGAGGACTTAACTAAATCTCTAACTGCCAATACTACGTCCCTGGCTGAAATGAAGGGTGCTCAGATGTTTCTTGGCACTGAGTTTACCAAGGTTGCTGGGAATGAGGGACTAGTAAGTGGGAAGCTAAATGAGCTGGTGCATTCATGTAATAAAATAAGTACAGCTATCAGGGAAGCCTTCAGACTGGCCAAAAGAGATGTGCAAGCTTCAGTTGTTGCGAACTTGACATCTGGTATTGAATTGATCAAACAAGAAGTTATGGCAGTCGGGAAGGAGGTGAATGAGTTGGTTAAAAGGCCAAGTGTCAATGAGAACGAACTTGGGTCTTCTATTAGTGTTGATGTGATTGAGAAGCTGAAGTCTGAGATATCTCAGAATCTTGTTGCTCAGATTTCAGCTTCTGTGGCTGAAAAGGTTGAAGAAGGGGTCAGAAGGATGGTCTTAGAACTCACCAAAGATACTTCCAAGAAGGTAGATAAGGCTGTTGCTGAAGTTCAGAAATCTGTATCTACTCTTGATGAAGTTGTTAAGGGCCAGTCCAAGCAATTAGATGAAATTCTGACCCTTCTCAAGAAAGAACAAAGTTGTTGCTCCTCCCCCCCTGCTTCATTTACTGAAGAAGATAGAAAATTGCTGAAGGAACTCAAAGAACAAGAGGCACTGAACCTTAATTCATCCTTTAGATTAAGGGCTCAGTTCTCTGCCATGGCTAAGGGAATTTCTGATAGCCTAGAACAGCAAAGTTGGGAACCTCTGAAGTCAATGAAAACTTCAATTGATCTTTATGCCAAAATGCCTTCTGAGGTCCCCAAAGGGGGAAATGTGCATATTGGTTTTCTCTCCAGTACTCAAGAATTAATAGAGGCAACCAAGAAGCAAACTGAAGTACAATCTGGCAGTGCTTCAGTTCAGGGGGAACAGGTTCAGAAATCTGTATCTACTCTTGATGAAGTTGTTAAGGGCCAGTCCAAGCAGTTAGATGAAATTCTGACCCTTCTCAAGAAAGAACAAGTTGTTGCTCCTCCCCCCCTGCTTCATTTACTGAAGAAGATAGAAAATTGCTGAAGGAACTCAAAGAACAAGAGGCACTGAACCTTAATTCATCCTTTAGATTAAGGGCTCAGTTCTCTGCCATGGCTAAGGGAATTTCTGATAGCCTAGAACAGCAAAGTTGGGAACCTCTGAAGTCAATGAAAACTTCAATTGATCTTTATGCCAAAATGCCTTCTGAGGTCCCCAAAGGGGGAAATGTGCATATTGGTTTTCTCTCCAGTACTCAAGAATTAATAGAGGCAACCAAGAAGCAAACTGAAGTACAATCTGGCAGTGCTTCAGTTCAGGGGGAACAGGTTCAGAAATCTGATGTACAAGCTTCTGAACCAGTTAAGAAAGATAAGGGCAAGGCCCAGTGGTGGATGAACCAACAAAGAAAGATTCTAAGGGTTCTGGTTTGGTGGTTGGTGAAAATGTAGATGAGCATGGTTATCCCCTTCATGATCCTAATGCTGATAGCACGAAATTAGAGGCTTTGCAAAAGCAAGTTTCCAATCAATTCATTATGTGGAGGGAAAACAAGGAAAGAGAAAGGGAACAACATCTGAAGATGGGGACCCTTGATCATGTTGATGCTGCAGCTCTTGGTCTCTCTCTGGAAAGATATCTGAAAATCAAAAATGATCCAAGAGTGCAGAAAGCTGTTGTTGATATGTTTGAGTATGAGTATGGGGTAAATTATTCTCCCTTAGAACAAAAGCTGGACCATCTCACATTCAAAATGTCCATTGAGGACTTGGTGAAAAATAGAGAAAAGGAGATGGCAATCAAAAAGAAAGAAACTCTGGCTGGAGTTCTGAAGGTTGAAAAAGATTTGTCAAGGCCACCCACAAAGCCCAAAGTGACTGGACCAAGATCATCAAGAAAGAATATTCGTGATGCTGATCTTTCCACATTCAAGCCAATGTCTGATGATGCGGCTGAGATCCAAAGAATGCATGAGAAGGATCAATATGAGCATTATCTAAAGCATCGATCTCATCCAGCTAAAATAGTTGATATGGAAGTAACAAAAGCTGATGGATTGAGGCTCTTTGATTTGGTAGTTAAAAGAGAAGGAAGGGCAACTGAAGAATATCATCAGGTTTCAGTGCACGAGTTTGGGATTTCTGAGCATAGGGAGATGATCCATATTCTGAGGGGGAAGCCAAAATCTGCTCTGATTGGTGCATGGTTATCAAGGATACAACAAAAGATGCAAGCCAAGGTAGAGATTGAAGGCAGATTGTTTGGTTCGAGGCCTGCGAAGAAGTAGTTCTCTTTTCAGTTTATCATTTACTTGTATAAATATTTGCAAATGTAACAAACACTTCAGTTTGTATATATATGTTACATTTTGTAGCTTATAAGTAGATGATAGGTTTAAGTTAGAAAAACCACAAGTAAAATTCTGAGACATCAATGATCTATAAGATGTACTTAGAAAATTTTTACAACTTAAACAAAAAACTTGCATTTCAGACTTACAAACATGTATAGATAGAAGTCTGAGATGCATGCACTATTTCAGAACAAATAGGGGGAATTTGTTAGGTCGAAAATCGACCAAGTATAATTTGTTCAGAAATAGCTGAAGCTCAGTGAAGAATACTTGTACAGAATTCTGAAGTCGTTCAGAACTAGTTCACTTAGGCTTTACTTTAGTTCAGATCAACGTATCAGAATATCGTTCAGAATGAAGTCAAAGACTGATGTCTGAAGAAAGAGAATCAGCTCAGATGTGGAGCTCAGAAGTTGATTCTACCTGATCGAAGACTGAAGCATCTTAGTGTAAAAGTACTTACACACTTTTACACTGATTACGAGGAAGACTTTTTACTTTACATACCTTTACCCAGTTAATAGATTTAACTATTAATAAAAGTACAAGGTAAAGTAATGGTTGGGAATAAGGTATGATAAGTCACATCAATTGACTTATATACTTAACCTTAAAGTACGCATGTAAGGAATTAGCTTTAATTCCTTAAATGCTCCCAACCATATTTGTACGATCTGGTCCACGTCATCATGGACTTGGTCTATAAATATAAGTCTTCTCACAACTTGCAAAGGGCTTGAAACTTTAGCATTGCAACTTGTGAGATATACTCTAAGTAATCCTTAAGAGTATTTCCAAGTTATTAGATCACTTGTATTTATAGGTTGTTTAGATATTTACACTTGGGTGTTTATCTTTGTTCCGCAACAACCTTTGTATTTGTTTATTTCAATAAATCAAATACATTGAAAAAGTACATCGTGTCTCAATGCTACATACTTGAAATATACATATTATTTATATAGTTTCAGCACTTGTTGTTTCTAGCATTTACTTTCAGTATCTTTGCCTTATTGATTATCCATATCTGGATCGTATTCTGAACTGGTCATCTTCCAGTTAGAACTACTTGCCAGTCGGGTATTAACCATCTATATTTGGGACTCACAGTAGCCTTTATGTGTCACAATGTAAATTAAGTTAGGTTTGCATAAGCACAACCTTGTCACACAACAATCATATATGATCACACGATACAATGTAAAAGTTTGTAATAAATAAGCACAAACGATGCCAATATCAAGATATGTGTCGTATGCATGTCAATGTCATAATGCGTATCATAAGTGTGATCATCAAGTCATCAATGCAACGATACTCACATGTCATCCCAATGAACAATGTGGCATCTCAAAATCATCGGTGTATATATGTCTATATACCCGGGGTCCATGTCCGTCTTACAAATGCAACGATACTCATAATCATCAAGTGTATACATCTATACACTTGGAGGTCCATGTCCGTCTCACATGTGTCCATATCAATACGTATGCGTGTTTGTCTCAATGACAAGTCCATCAATCATCAAACTAACCAAAACAATACGTACACACACTTAAGAGGATTCTACTTTCAACGAGTCCTAGATGCTTATATATAGGGTCACCCGCAGCCTTCCCACCACATCTAAAACCCTTTTGAAGGCATAATCGACTTCCATGTGTGCACTACTATCCTAATTATAACGATATATATCACAATCATGTGCGTAATCAATCAAACGTGTCAATCAATCCATCAATCATTCAATCAAACAGTCAATCAAGTAATCACATAAATGTACACTTTTCAGCCCGAATCTCAAACGAGTAGGGAGCTACGGAACTCACCTTGTTCGGCAAAAGGAGTTGAGATCGAGTTAAAATGATGTTATAAACGTTCAATGGGCTCCACGTGTCAAAAACCTATAAGTATATATAATATACACATTATTATGCAATAAATTAAACCCTTGTTAGGTTTTCAAAGGATGACTCGTGACTTGATTAACTCCCGGGACTCATATGCACTTAAGAGTCTTCAAGGAATGGTTTAAAACGGGTTAGTGTCGCCCCGAGGTCGTCTTATGTACACAACTTATAATTACACGTTTATGTGATCCAAGTAACCATTCCCTTTTGAGTTTTTGGTTGGCTCTCGACTTTAAATGACGATTACAACTCGAATATGAGACCATATAAGTTAGGGAAGGGCCCGTTTGAAAGCTCAACTGGACCCAAGTGCAATGAAACCTTAGCTAGAAACGAATCAGGAAACACGAAGATGTAGGCCACCGTCTTGGACGGTGGCACCACCGTCTTAGACGGTAGGCTGCATCTCCTTTACGCTGGACACTCATTGTTTTACGCTGGGTTTAAGCTTCAGACGGTGAAAACCAACAATCCAGACCACCGTCTGGGACGGTGGTCAGAGCGTCCAAGACGCTGGGCGGCGAGCAGCAGGAAGAAGCATAAAAACCGACCCATTTGACTTAGAACTCAAATCCTAGACTATCAAATTGTGTAAGAAGCTTTGTAATCCAGTTTGTGACGTAAACGTACATGATTAAACTCCATTTGACTAAACCACACCTTAAAATCCAACTCTCAAACAACAAATAAATTCTCAAAAATCATTTTTGATCCAAACAAACTCACAAACCCTAGTTTTCCAAGAAATTTGATTTGTTTTGACCTTTGACCCGTTTTTGTGCAAAGTCAAGCTTAATTAAACACAAACAAGCATAACCCTCTTTAAAGCAATCATCCAAAACCCCCAATACATGCTCTAACTTGATTTGACCCATTTCAAGACTTATCAAACCCTAATTTAACTTAAAAGTGATTTTGAACCCGAATTTGTACAAGACTCACATAATAGGCTAAGAATTAAGTTGTTAAACATGAAATAGAGACTTTAGAAGAGATTTAGCTTACCGAATTCTTCTCCAAGTTGCTATATCCGAAAATGGGCTATAAATGGAGATTCTTGCACTATGACAAGCCAAATTCTTGATATAATGGAGATTCTTGCACTATGACAAGCCAAATTCTTGATATAATGGAGATTCTTGCACTATGACAAGCCAAATTCTTGATATAATGGAGATTCTTGCACTATGACAAGCCAAATTCTTGATATAATGGAGATATAATAATGATGATGATGATTCTTGTATTAATTTAACTCAAGAATCATTGAATGGCATGAGAATTAAAAGAGAGAGAGAGGTGTGTGTATGTGTGTGTTCTTGCAAGTTAGAGAGAGAAAAAAGATAAGGAAATGAATGATTGGATGAGATGGTGTAAGAGTTGGGAAGGGATAGGGTTGGGTAATTTAGTTGGGTCATGGGTCTTGGATTGCACCCCAGGGTCGACCCGTCAACAAAACTAACTAATTAAATCATCTGTCATCTCGTATCGTCAAATGTAATAGGTTATTAAGTTGACCCGTCAAGTATAATACTAGTCTTTAAGTCACTAATTGCATTAATTTGTATTCATTAATCAATTCACTAGTCAAGTCGACAACGAAAGTCAAACGGTCAAAATGGCGGGTGTTACAACTTGACATTCAAGTATATATCTTTGATCATGATGCGAGCCCAAAACACGGATAAGTTTATTTTCAATCAGCTGTCCAATGATAATTAGATAACAATTAAGATTGTTTTCATATTCTTTGATAACAATTAGGACTCTTGATTTGAGTGACAATTGTAACTTTAAACATTAATACGCAAAACTAATATATAAAAAGGGAGAAAATTTTGTATCTTTTTGATTGAGAGATAGAATGAATCTTGAATGGAGTTCATATTGATTTGGAAATGTAAAAAATGTAAGTAAAAACAAATTTAAAAGAATATACTTTTTAGAACATTGAACATATATTGTATTTCATCTTTTGTAATAATTTTTTGTAGACAATATTTCAATGTTGAAATTTTTTAATTAATTAAATGATTAAAATTTTTAAAAAATCTTTGATGGCTAAAAATAAATATAAATTAAGTATTCAGGGCTAAAAAGTGTAAATTATTGATGTAAAACAAAAAAGTGTAAATTAATGAGACTTTTTCTACAAATATTAATATAAATACTAATATAATAATATATTTGGATAATGATTATTAGGATTTTTAATTTATAATTAAATTAAATGATGACATAAGCGAAAGTCAATTTGATAAGTAAACCGATAATGATAACAACAAGCTATAATAGTAAAAAATTTTGAGAAAAGTGAGTATGGGCTGTTAGTCATTCAACTTGGGTGAAAAACCCCTTACATGCTAATTTTTTAATATTTTTGAATAAATGATTGGGCACTCATGTTTTTTATGTTTTAAAAATTGGTATGTGAGGGGTTTTTCACCCAACTTAAATATCTAACAGCCCCATATTTCCTTCCCCTAAATTATTATTATCTTAGAATTTTGAAATGTTACATAATATCATGTTGTCTAAGTTTATTGAGGTGTTTAAATTGGGTATCCATTCTGCTAAGGGGCTCTTAATGTGGACTCAGTTAAGACAATGATAAATCTCTTGATATTCAGGAGTAATAAACACCTTTAAAAAAAATCCATTACATTTTCTTTTATAGTTTTGTTATAAAAATATTAAACATGTCTTACATACAACAAATAAAGTTTTTCGTAATTGAAAATACATATAAAATAACTTTTTCTTTGAAATTACTTTTTCTTTTATAGTTTTGTTATAAAATTATTAAACATGTCTTACAACAACAAATAAAAATTAAAGATACATATAAAATTATTTTTTCGTTGAAATTACTTTTTCGTTTCAAAAAGAGTAATGTAACAAATGACGTTATCTTCTCAACTATTGAATCAACCGCAAAAACTTCCATAAAAAGTCGTCAGATGTAACAGTTACAAAATATTAATTCTTGTTGCATTGTGCGGACATTATGCTTAACCTTAAAAAATAAGAAGAGAAAAAGAATCAGAAAATACTTATGTGGAGAAATGTAGATCACAAATGATGCAATAGATATATCTATATGTGTTTAGAAAAAACAACATGTAGGTATGTATGTACTCTGAAATCTTATACGCGGTTATTTTGGTGTGATTTGGTTATTATCTTTTGGATTTGCATTTAAGTATAGAAACAGGCTGGATGTTCTTACGGATTTGGTGAGAGATACGGACATATGAAGATAAGAGGAAATTGGGTGGTTAAACTATGAAATCTTATGACATAACCAATATTTTAACTTACCCATAAATATTCTCTATAGAAGTATACACTATCTTTGCCACAAGATTTCTTTTAAAATGAAACGAGATATGTCACCCGGGCGTTGCCCCGGGAAACATTACGTTTTTGAACAATTTGTTTTTTGAAGTTATATAATTTTATTTAAATAATTGTATTAGTAGAAATAACGTATTATGTCTAACAATTAGTATATTAATACCGATAACGACGCTCTTAAAAGAATGACAAAATGTGTTGTGAACATAATATAAACAATAATTGGAAAAATATGACAATGAAATTTTTTGATATTATACGATGAGATCATGCGTTACAAATAGTTATGCATTCATGGATTGGGAGTTAAAAACACAAACTTTTTAGGGAAACATGTTGTATTCTTCTGGTTAAAAATATAACTGATAAAAAGAAATCCAGCCGACATGTACAAGTAAAAAAACAAATATTAAAACTTTTGTGTGAAAGTGCAAAGAGTTCGTTAGAAGCCTACAGTTTAAATTGAAATCTTTGGTGAAAAAATGTAAGTGATCGAAACTTTTGGTGTAAATGATTTTTAAAAGAAATTAAATGCAGAAAATTAAAAATAGAATAAATTAAATAAGTATGTGGGGAAATTAAAAAATATATAAGCACTAATCTTTGCAGGCATCCCTGTGCAAAAAATTAACAGATCGAATCATTTTTTGTAAATAATTTTTAAAGAAATAAAATAAAAAAAATTAAAAATAAAAAACTTAAAGAATTTAAATATGTGGTGAAGAAATTAGCCATATAAAAAAACAAAATATAAAGTTAGAGAAAAAAAATAATTGATATGTGGACCCCAAAATTTTTTTAAAAAATAGAAATAATTAGAAAACAATGGATATGTGGGATCAACCAAAAATGTAAAAATAAAATAAAATAAAATAAGTTACTATTCATTGCACACATTTCCGTAGCTTTGTTTTTAATATATATATTAATTAATTAATATTAATATTAATTAATTAATTAATGAATGATATGGTTTCATTAAACCAATGTATTTGGTTATACTACTTGTATGTAAGGCATTCAAATTTTTTATGTTATATATACTTATTAGCTTCTTCTTTTGAACAAAAAGTTAATTGACCAAAAATTTATAACCTCGAATCTTGGAGGTAGCCATATTATCATTTCAATTCCTATCTCTAGTTTTTCTTTGTTAGAAAACTTAGACTAAACGACATTGCCTTTTAATACAACAAATTCCTATCTCTAGTTGAACAAAAAGTTTTAGTTGCTTCATTTCCATTCAATTGAATATTAGAACAAGTCTTGCTATTTCACCGATACCTACATGCCAAGCCTATAAAAGCATCGTTGCCAACAACCCTAAGCCTAATTGTTCCAAGTTTGGGAGATTTGGACTGTTTTTTTGTTGGTGATCTTAAGATAAAGTACATGGGACATTATTGAAGGAATCCAACATTGTCCTTTGACTGCATATTTAGTACAACATAATTAGCTGTTTACTATTGAATTTGTCTTCCTAATGTTTGATTTTTTCTCTACATAAATATACTTTTGGCTAACAGTTTGGGTAACAAAATTGTTGTCTACTTTTCTTATGAAATCAGATGCTCTATGTCCCCTTAAAGTTACTTTCATGGATTGAGAACTAAACAATTTGAATCAAACTACATTAAACAAATCACACATTAATTAAACAAGATGGCACAAAGTGGTAAATGCTAATTTGTTTTTAATCATCTATATTCAGTTTTCACTAAAAAATTCTACCAATCATCAATAGACCAATCGTCAATAGATGTTTTAGTACTTGAGGGACTTGAAATCTTATCTTGAGAAATAACCGGGTTTCTGTTGAAATTAAAGATGAGTATATGATGAGATAATGCCGTTAAACCTAAATTAACCGTTAAAAAAATATAGTAATATACTAATTTTGAAGATACCGAATCCATAGTAGTGTCATATAGTGTAAATTATGAGTTTGTTTCCACAAAACTCAATTAATTTATTGTAATTAATTGGCTCGTGAGACATGAGAAACATTATCTAATTAAACAATGTCATTCAAAAAAATCTAATTAAACAGTGGCATGCGTATTAGTGTTATATGGTTTCTTACTTTTTTTTTAATGGGTGAATTATTTATGAAAATCGGAAGGTCTAGCATACATTATTTTAACCGGGTTCGTGCCAGAGCTTAATAGTAGAATAAATCTTCAGTTTAAACCCGCCTTAAAGAAAAAACATTCATCATCCAGAAATCTAGAGATGAAAACTCACTATCCACCATGTTATAGATTCCAAGTTATTAATTACCAAGCTATAACCACAAATTTAACCAAGATTGCATGAGTTTAAGTGGTTATCTATACTTCTATACTTCTATATTATCTATACTCCTTTATAAAAATTATCACACCCCCCATTTTTAGAAATAGTTACACAATAGTTACATACGGAATTACTAAATTACCCTTAATAAACACCTACTATGGAAAGAGTTTTTATAAAATACCAAATTTGCCCTTAATGAATTAATTTACACTCTAAACCTTTATTTTAATAATTAACACTTTAAACCCTTATCTTCTAAAAATTTCCACTATCACAATTACATCAACCTACACCACTTGACACCGCCACCACCACCAATAGTACCATCACCGACACCACTAGACCGCCTTCCCCACCACCGCCGCCGCATTGCGCGGGTACCATGCTCGTATTATAAAAAAAAATAGCCCCATGTTGAAAGTTACATGGGAGAAAATGTCTAAAATACCCTTAATTGATTATATTACATATTAGTCTTTTATCTTTTAAAATATCTCCATTGACCCTTTACATCAATTACTTTTACATCAGTTATCTACACCACTCGACGTCGTCTCTACCACCAACAGTCGTCCCTCACCACCACACCGTCGCCGCCACGAACACCGCCGTATTGCGCGGGTACTAGTATATGAATAAAAATAATAGAAACTGTCTTTTGGAGCTAAAAAAGATTACACTAGAAATTACGTGATATACATGTTTCCTCCCACCCCCACGCCCCGGCAAAAAAAAAATGTAATATCATGATTTTTTTCAAGGTTCAAGTTAATGATGCTCGTACATATATACTTTTTTTATCCAGATTATTATTGAAAAATGAATAATGAACCTCAAATGCACGTACGTGGTTGTCGAATACCCATATGATTATTTTTAAGGTTTTTTCATAGTCAATTTAAAATATCTACTTAGTATGCGAAGTTGTATACTTAGCTTTCTATTCCACTTCATTAGTAAAAGAAGATTTTATTAATCATATAATAGCAAATGATTGACATCCGAACATATCAATTATGTAATCCCTTAAACAGCAGTGTCGCGCAATCAACCGAAAATATTTGTTAAATACAAATTAAATCACGTACAGTTTGTAATCTTTGTCTTTCTTAATCCATGATTGTTGCTATCTATACTATATTATAAAAAGAATAGCCCCATGTTGAAAGTTAAACGGGAGAAAATGTCTAAAATACCCTTTATGATTATATTACATTATCAGTTCTTTATCTTTTAAAATATCTCTATTAACCATTTACATCAATTACTTTTACATTAATTATCTACGTCACTCGACGCCGCCTACCACCAATAGCGTCCCCCACCACCACACCGTCACAGCCACAAACACCGCCGCATTTGCGCGGATACCGTGCTAGTTTTTTTCAACAAATATTGTTTCTCCCAAGACATTTAATTCGTTCAAATGTCTGGTTAATTAGTAAAATTCTTTTACTCGTATTTCCTTGGAATATAGTATCGTTAGAAATGATAAAATTTCATGATTTTAGACTAAATTTTTTAGTCATATATCTGTAAATTAAATACGGTTTACGTGCACAGATTTCAATAAAGAAAATTGCACGATGAGATATGCATAAAAGGCTCCAAAAAAGGACAATGGCCAAACAGTTGTCACATTAAACATCAGAATTATAAAATTATTGCACAGTTTTTACAATAACACAAGCTTTCGTTGCTACCATTTTCAAAACCAATTAATCATTATTTCACCATGCCCAATTTGACATGTTGCAAGTAGGTCCCATGATATTAGTTTATATGTATGTATGTATAATTTCAGTTTAAGCACTTCCTATATATAGGGATAACTTTGACAAAGTTTACATCAAACCACTTTCTCTTCACATTATTCCCTCTTCCCTTCTCCTTTTTTTTTGTATAGATTTTTTTTGACAACAAAAGTTGTTACAAAGTAGCTTGAACTCAATTAATTAATTAAATCTTTATAACTTGAAGATAATATTAGGACTCATCTATCATAATGGCAATTGAGATTGTACAAGCAAGTAGTGTTGGATTATCAAAGATGGCAACCTCAGAAACCCATGGAGAAGATTCTCCATATTTTGCAGGATGGAAGGCTTATGATGAAAATCCTTATCATGAAACAAATAATCCTTCTGGTGTCATTCAAATGGGGCTAGCTGAAAATCAAGTAAGCATTCACACAACTTGAAATAAAGACTATTTTTGTGTTTGGATTTTACTAATCAATTATTGATCATCAATCAATATATATTAAGCTAACAATGGTATTTTTTGCTTTCTTTGTATAGGTATCTTTTGATTTGCTTGAAGAATATTTGGAAGCAAACCTTGAAACATCAAACTGGGGTCAAAAAGTATCTGGATTTAGAGAAAATGCTTTGTTTCAAGATTATCATGGGCTTCAATCTTTTAGAAAGGCAATGGCTAGTTTCATGGAACAAGTGAGGGGTGGCAAAGCCAAATTCAACCCCGATAGAGTCGTCTTGACCGCTGGCGCAACTGCGGCTAACGAGCTCCTAACCTTCATCCTAGCTGACCCTGGTGATGCATTGTTGGTCCCTACTCCTTACTATCCAGGGTAATTAAGAAACCTTATTTTCATTAATTATTTGACACAAAGTTTTTATGAAAAGTTTAATTACAGTCTTTTTTCTTTCTTTTTTTGACACGAAGTTTCAAGCGAAATTCACCTTTCAAAAAAAATAAAATTACAGTCTTATTAATTAACTTTCTTTTTATGAAATTTACAGATTTGATAGAGATTTAAGGTGGAGAACTGGAGTACAAATTGTGCCAATTCATTGTGATAGTTCAAACAATTTTCAAATAACTCCTAAAGCACTAGAAGCAGCATATGATAATGCAAGATCAATGAACATGAAAGTGAGAGGTGTACTAATTGTTAGAATATGGGATCAGTTTATGTTCATCACTTCCCTAGATTAATTGAGCCCGTAACTAGAATAGGCCCAATAAGGGCCCAGGTCCATCTAAAATAAGACGGTTGTAATTAGGGTTTAAACCTTAGGGTTTAACCTTTCATCTTCTCTAATCTGTGTATAAATTGAGCCTTTGGCTAATGTAAAACATCATCAAGGAATAAATCAAAAATCAGTTTTTTCCATTTATAATTCTTATCATGGTATCAGAGCAGGACGATCCTGCCGTCATCATCTACCTTTAAAATTCTTTAGCCTCTTAACACCTAAAACCGAAGCCAAGCCACCATGGCTGAAGAAGCCGGCAGCAGTGGTTCCGATTTGGCATTACAACTGATCAATTTGTTGCAAAACAACACAAATCCTCAATCACAAAACCCAAAATTATCCGACAATCTTCAGATTAATCTGAAGTTGACAAGCCAAAATTACGCTTTATGGACTCGGATGATCCGAGTTGCTATAGGCGGCAAATCAAAAAACTTATTAAATCATCTTACCGAAAATCCACCAGAAAAGTTATCAACAGAGAAATATGAACAATGGGAGCAGGAAGACCTGATTGTGTTTTCATGGCTCATCCAGAATATTGAACCAAGTTTGGCTGGAAACCTCACCGAATTTTCCACATCAAAAGAACTGTGGGATGCCTTGGCAACCACATATAGCAGTGGCAAAGACAAGTTGCAGGCTTTCAATCTTCATGTCAAAGCAAATGAACTCAAGCAACAAGAGAAACCGCTTGAAGATTTCTGGATTTCTCTCCAAGGTGTGTGGGGAGAGATCGACCGAAGTGATCCAAATCCCATGAAGTGTCCAGAAGACATAAAAATATATGCCAAACTTAGATCTGAACAGAAACTGTTCCAATTCCTAAATGGATTGGATCAGAAATTTGATCAGATTAAAAGGGAAATTCTTCGGGTCGACCCGTTACCAACTGTGGAAACCGCATATGCTACCGTTCGCAAAGAAACCGCTCACCAAATAATTTTGGGAGCAACTAACATTGAGAATAACGGTGTGGCTGCCGGATTCATGGCCGGAGAGACCAGCGGCGCTGGATTGGCTACCAAAGGGTTTCGAAAGATCGATGGCAAGAAGAACCAACAATCCAAAGAAGATAAATCCCATTTAACATGTGAAGAGTGTGGTATGTCTCGACATACGAAAGATCAATGCTTCGAATTAATTGGCTACCCCGATTGGTGGACCGAATATCATAAAACGGCCGGAAAAAAGGGTACCAGTAAAACCCCTACCACCAAAGCCACAAACCCCACCAAGAACAATAATAACCGGCGGTCAAATGGTGGATTTGGAGGAGTTGCGGCGGCGGCCGGAGTTGCAGAAGAAGAAAATTACTCAGTGGTGGAAGGTAACAAGGAAGGGGTGAAGAACCCTAATTTCCTTGGAAATGTTTTTGACTCAAAACCAAAACAGAATATATACAAAAGGGAAAGTGTTAAAACCGGGTATGGACTTTTTGAGTCCAATTTAGCAAACGGCCCACACACTAGTGGTCATTGCATGGAAAGCCCAAATGCTAGTGTTCACATGGCCCAAAATAATTGTGACAAGTCCGATGGGTCGTGGATCTTCGACTGTGGAGCAACAGATACAATGACTTATGAGTTATCGGATTTTATAAAAACATCAAAACCTGGAAAAACTCATATCAAAGCCGCAAATAAAGGGAAAATGGATGTAAAAAATGGTGGAACCTACCAATCGTCCCCCACCACCACACCGTCACAGCCACAAACACCGCCGCATTTGCGCGGATACCGTGCTAGTTTTTTTCAACAAATATTGTTTCTCCCAAGACATTTAATTCGTTCAAATGTCTGGTTAATTAGTAAAATTCTTTTACTCGTATTTCCTTGGAATATAGTATCGTTAGAAATGATAAAATTTCATGATTTTAGACTAAATTTTTTAGTCATATATCTGTAAATTAAATACGGTTTACGTGCACAGATTTCAATAAAGAAAATTGCACGATGAGATATGCATAAAAGGCTCCAAAAAAGGACAATGGCCAAACAGTTGTCACATTAAACATCAGAATTATAAAATTATTGCACAGTTTTTACAATAACACAAGCTTTCGTTGCTACCATTTTCAAAACCAATTAATCATTATTTCACCATGCCCAATTTGACATGTTGCAAGTAGGTCCCATGATATTAGTTTATATGTATGTATGTATAATTTCAGTTTAAGCACTTCCTATATATAGGGATAACTTTGACAAAGTTTACATCAAACCACTTTCTCTTCACATTATTCCCTCTTCCCTTCTCCTTTTTTTTTGTATAGATTTTTTTTGACAACAAAAGTTGTTACAAAGTAGCTTGAACTCAATTAATTAATTAAATCTTTATAACTTGAAGATAATATTAGGACTCATCTATCATAATGGCAATTGAGATTGTACAAGCAAGTAGTGTTGGATTATCAAAGATGGCAACCTCAGAAACCCATGGAGAAGATTCTCCATATTTTGCAGGATGGAAGGCTTATGATGAAAATCCTTATCATGAAACAAATAATCCTTCTGGTGTCATTCAAATGGGGCTAGCTGAAAATCAAGTAAGCATTCACACAACTTGAAATAAAGACTATTTTTGTGTTTGGATTTTACTAATCAATTATTGATCATCAATCAATATATATTAAGCTAACAATGGTATTTTTTGCTTTCTTTGTATAGGTATCTTTTGATTTGCTTGAAGAATATTTGGAAGCAAACCTTGAAACATCAAACTGGGGTCAAAAAGTATCTGGATTTAGAGAAAATGCTTTGTTTCAAGATTATCATGGGCTTCAATCTTTTAGAAAGGCAATGGCTAGTTTCATGGAACAAGTGAGGGGTGGCAAAGCCAAATTCAACCCCGATAGAGTCGTCTTGACCGCTGGCGCAACTGCGGCTAACGAGCTCCTAACCTTCATCCTAGCTGACCCTGGTGATGCATTGTTGGTCCCTACTCCTTACTATCCAGGGTAATTAAGAAACCTTATTTTCATTAATTATTTGACACAAAGTTTTTATGAAAAGTTTAATTACAGTCTTTTTTCTTTCTTTTTTTGACACGAAGTTTCAAGCGAAATTCACCTTTCAAAAAAAATAAAATTACAGTCTTATTAATTAACTTTCTTTTTATGAAATTTACAGATTTGATAGAGATTTAAGGTGGAGAACTGGAGTACAAATTGTGCCAATTCATTGTGATAGTTCAAACAATTTTCAAATAACTCCTAAAGCACTAGAAGCAGCATATGATAATGCAAGATCAATGAACATGAAAGTGAGAGGTGTACTAATCACTAACCCTTCAAACCCGTTAGGCGCAACCATTCAACGTAAAGTCCTAGAAGAAATTCTAGACTTTGCGACCCGAAAAAACATCCATCTAGTTTCAGATGAAATCTATTCAGGTTCAGCATTTTATGCCGATGAATTCGTAAGCATTGCAGAAGTTCTCGAGTCAAGAAACTACAAAGACTCGGAAAGATGTCACATTGTGTACAGTCTTTCTAAAGATCTTGGTCTCCCTGGGTTCCGAGTAGGGACGGTTTATTCTTACAATGATCAAGTTGTGACAACAGCAAGAAGAATGTCTAGCTTCACTTTAATTTCATCACAAACACAGTTTTTATTGGCATCTATGTTATCCGATAAAGAGTTTACGCAAAAATATATAAAGATCAACCGAGAAAGGTTGAGGAAACGATACGAAATGATCATCAACGGGCTCAAGAAGGCGGGCATTGAATGTTTAAAGGGGAATGCTGGCCTTTTTTGTTGGATGAATTTGAGTCCTTATTTGGAGGCACCCACGGTTGAGAGTGAGTTAGCTATTTGGAAGACAATTATGCATGAGGTTAAGCTAAATATATCGCCTGGATCATCTTGTCATTGTTCCGAACCAGGGTGGTTTCGGGTTTGTTTTGCAAACATGAGTGAAGAAACACTTGAAGTTGCACTCTCAAGACTTGAAGCATTCATCAAAAGACAGAATTAAGCAAGATATATATATAAGCAAGTTTTGTGTATGTTATGATTCTTGACAATCTTTTTTATATATATATATATATATATATATATATATATATATATATATATATATATATATATATATATATATATATATATATATATATATATATATATATATATATATATATATATATATATATATATATATATATATATATATATATATATATATATATATATATATATATATATATATATATATATATATATATATATATATATATATATATATATATATATATATATATATATATATATATATATATATATATATATATATATATATATATATATATATATATATATATATATATATATATATATATATATATATATATATATATATATATATATATATATATATATATATATATATATATATATATATATATATATATATATATATATATATATATATATATATATATATATATATATATATATATATATATATATATATATATATATATATATATATATATATATATATATATATATATATATATATATATATATATATATATATATATATATATATATATATATATATATATATATATATATATATATATATATATATATATATATATATATATATATATATATATATATATATATATATATATATATATATATATATATATATATATATATATATATATATATATATATATATATATATATATATATATATATATATATATATATATATATATATATATATATATATATATATATATATATATATATATATATATATATATATATATATATATATATATATATATATATATATATATATATATATATATATATATATATATATATATATATATATATATATATATATATATATATATATATATATATATATATATATATATATATATATATATATATATATATATATATATATATATATATATATATATATATATATATATATATATATATATATATATATATATATATATATATATATATATATATATATATATATATATATATATATATATATATATATATATATATATATATATATATATATATATATATATATATATATATATATATATATATATATATATATATATATATATATATATATATATATATATATATATATATATATATATATATATATATATATATATATATATATATATATATATATATATATATATATATATATATATATATATATATATATATATATATATATATATATATATATATATATATATATATATATATATATATATATATATATATATATATATATATATATATATATATATATATATATATATATATATATATATATATATATATATATATATATATATATATATATATATATATATATATATATATATATATATATATATATATATATATATATATATATATATATATATATATATATATATATATATATATATATATATATATATATATATATATATATATATATATATATATATATATATATATATATATATATATATATATATATATATATATATATATATATATATATATATATATATATATATATATATATATATATATATATATATATATATATATATATATATATATATATATATATATATATATATATATATATATATATATATATATATATATATATATATATATATATATTCAACATAGTTCAGATATAAACTTCAACAAATGAAGTATTAATAACATTTTGATGTATTAAACTTTTTAAAATATTAAAGTCTAATCCATACATCTAGCTAGCTAAGATATTTGTATCGATGTTGGAATTTAATTAGCTTAAGACTTGAGAGGTATATATAAAGTATAAATAAATGACAAATAAAAGAAATAACATGTTTGTTGAGTTAAGGGGCCAGCGGTTTTGGGCCTCACAAGACACGACCGTCCATGGCGCCTGTGAAGCATCACTACATTCCAGAATTAATCGCCATATTAAATCAATTAGTATCAATTATAAAAATTATATGGGTATTCTTAAAATTTCATTCTCTTTCATTATAGATGTCATTCAATACAGTTTCGACGAATTTTTAAATTCGATGGCAAAGCCCGTACGGCTAAGGCATTTGGCTATCACGCTCTATGATCAATCACTTCCTATGACCTATCACACTCTATGACCTATCAACCCCATCATCTCACCGCCACACCACACGGATACTTTCTCTCGTTTACATAAATGTAAACAACACATTCTAATCCAATATAAATGAATGATTCAATTACATATTTATTTGT